>CM062807.1:1052698151-1053210525 GCA_031772625.1 Pinus tabuliformis
CTGAGAAGACACGGGGTTTGACATTTTTGTCAAACTGAGCCTTGACTCGTTTCTTATGAGCTTCGTTAGCCAAAGCAGTGTCATGACGGGTTTCATCCAACTGGATTAATTCCAAGAAACGAGCCTCTTCTTCTGAAGTTCCGGGGAGGAGGTCGATTGCGAGTTTAAGTGACGAAATCTCGCACTGGATTGGTAAGACTGCTTCCAGGCCATACACCAGTTGAAAAGGTGTGAACCCAGTTGCGTTCTTTACCGAGGTCTGGTAAGCCCACAAAGCTGAGTACAGGATTAGGTGTCATCTTCTTTTATGAACCCCGATCATCCTTTGCAACATACGCTTCAGGACCTTGTTGATTGCCTCAACTTGTCCGTTGGCTTGCGGATAATATGGGGTAGAGCTGCCGTGAGATAGCCCTAGCTTGGCAGCTAATTCAACCATCATGTGATTGCGAAAATGCGACCCATGATCTGTGACTATAGCCTGTGGTACGCCGAACCTGGCGACTACATGATTGAAAAAGAAAAGGGCAGCTGTTTCACCAGTGTTATCCAATGTAGGCATCGCCTCGGCCCATTTGGTAAAATAGTCAACAGCGACTATAATATACCCATTCCCCCCGGTCGAGGTGGGGTTACATTGCATGAAATCGATGCCCCACTTGGCGAAGGGCCCAACAGCAACTATTGGCTGTAAAGGTGCGGGTGGTCGTCTGGTTTTGCTATCAAAGATTTGACAAGCATGGCAACTTCTGACTGCGGTTATGCAATCTTTGAACATGGTTGGCCAGAAGTATCCTGCTTGTAAGATTCTTTGTGTTGTTGCATATCCAGACTGATGCCCTCCACACGTGCCTGAATGACAATCATTCAGGGCTTTTTTCGGCCTCCTCATGGGTAAGGCACCTCGTCAGAACTGTATCGACACCACGACAGTAAAGTGTATCACCGACGATCATGTAGTCTTTTGCTTGGTATCGTATACGTTTTTGTTCGGAGCGAGAGGTGTTAGGCCTGAACTTTTGGGTTTGGAGATAAACTATGATATCTCCATACCACTCATCGCTTACAGATATCAGAAACAAACTTTCGTCCACGATTGACTCTTCCGATGTTTCATCGTTGGACAACGATGGGAGGTCACATAACAATTCTGCGAAAACTAGAGCTTTCTTTGATTTGGATTTTACAAATTCCAGATCAAACTCTTGAAGGATCACTATCCATTTTGAATATTTGCTCCCCAGCAACTGTCGTGACAGTATATAAGTCATGGGGTTGCAATCTGAGAGGATGGTAGTTTTCCGAAAGAGGACATAATGTCGAAACCTTTGAATCACTTGAACAGCTCCAAGCGCTAGTTTTTCAACATAAGAATATTTACTTTCTGTATCGTTTAAGTTTTTACTTAAATAATAGATAGGATGTTCTATTCCATCGACTTCTTGAACTAAAACCATCGCAATGGTCGTGTCCGCTGCAGCTAGATACAGGTTAAAATCTCTTTGATAGTCTGGGGCGTACATTAATGATGATTTTACTAGACAATCTTTCAGAGCATCAAAAGAAGCTTGCGCCACTTGGTCCCAGACAAAAGGTACATCCTTTTTCAATAGACGAGTATAACCCTTAGCAATTTCTACGTAATTTGGAATGAACCTCCTCAGAAATTTTGCTTTCCCTTGGAGTTTCTGAATCTGAAGTAAATTTGAAGGTGGAGGCAAATTAATTATTGCGTGAACCTTGCAGGGGTCGAGACGAATCCCATCTTTAGAGACTACAAAGCCAAGTAAACGACCAGAACCGATGCAAAACACACATTTGTGCGGATTGAGTCTTATCTTGTAGTGTCGGCAACGTAGAAATATCGCTCTTAAATGCTGCGGATGATCAGTCCGCTTTCGCGAATGAGCCGGAAGATCGTCAAGATAAGGTTGAACAATGTTCTTGATGTCATGGAAGGCATAATTCATCGCCCTCTGAAACGTCGCCCCTGCGTTCTTTAAACCAAAGGGTAATTTTCGATAAGCAAATGTGCCCCACGGACAAATAAATGCAGTCTTTGACTGGTCCTGTGGGCAGATATTTATTTGATTATACCCGGAAAATCCATCCATAAATGAAAAGATTTCACATCCGACGCATTCATCAATTATCTGGTCAATGAAGGGTGTAGGGTAGTTGTCCTTCGGACAAGCTTGGTTTACATCCCTATAATCAACACACACTCTAATCGTCCCTTGTTTTTTCATAACAGGGACAATATTCGATACCCAATCGGTTAGAGGAACTGGGTAGATGAATCCAGCATGGATGAGTTTTTCAACTTCCGCCTTAATGGCAGCGGCTTTCTTCGGGTGTACCTGTCGAAGCCGTTGCCTTACTGGTTTGACATCAGGATACATTTTAATTTCATGTTCAACGATACTCGAGTCAATGCCTGGCATTTCATCATATGACCATGCAAAGACATCTCTAAATTCACGAAAAAAAGCATTATATATTTCCAGTTCTGAAGGGGAACAACCTTTGCCGACATAAATATTTTCTACAACATCTGTTTTGGTCGAGATATTTATGGCTATAGTCTCTTCAATATTGGATAGGTTTCGCTCGGAATCCACCGTATTTACAGTATTCGTTAGGAAGTCAAATACTGAAGGGTGATAAAGGTCACTTTGAGTATCTTCTTCATATTCCGGAAGAAGGGAACGATGGTGGTGATCATTCCATGGTGCCCCCTCAATCATCATTGATTGTAAGATTCCTTCGTCAGTCCCATGTACTTTCGACCAAGGATCTAATGGGGTTCCATATTCTCTAGATCTATCTACCCAAACGCTTGACGAGCGTTGATTTGGGCTCGCTTCCCATGCTTGAAACATTGATTGCTACAATATTTCTAAAGGGCTTGGGGGCAAAACCATTGAATGATCCATGTTGACCTTCGTGGAAGATATCATGTTGCAGGTTGCTACAAACGGTACATTTCCTATATAAATAGGAGGTGGTAGCGCGAAAGTTCCCATCAATGTGGGGTCTTTCAATAATCCTACTCCGATATCTTGAATTGAATGGTTGCTCTCATGGATCATGGGAATGCTTCCTGTAACTTGTGAACCATTAGGGAGGAAATTCTGTTGGTCGACGATCGTAATCCCTCCTTCAAACGGGAATGCGATCTTCCTAAAATAAGTCGACACGACAGCTGCCATGGCATAACTCCATGGTCTACCCAGTAGGATGTTATAGTCAAGATTTCCATCAATGACTTCTACATCAATTTCTACTGTCTTTCCTCCTAGTTCGACTTTCAAGTTATTAAGGATACCGTAAGGGGTATAAGTCCCTCCGTCGAAGGCTTTTAATGTCGTCGAAGATCGCGACAAGGTTGGAGATCCTAAAGTTTTCCAGCAACTCATTAACATAATACATGTCGAGGCTCCCTCATCAATTATCGTTCTGTGAACAGTTTTGTTGAGTGCTTTCACTTGAATAAGGAAAGCTAGCTGAGCTGGTAACTGAGGATCATATCCCTTGTGATCAAAGGATACTAGATTGGAATCCTTAGGATCAACCCCACCAATTGCCGATAACAATGCCTGCCTTTGGGTTGGACAATTTTGTAGCACTTCAAGAGTCGACATAGCGGATGGCGATTGGGCCAAATCTTCCACTATATTATAATGCTGCGCCGCTCTGGCGCGAGGATTAAATGTCGACTTGTGTACTACACCCTTCGGCGGTTTTATTGTTAATTCAGGGATGGTGGGCGTTACAACTTCTGTCGAAGTTGTTGTCGAACTACTTGGTTGATCTTTACCTTTTTCGTTCGACACCTGAGGATTCCCATAATCTTTGTTCCTTGTCGAAATCAAAGCATCATTCTGCTATTTCGAAACCGACGACATTAGGACTTGCGACGGGGAAGCATTTCCACTATCAACCAGATTTTGACCTGGGTTGGGAAATGGATCAGTTAACACAGCTGAGGTTTGGGAACTTTTAAAGAACCTCTTTAACTCAGCTTTGAATGGGCAATTCTTTGTGGTATGATCCTTATCATCACATATTAGACATGGATAATTTTGTTTCCCTTTGCCAGGAGGGTTTGAAGAATCTTTTCCGGGGGATGACTCACCCTATTTTTTCTTCTTCCCTTTGTTTTGTTTCTTCTTGCTTCCTGGTTGATTGGTTTCTTTGCCCTTATCTTCCGATACGGCATTTACTTCCGAAGCAAGAATTTCTTCTTTTGCATTTTGATCCGAATTCTTACGGGCTTTCTTTGACGAAGCCTTTATCGATTTCGCGTTTGTCGTGCCAATCACGCCGTCACCGGCATGAGAGTCACTATTTGATTTAGGAGGAGGAGGAATTGAAAACTCTGGTCTAGGGGCGTCAGGTATTTTGTCATAGAGTGTGCCGGACTGAGTATAAACTAAGTCCAAATATTGTGCACGAGCAATAACTTGCTCCTCTGTTACGACTCCCCCCTTGGCCACATCTTCCGTAATAGCCGGAAGTAACGACTTTATAAACCATTCAGCTAATAGCTGATCGGGAACATATGTTTTCACCATCCTACGACGACGACGCCACTCATGTATATGATCAGATATATGGGTAGCAATTGTCTGTTTGAAGTTGGTTAATATTTCTGTTCCCGTTTCATACCTTATCGGTAATTGAAAGTGGGTTAAGAAAGTCGTGGCTAGGGAACTAAAATTTTCGAAAGAGGCTCTTGGCAATTCAATATACCATTTAGCCACTGGACCTGTCAATGTCCTCTGAAAAAGGCGAAGTCTTATCGAATCGTCGTTAAGGGTGTTCGACGAACACCACAGATGAAAAGTCATCACGTGATTCGACGGGTCTTCACCTGGATTTCCATTGAATTTAGGAATGTCAGATGGAAGTTTATGAGGAATCGCTGGCCACCAAGGGGCATAAGCAATCAGATCGTTGGTTAAACGGTGTAAATCGGGTAACTCTAAAGTTGCCACGAATGGTAACTGTTGATTCAGGTTAGGCGAAGCGTAACCAGGGTACGATGGAATCGCTTGAGCAGTGGGTCTTTGCATACCAGCATAATGTAATTGATGTTGGTATGATTGATACGGTTGGTGGACTTGACCACTGTAAAGTGGTTGGTTTTGACCGTTTTGGATATACGGTTGTCCACTATTCGCAAAGATCTGCTGCTCAGAACCTTGGTACACTTGCTGGAACTGCGGTTGTTGGTATTGTACAAGCCATGGTTGTGACGCCATGTTCTGTTGCGCCATGCTAACCATTGGACCGAGGTGTGGGGTAATTGTACCCGTTTGTACTTGTGTCGTCCCACCAGTTGGCGATTGTGGTTGTGACCCATGGTCAAGCGACTGTTGCATTACAACCTGAGAAATCTGAGGTTGACATGTAACAGGTATCGCTTGAACTTGCGACATGGTTACAATAGCTGGGGTGGTTGGGATGTTCGTCACAGGTACACACTGTTGCATAGAATATACAATCCTTGGTTGTTGAGGTAGCATAGGTACCCAACTACTTGATGCAATTCCAGTATAACCAGAATACTGTTGAGAACTGCCATATGGATATCCTCCCGGAGGAGGTAATGAAAGGGCATACTGCCCCCCATATGGTAGCAATCCGGAACTCAGAGGGATTGTTAGTCCTTGAGGACTAGATGGCCCAAATTGACCTCCATGAGGATCAATCTGTTGAGTTTCAACATAAGAATTACCGGGTATTACTCCGGATGAACAAACTGGAACAGACCATACTGTCGAAATAGTCCCTTGGTGGACTCCTTCTAGCTGTTGAGAGCTAGTTGGGACAGCTGGTATGCCGGCAAACATCGTTGGAGTGATGGCAGGGGCTTCTGCTGTCGCTGTGTCATTTGACACAGTCCTAGATGATGACGGTTGTTCAGACATTTTAAGTCTATCCAATAGATTGCCTAGCGATTCTACAGGGACTTCCACTTGTGGTGGATTAACCTCTGATGAAGGAAAGAGAGTGACCCCTACTCCAAAATGAGTTGGAGTACTTGCTTGCGGATCCTCTGCAATTTCCTCTATCGCAATCAAACCCGGTGGAAGAGGAAGACCGTCAGGTCCGTAAAATATTTCTGGTGCCGAAGAAGTGGTTGTTTCGACAGCGACAGTTGTTTGGGGAACAAAACTTTCTGGACCGGTTACAGATGGAACTGGTTCAGTTACACAAGTATTTCCCCCAGACTAGGATCAGTATTACTGTCCTTCTGTGGCTGTTGAACTTCTTCTATAGAGGCAGGGTTTCCAGAAATGTTAGGAGTAACCGGAACCTCGGATGCAGTAGGAACACTTGTTCTAACTTTCAAAGGATATTTTGAACCGGTTAAACGAGTTCGCTTTGCCCGTACTGTTTTCGATTCTGGGGACAAAGACGGTTGACTCGTAAGCCTCCGCGAACGATGGGGTTTCAATTGACTTTCTTCCACGATTGCGGATTACTCGATCAACTAAAATATTAAAAGGGGAAATTTGTGTTTCCGAATTGAATGAATTTTATTAGACGCTTTTAGACACAACCTGCTTTTTCACTTTTTAAGAGTCGAGAAAAAGCTAAAGATGACTCTAGTCTCCTTCGATGTATTAACGAGCCCGAAGTGACAAATGCTCGGTTGGACTTTTTCAGTTATAGAGTTTGAAAAAGGCCAAAAGAAACTGCTCTGGAGATCTAGGCAGAGGGTGTGCCAAACCTTTCGCAAAACCACAGAATACGTTTTACGGTACGAGTGGTCGATCTTCGTGAATGCTGTGTTCACTGCATTGCGATCAGTAGGGCGACCGACACGGTTTCCTATTGGATAAAGGCTTTATTCCTATAGGGGTCTCCCAATATATACGCAACGGTACGTGGGAGCACAAGTCCGTATTAGTGCCACCGACTCTCAGGAGGAATCACCCACCTTCGTCGAGATCGACAGTCACTACGTTTAACGACGCCGGAACACGTCTCTAGCTTAGACCTCTAGATGTTTGCATTATGTTTCAAAGCGTTGTTAGGTTCATTCAATATATTTTAAGTTGATCTTTTTAAAGTTTGCCTTTCAAGGTTCACCACGAGATGTATTGATACAAATTCCTAAATGCAGTCTAAGATGAGAAGCAAGCTTTTTCAATCTTTTCGACTTATGAAAATCTTAACTACTGAGGGAAAAGAGAGACAAAATCTTTTCACACAGATCAAAGAGCACTCGCTAATGCACTTTTTCCCTAAATCAACATACAAACTTATATGCAAAATGCAAAAATGCAGGTATTTCTTTTCTCTTTCTTAATGTTTGTGCGACACAAAAAGAAAGCTGTTGTATAACTTTGAATTCAATTTCAAGTGAAAGCAAACAAGCTTGTCCAAAATCAAAAGACACCTTAAGATTTACTTGTTTCGACACTAGAAATATATAAACTCAAACCATATGACGAAAGCAAAAGCTCAATCAGCTATGAACAACAAACAAACTAACTCTTAAGATCAAAACGACACTTTATCACAGGTCTAGATCTAAGAGGCCACAGCAAGACTAGTTCACTTTCGTTATGGGAAACTGTAAATGTACAAGAAATACACAAAGAACAAACACAGTTTCTTTATACAACTGAGGCGGAATAGCGACAAGGAAATTTGGTTTCAGATAGGCACACTGACTGGTAACAAATAGCAAAAACAAAGGTGAAAACAGGGCAAGAAACAGCAGGAAACCCCAGTAGCACAAGGCAAGACTGGTCCAGCGCAGGTGGGACACTGTCTATTTGACCTTCAGCGTAGGTAGCCCCTTCGGGAACTGCGCTGAAATGCAAACATCCTTTCTACAGCCTGCACTGAAGAACGAAACTTTCGTTTCTCTTGGTTTCCGGGTCACAGATTGCTCAAAAATTCACAGTTTTTGCTCAAATCAGAAGCTATCAGTCAAGGACACACTAAGGGATGACAAGGAGGATGAAAAGCTATCACTAAGAGCTTATTAGAGTCCTTGTGGATCAGCTCTTCAAATCATAAACTTGCCCAGAAACTGAGCTAGAGTAGCTGCCCTCTACTTTGTATTTGAAGGATTCAAACACAGTTCGATTCGGTACTCCCTTTGTTTATGAAATGAATAGCAAAAACACAAACAACCAACAAGATACGATCCCCAGCGGAGTCGCCAATTTTTTGTTGGGAAAAGTATCCAATACGGAATGACCCTATCCCACTCTAAGGGTGATAGTACCTCAGCAACAACTGAATGCAAAGCTATTCAAGATTACTTCTTTATGAGATGTAAGAGAGAGGAGAAAAGGATCCACTAATCGTTGTCTTCCGCTAATGGTTGATCCAGTCTTCCCTCTTTGTCGCTTGCTCCCAGCTCCTTGCTCTTTCACTGGCCTAGCTACACAAAGATCCTGCAAAAGCACAAGAAAAGGAAACTACAAGAAGCATACATCCATAACTGATTCAAGGATTAGCATAAATCAAATATACAAGCATCAATTCGCCATAGAGACACATGCATATAGAAGAACCTCAAATGCTTTATTAATGGAAGAAGTAAAGTTCTGAGAGTGTTACAACCATAATAGGCCCAATCCAGCAACACCTCCTAGCAGAAAGAAATCTCCTCTTCACCTCCTTCAAAGCAATCACCCAATAGTTCTATACTCAAACCAAAAACACTTCCTTACTTGCACAAAATTCCAGCCTCCTTAGACCTCATGAGAGAGCTCTATATATAGGAGTTTTGGAGAAAGGATGAGTCAGCTTGAGCTTGGCATGAAGCTGACTAGTGTCCTCTCCCACTTCAGTTATACTTCAGTTCTTGAGTCCACTTGGAGTTTCTTGCTTCCACTTGGAGATCTAGATCCTCTTACTCATCACAAGGCGAATTCCCTGATCCAAGTGTCATTTTGGAAGCTTCCTGGGCATTTGACACCTTGCAGAATGACTGTGCCACTTGGCCAATCTCGCCCAGCGCAGGTAGCCTTCATTAGATTTGACATTCAGTGCAGATGCTCAGTGGAGCAGCTGACATGATCCAGAAATAGCTTGTTTTTGAGTGTTTTCAGGTGCAGAACTGATTTTCAGTGCTGTGGTTTGCTGACCTTGTTCCTCTAGGGGTAGGAACAACATGTTTAGGGACTTTGGATCCCTTAGATTATCGACATTTCATGCTTCATGCTGTTAGGCACAAAAATGTCTATAACACCACGCTTGGTGCTTTATTCATGCGTCACAAATTTTAAACATTGTAATATAGCGCTACCTGCTTATAATGCAAAATACGATTGTGAAAATAGCAATATCGCATTTCACAAATCGTTAGCAGATGACACAATGGAATGGCTTAATTATTTGTGACTCTACGTAGTGCGATCACGTCTTCTCAAGGCGTCTTGATCAGTATATCGTAGTGGGGGGTGTCATTGCATATTGCAATTCGAGATTTACTTAAAGATGTTTATAATTATTACATGGGAAATATGGGAAATGCGATTTGTGAAAAAGATCCTAAACTTGGGTTGTTTTCTAAGAGTTTACAAGGAAATTTCTTAGAGTTAGGATTTATTTTTTAAAGACTAAAAATTCTAGAAAACGGTCCCCATTTATATGTCAAATATCAACTATTATTCCTATAAATGGGGGGGTTGTTACATAGTAAAACACCTCCACATGGCAGAGTGTGCGGAGTCTTCAATGGTCTTGTTGTTCGCTTGATAGTTCATGCATGTGCATGTGTCTCCTTTGCTTCCTACTTGGTATGCTTCGTGTGTTCGTCCAACTGCAAACAAGTCTTCTAGCATGCACTCCTTGTTCATCTTGTTCATTGTTGTTCCATGTCTCATCCATGTACCTGTTTCTGCAATCACTCATGACGAGACGACATCAAATCTAGAAATCCCCTAGTCTACCATGATGCACTATCTTTCATTTTTGGGTGTAGGTGATCGAGAGAGAGGACAAGGCTCTGAAACAACATAGAGCACATGTTAGGTTGGGATATGAGTCACCGGGGCACTGTCAAGAAAAATTACGCAGAGGCCACTTGGGGGTTGTGATAAGCAGTCCGGAAAAATAGTGACATTCTGCGAGATCTAGCTCAGCTAGGAGGCAGAATTGAGCAATTTTTCCAGGGAAGGTAGTGAAGGTAGCAGAGGACCCTGGCAGTGAAAAATGTGCAGATTTTTAGGGGAGGTTGGCAGCTGGTTGCAGGATCTTGTTGGCCAAACCTACGCAGAACAGTGGGGAAATCATGCTGAACATCTTTGCGCAGTTTCCAGGCTGAGCGGGGTGTCGGGCATTTGGTGGACAGTCCACGAAAACTGCACAATTTTTAGGAGGAGTAGGAGGTCAACTAGCAAGGGGATTGATTGACAGAACTGTGCAATTTTTAGAGACAGTGTAGTGATAGGAAGCGGGTGCATGTCCCTCTTCTCTACATAATTTCTTCAGTCAGTGGAAGTACGCATGCTGACAGATTCTGCACAAATTTTGGGAGGATTGAATCCCGGGAGTCACTGCCCGGTCAAACTCTTCGGTTGACCAACAGAAGGCTTTATGGGTTGCCTTGTGGGCAATGTAGATTTAGATGGATTATTGGACAACTTCTACGTTGATTTGGGTGACAATCAGCCATGTTGATTCCAGGATTTTGTAGTGCAGACTGCTCGAGTGGCAGCCTCAAGCTCCGCGTAACTCTGGGCAACAATACTTCGTCACTGAGGGCTGAGACTGCGCAATGCAACTTAGAAAAGGTCTGGCTGATGGAGGGTGGTTCGATCGATAGATCTTCAGAAAACTGGTTAAGTGTGTGAGCAAGTGAACTCGTGTATACATGACCTTGCAAACACACACTCAACGTGACTTGACAATAAGATATCTTGAGCCATCAAGACAACATATGCTCAGTGTGACTGACTGTGGGATTGTCTAATGGTGAGAGTGACAAGTGCGACACTTCGGATAGACCTTCAGACGACCATGACAACACTTGCATGACAGTTCTTACAACATCGTGTGTGAGTGTGATATATGTTTACATAGTGAACATAACTCAAACAAAAACCTTCAACATCACCAGAACAAGGTCGCAAGCATGACATAACAATCAACATGCCGAAGACGACAGTTGGTCAAACAAGTGAAAAGGAAGCAAGACATGTAGAGGAAACACATGAAATGACCTTTTGTGTTTGCGCACATGCATGTTACTGAGGACAAGATGATATGACAATGACAAGAAGTCTTGAAAACTCAACTAAGAGGTGCACTTCGAAAGGTGTTCTTTACTTACCATACTTACCCTCGAGATGATCATGCATTCAACGGAGTTTGCATGCGGTCCTGATATTTTCCATTACTCGGTCTCTTGGTCCTTCTCCTCAACTCCTTGGGAGTGATCTCAGCATGTCATCTTTTCTTGTTGTCACTGCGTGATGAATCCACACGGTTTCAGCGGGAAGTGACTGCTGTCGGGATGAGGCCCTGGGAGTCCCATCTACACAGTTTCTACATGCAAGACCGACAGGATGGCTTGGACAACACTGTGCATTTTTTAGGCACAAGACACTGTTACAGGATGGGCATCCTGGGAGGACACCTTTGCGCAATTTTAGAATGGATGGCAGTTGGATTGCTCTGCGCATTTCTAGAGAGAAGTGATAGCTATCGACATGCTCTGCACATTTATAGAGAGTAGTGTTGGCCACCTGACTGCTCTGCGCATGTCTGGAGAGTAGTGCTAGCTGGGGTCTCCGCGGGCTATAGGATTTCAACAAGAAAGGGAATAAGGTTGATGGTTGCACAAGCAAAGTGCAAAGTTCCAGGGAGCTGGATGAGGCTAGGTTGCTTGGGCAATGGCTATGTGTGAGATCAGTGACACATATGTAAATAGTGATAGGACTCGATTTTGATCACACACAGACACTTAGTGACACAATGTAGACCATCCAGAATGCATAAGACATACTTTTCTTGATGCAACAACCTTTTTGACAAGAGTGCATGAAGTGAGTGTGAAACATATCTATGTGATGACAACCACTCATACGCACACAATTCCCTTGAAGAAAAACAAAATTCCCTTTGCATTAAAAAAACAATCCATATGCCCAAGATGACACATGTTGCATAAAGATGTGAACATGAAAAATTCTTAAGATCAAGGAGGGGATCTTGAAAACATCAGCTTACCAATAAGTGACCAAGGATGATCGATCGCAGGATCCAAGGCAGGCTTCGAAATTTTCATGTGAGCCAAAATTTTGGAGGGTGGTTGTAGCCGCTACAACATAACTGTTGGGCTTGTCTCGATGTTGAACGAAATCCATCTCTAATATCCCATGCAATTATTATAGAAATAAATGAAAGACATAAAATCCATGCAGAAGTACAGTCAAGATCTGTGATCCATGAATAAGCATGGGGAGTCTCAATGGAATGTGTAGGTGGGAAAGGATTAAATTCTTAGCATGGAGAGTTAGATAGTGAGATGCCGAAGTGAACGAAGCCCATTATTATGTTTTAATGCAGTGACAAAATTTGTAAATAGTGATGCAACAAAAGAATGGAGTGCCATGCCAAGGGTACACTCTTGGATAGTGTGGATGGCAACAGAGACTACATTGAGCTCAGTGTAGCCTAGGAACAAAACTCAGAACTTCCATTGAGCTATGTGGGTGTTGAGCAGATGTGTGAGAATATTGAGCTGTGAGTGGACTGCATAGTGACAGCGAGTTTGAATCAGTTGAGAGGATTTTGCCTGATATTGAAGCAAGAGCAGTGAGTGTGCTGTGTGGAGAATGGAAAGGGTAGTGCTAGAGAGAATATAGTGAAGAGCCCATGACAATGAAGGCAGAGTGAAGAGGATGTGTTTTTGTGAGAAGCAAGAGGAGATTTGTTGCAAGTGAGTACATAAAGCAGAGTACAGAAGTTGAATATGCAGAAAACCATTTAAAGGCATTTTACTTGTATAATTGTATGCCTCTATTTTTAGTTTGAAAATTGTATGAAATAGTAGAACAGTGGGAAGGGAAGGTTCCCACATACTGAAGAGGTTGGTGCCTCTTGGAAAGTTGGTGCTTGCTAAACAAAGGGGGTCGGTGCCTCTTGTGAGTGGGTGCTCACAAACAAACAAATGTAATTAAGTGGGTGCTTAATTTACATCATAAAACAAACAAAAAATTTGTGGCTTTTTCCCTATAGGTTTCCACGTAAAAAACACGGTGTCAAATGTGTGCTGCTCATTAGATTATTATTTAAATATGTGTGTCGGAAATATTATTGGTTCACTATTTTATGAATAAATGCTCTCACAAGTTAAAGAACATAAGTAGGGACTGTAAGCATAGTAAGAAAAAGGAAAAAATTGTTTCTTAATTACTAATTCAACCCCCCTCTCATAAATTCCTTATTCCAACATGTTTTACCACCCATCATTTAACATGCACACTCTAAAATATATGCAACTTATTTTGCTAGACATTCTGCAAGTCTTTAAGTAGTATTGTATTGAGACATTTCTTTATTTCTCCTACAAGAATTTCCAATTGAAATTGTTTCTGATAGAAAACTTGAGGATTTTTTCACATAACCCTATAAATCATATCATATAATATGTAAAACATGATTTGGTTTGATTTGCAACAATATGTCATTTATACCAAGAAGGGAACAACCTTGATTTTCTAAGTTTTTTATTCTAATGTTGCTTCAACAACTGTGTTTCATTACAATTTTTAGTATGAGTCTTACATGTGATGATCTTCTCATTACACATTTTTTTCATGTAATTTACAACCTCTAGTCTTTATTGGATTTGAAAAAAAAAACCTACCTTTGTAATCTTGTTATTTATCTAAAAGAAATGGGCACTCCTTTTTGAGTAGTGCTCATTATTATTCACTTCTAAAGATACATCCACTTTATCGCCATAGAGATCTAATTTGAATACCCAACACACTTGTAAACGCACTCATTATCATCATTAGCAAGAAGAAATGAAGGATTCAATATTTTGCAGTGAATGTTGCATCATTGTCAAGCAAATGCCATTTCAATTCAACAATTATCAAGAATCATGCATCAATGGTAAACTTTTCCTTAGAATTAAGCATGATATTCTTTCAATATTTTGAACCCATCCATGTGCATCCTAGAATGTTGGCACAATCCCATGTCCCTTGTACTCTTTTTCCAAATTAACAAGAGGGTTGTTGGCCTTGTTGTGCCAAATGTATGATAGCCCCATCTTCATTCTGAATTCCAAGTGGTCACAGATGACCTTGATATGCCATTCTTCCCACCACAAAATGTGTTCCACCTCAGATATATGATTTGTGATCATTAGATATATCTGATAAACCAACCCAATCCATCAACATATAAGTTACACATATAAATCCTCTGATAGAAGTGCAACCTGCTTATCTGAAACACCAACCAATTTGTTTCCTTTCTAAACAATATTTAGCCTCCATATATAGCCACAAAAACTATAATGTTTATGTTTTTATTCTCTTTTATGTATCAATTTAATGATCTACCATTTTGATTGTATTTGATAATCATTGAAATGAAATTTTCCTGAAATCCAAGAACACAATACCATAAAAAGAAAAGTCAACTTTCCATGCATGTTGTGTTCTTATTATTTCGATTATTTCATAGATTGTTTGTCTTCCAACGTTATGCATTCCCAGATTCCACTTTGACTTTGAGTATCCAATTTTTTTTCCAATTTTTGCACTTTGACCTCGTCTATGAAGGTCTTTGCAAATCCTGTTTGGTTAGGTTCCCCGCCAAGCCAAATCTAAGAGAGTTATTTTTTGAATACAACTTGTCCAAACAAAGCTGAAAGGAACACATTTTCCATTAAGCCAGGCAAAATCAGATGATTTTATCTTTTTCCTGATTCTTCATATCTGTTGCAACAACTTCTTCCATATTTCCTCGTGTCTAGAACTAGGTGCTTTCACATTAAATTTTGTACATGAATGAACTTCACAATGGATATCCCATCCTGAATCTGATACCTTAAACTATTAATATATACAATTATAACATGCTCTTCTTCCTATTACAAAATGCACCTTCATTTGATATTGTTTTAGATTATCATATCACTATGTCTCAAAATTAGAGAATGCTTGCCAATAGATTGAAGGAAAGCAATTTCTCCCTGATTGCTCCACCAACTTCACACAAGTTCATCATTTTCTTGCCTCTTCTACATGTGATCTCATGACAAGTTGCTTCTTGATTCATCTTCATCTTCCACATTTCTACTCTCCTTGGATTCTATTCAACAATTTCTTAATATTCAAATAATTTATCTATCTATTGGATCCAATCCACATCGAATTTTCTGGTTTAATGACCATTAACCCATAAAATTCTGCATTATCAAACTTCATTTACTTGTTGGTGAAGGCAATGTTTCTTGTAGGATTTGTGTCATCACTATGGCGATATTGATGTCGTAGAAGCATGGTATTCTATGACAAACATTAATACACATGTTTCCCAAATAATTCAAACATTATAGAAGTTGATAACATCAAAAACCTAGTATGGAGAAAACTAGGCATGGATTGTGGGGGCCAGGGGGGGACTAGTTGCTAAGTTTTTTTTTGCCGAGGGGGTGCACAATTATCGATATTGAGCGAGGTATGAAAAGTTGTTTTGAAAAAATAACTTATTTAGACACCCCCCTTCTATTGAATGTCGAACCACCTAGGGTGTTTGCAACTAAATCACCTCTATTGATTTGCAGACACATATAATCACCATTGAAACCTATTTGCCATTTACTTGTGAACTTTTATTGTCGACCTTTAACACTCGACATTTGGATAATATACTTGGGCGATTTTATCTAACATACTTGACATCTAGAATTAATCTATTGGTGACATATTGTTGGTATTAAACATTCCTTTGTTGGCATTCATTTGACACTCCATATGGGAGCTAATTTGGGTCTATTTTACTTTATAAACAACTGCAACAAGCCCAAATCTTTTATTTGATTAGTCATGGGAAATAATCCCACATTTACCATGTAAAAAAATATCATGGTGGTTATATACACCATGCCATTCAAAACCAACTCGATGTGTAGTACAAAGTATACTCCTCTCATCTTGGTGCTTCAGGCGTTGTGTGTTTCCTTAGCATGTGATTGGTGGCTTTGACCCTTGTGGAACCGTCACTGAACTTGATGGATGATGAAACCTCCTTGTTGAAATAGACTTAGACCTAGAGATTGGGCTCGACGCAATAATTATTGCAAAAATTTTATATATTAAACTGATAATTTTATAAAAATAATATAATGAGTTTTTTTATAAAATTATATTTATTTAAAATTAAAATTAAAATTATTATTAAAAATAACCCAGTGACTTGTAGAAGAACCATATTTCCCAGACAATTTGCATATGCCCGGGACTTTGGCTAGGAATGAAACTGACAAATTTTAATTCATTTTCACTACATAATTGGCGCAAGAAAATGCTACAACATTGGCTCCAACTAGGGACTGCATCCCCCTGTTGGATGCCGAGAACTTGTATGCCAAGTGCCTTGAATCTGTTGGCAATGGAGTCATTGTCACAAAAAAAATCAATCACTTGCCACATGTATCCTATTGTCTGCTATAGTCAAATTGATGCCAATTCATATACTGCAACCTGTAGATTGCCAATTGAAACCTATATCCTATTTCCAATATGAAATTTCACTACAAATATCAACCTACTACAATAGATTGTGAACTAATATACTTGAGAATAAAAATGAATCAATAGTAGTGATCTATTCATTGGATTTAGGATTCAACAATCCATCTTCACCTATAATCCTAGTGTAAAATCTGAAAGAACATACCGCAACCTAAACTGCATATTAGAAAATAAATTGCCATCTAATTTATTTGGCTCATAAAACGGATGATAACTTTCAAATTGATTCCAAAAACAAGAATGACTTTGAATAAGCTTTGTTCCTAAAAAAATATTACTCCCTTCCTCGAGAAACCATCCTAATTTATAAAAACACTTGTTGTTCCAAAAATACTCATTAACATCATCATAATTTCTTGAAAGAGAATGAGGAATCTTCCCACTATAACTATACTCTTATTCCCTTTTTACTACATGATACTGCGATGTAACAACATTGTGGAAGAATACATTTTTTCTCATATAAGTTGGCCCTTGTATCTAGTAAGGATATGAAATTGGTAGCTCTACCATCAAAAGATAGGAAGATATTTTCTTGGTTACTCTTAGAGAAGGAAACTTACAAGACCTGTCGTGCTCTATGATTTGCATCATAAGGTATGCCTACTGGCAGAAAACAAGTGAATTGTCTTACCTTTTAAATTTATATCACAACTATGAATATATCTATAGAGAAAGTACACATGTTCTCATTGACATACTTATATAGCCATATTATCCCATCAATTACTGTGATTTTCAAAATCTTGCAAATTCTTTTTCTGAAACTATAACTATTGAAAATCCAAACTAAAACTATTGAAAATGAACAATCCATATACTGCACACCAGAACCAACTAATCTACTGCACACACTCCAAAATGATCCAATATGACACCCTACTTTATTAGACTAAAATTATGCATTGTTAGGTGTAGTCATACTTCCTATATAACCACGTGAGAAGTGGATTATCTGACATGCCACCTTGCATGCAACTAAAATCTTGAAAAATATTTACAATATAAAAGATAACCTTCGTAGAAAACTAACACTTACAAGTGAAATTTAAAGAGTGCACCATATTTAGACATTTGAAACTTCTGTTCATTGCCATGAGGAAGAAAAATATGCAGCTACATGCCATTATCATAGCAAGAGATGCACTTGTTATTTTGAACCAGTTGAATCTGTAACCCATGGAATAACCAAATAAAAAAAGTGGAGCCACTAGGTGAAATAAATGCAACCAATATTTAATGTATAATCCTTGTTTACCAACAAGGAGGAGATCTAATCAATTATCATTCTCGCAGGGAAAATTTTCTTCGTTACTTTGATCCCTGGAAATGGAACCAAATGTTCTATCGTTTCTCTAAGGAAATATTTGACTCTGAAACTGTGCCGAGAAACTAACTCAACCAAATTTAGGTTCAATTTTTCCTTTAAAACAAATGGGGCTCCCTCAAGTGTTATTAGGCTTTAATGTTTTCCAGTGTCACTAAACAATATCCTATGAAGCAGAATGGTCAAATCTAGGGTTTGTGGTATAGGTGGTTGTTGACGAGTCACACATCCCTACTTAACAAATAAGGCCTTCTCTTACAGAGGCTTGATCAAAGTGTTAGCATTCAACTATGCTAGAAAAACATAGCTAGCTAGTTTTTTTATAGAGGAATAGAGGATAAATTAGAGAATTATATATCCTCCCTGAATATTCAATTATCTAATAGGATCATAAACTTATAGAAGAACCTCTATAGTGATAATAAATAGATTAAAGTATAACATAGAAACATCAATTTAATGATTTCTAGGTGACAAATTAAAGAGATAGTTCAATATTTTACTCAACATAGAAAATAACATTGTATTAGGGACATCAGGGAGGTTGATACTCAGCTTGGCCCTTCCTCGTGTCCTATACTACCTCAAATATATGTAGAAAAGATTATGTAATCATTTGGTAACACTCACATGTACACATGTTCTGTCAATAAACTGAAGCCAGAAACCCTTGAATTAAAACTCTATAATATTATGCTTTACAAAAATATGAGGGTCTTTCTAGGCTCAAAATCCAATCCTTTAATAATTAAAATGAAACTATAATATAGGGAATATGGTCCTAAAGCTATTGTAAGATTTTGGGAATAAAAATCTTAACAATGCACTAAAAATAATATATAATTTGTTACAAACTTTCTGGAAACTAAATCAAATAAAGACAAAAAATAAAAATAAGTCTAAAATGGTTGCAATGTGTCTCAAATGGTTGAAAATGGAGCTAAATTCCTTTGAAATAGGAATGCCCGGCCACTTATCCTTCGACTGACAATGATCTTGTGCATGAGAATCTAGGATTAACAATTGTTCACTAATATCCTTCCTTTAGACCCTCTGCCATATGTTAACTGAATGCCAGCTCATCCACTAGATTTTGTGTTCTTGAATTGATCCTTGAATCCTAAATTGATCGTCTAATTATTTAAACTTCTTCCTAAATATGTTAAACTAATCCTCAAATGCTAATATTTTGTCAAGGAATTCAGGATTTCATTTTGTGTGTTTGATTACTCTTTTATTTCCAGATTTTCCTTGAATCTTTATTACTCTGCGAATATATTCACAAAATCCCTAAAAATCTATATTTAATCCTAAGTTGCTAATCATAAATATATGATTTTTTTTCCACCCTTCATTTAACATGCACCTTTGAAAATATATGAAACTCGTTTTTCTATATATTCTACAAGTCTTTAAGTAGTCCTATATGGATACATTCCTTTATTTATCCTACAAGAATTTCCAATTGAAGTTGTTTCCTGTGGAAAACGTGAGGTTTTTTTCACATAACCCTATAATCCATATCATATAATTTGTAAAATGTGATTTGGTTTGATCTCTAACCAAATTTCATTTAGACCAAGAAGGGAACAACCTGATTTTACAAGTATTTTATTCTAACGTTGCTTCAAAAGTATTTTGTTGCAATTTTTAGTATCAGTTTTGTAGGTGATGATCTTCTCATTACACAAATTTTATCTGTAATTTCTAGGCTCTAATATTTATTGGATTTGGAGATAAAAATATGGCTCTACAATTTTGTTAATAATCTAAAAAAAATGGCACTCCTTTCTGAATACTGCTCATTATTATTCACTTCTAAATCACTTTTAAAGATATATCCACTTTATCATCATAGAACTCCCATTTTGATACCCAACACACCTATAAACATGTTCATTATTGTCATTAGCAAGAATAAATGAAGGACTCAATATTTTTTCAGCAAATGTTGCATCATTCAATTCAATTCAATTAAATGTCATTTCAATTCAATAATTATCGAGAATCATGCATCAATGGTAAATTATTCCTTGACACTTGAGTGTGATCTTATTTCAAGATTTTGAACCCATCCATGTGCATCTTAGAATGTTGGCATTATTTCATCTCCCTTGTACTCTTTTTCCAAATCAACAAAATGGTTGTTGGCCTTGTCGTGCCAAATGTATGAGAACCCTATCTTCATTTTGAATTCCAAGTGGCGGGGGAGCTAGTTGGTAAGTGGTTCTTTTTCAAGGGTGTGCACATTTCTCTAGATTGAGCCACGTATGAATTGTTTTTTTCACCAAAAAAAAATTATTCCAGAACCCCCGACTTCTGTTAAATGTTGAACAACCTGGGGGTCTGCAACTAAATCACCTTCGTTGATCTACAGGTGCATCTAATCAGCATTAAAACCTGCCTGCAATTTACCTGTGCATTGTTATCATCGACTTTTAACACTCAACATTTGGATAATATACTTTGTCGATTTTATCTAACATACTTGACATCTTAGTATTGGTGCTAAACATTCATTTCCTAGTGTTCATTTGACACTCCATATGGGAGCTAATTTGGGAGTGTTTTACTTTATAAACAACTGCAACAAACCCGTTTTTTTTATTCGATTAATCATGGGAAATAAACCGCGTAAAAAAATATCATGATGTTTATATGCACCATGCCCTTCAAAACCACTTCAATGGATCGTGCAAAGTATTCTCTCCTTAGTTTGGCGTTTGAGGCATTGGGCATTTCCTTAGCTTGTGATTGGTGGCTTTTGATCCTTGTGGAATTCTCGGTGAACTTGATGGATGATGAACCCTTTGTGTTGAAATAGACTTAGACGGATGATGAACCCTTTCCGCTGAAATAGAGTTAGACCTGGAGATTGTTCTCCGCTCAATAATTTTTGCAAACAATTTTATATTTTAAACTAATTATTTTTAAAAATAATATAATGATTTTTATAAAATTATAGAAGAATCAATTTTCCAAAAACATTTGCATATGCTCAGGACTAAATTTATAGCATTTTCACTGGATAATGGGTGCAAGAAAATACTACAAGAAGTTCCTCAATGCAATACAAGGTCATTAATATATGAACTTATAAAAACCACCAAAATGTTAATTTGGGAGTAAATTGCACTCCTTTTGAACATTTAATATTTAGAAAGCTCTTTAAACAATAAAAGGATATATTTGCTCAAACATATGATGAATTAAAATTTTGTGACACTAAGATTACTCAACATGTGGTTCCAATAAAATAGGATACTAAACCTGTATGATAAAAGTTAAGAAAAATTCATCCTAATCTAGTTTAGAAACTAGATTAAATAAAAATTAAACAAACTTTTAAAAGCTAGGATATTTTTTCCAATCACAGACACATAATGGGTATCCAACTTTGTTTTGGTTAGGAATTAAAATGGGGACATCAAAATCTACATTGATTTTGGGAACCTTAACAAGTATTCTGAAAAATATAATTTGCACATTCCTCCTATGGAACAAATTTTACAATCTATTTTTGGTTCATAAATGTTTTCCTTGATGGTTTCTCTAGATATAACTACGTTTTGGTTGCACCAACAGATCAGATCAAGACAACATTTTGAACCAAACTGGGAACCTTTGCATATCAAAAGATTCCATTTGGTTTAATAAATGCAAGGGAAACATTTCAATGGGAAATGGATATTGCACTTAAGGGTCTAATTAATAATTTTATGGTTATTTATTTGGATGATTTATACTCTAAGAAATACGAATATCATGTTGAACACCTAAAGAAAATCTTTGACAAATGTAGAAAATATGGTATATCATTAAATCCTAAGAAAACTATATTTGTTTTACCAGAAGATAATCTTCTAGGATTTGTGGTAACTAAATCTAAGATCATTATTGATCTAGACAAAGTAAAATCTATATCACAAATTCCTCTTCCACATAAAAACTAAGTGATCTTTTCTAGGAAAAATAAATTTTGTAAGAAGATTCATTCTCAGATTTGCAAAAATTGTTAGACCAATGAAGGTTATGATAAAAAATATTATATATTCAAATGGGACATCACATAGAAGGACACTTTGAAAATCATAAAAGAAGAAATTGTTGCTACACTTTCTCTCATCATCCGAAACTTTGAAAGATAGTTCATTTTATATACTTTATCCTCTAACTTGTCTTACGTAGTTATCCTAACTCAGAAGAATCTGGATGGTATAGAGATACCAATTTATTTTATGCTCTTTGGCTTCCAAGGAATAAAGTTGAATTATCGTGACTTTGAAAAATAGGTTTATATCGTATTTAAGACTATTAAGCATTTTTTAACCTTTCTTTTAAAATCTCATATAAAAGTGATTGTTCCTCATCCTGTTGTATGAAATCTACTTGTGTAGAAGGATCTAGGAGTAAAGTGAGTGAGATGAATGACCATGCTCCATGAATATGACCTTGGTATCAAACCATCAAACATCATTAGAGGATAAGTAAACGAGGAAAAAATACTTTACATTATTGTACCAACCAATACTTGGTATTATGAAATTATATACTTTTTGTTGAATGTAACTTCACCTAATTATTTATCCCCAAAACAAAAAAAAAGCACCGAGATTAAAATGTGTTAGATATTAGTTAATAGATGGAGTGCCTTTTAGAAATAATTATGGCAATGTTTTACTCAGATGCTTGGAAGAGTCTGGTATAGAAAATTCTTCGTTGAAAGTCATGATGGACCAACAAGTGGCCATTTTGGTGGAGAGATGACTGCAAAGAAAATAATTCAAGCTGGTTACTATTGGTCAACTCTGTTCAAAGACTCCTATGCTTATGCAAGAAAGTGTAAAACTTGTCAAACAGTTTAAGGAAGAGAAAAAATACATGATTTTTCTCTACAAATTGTTGAGGTAGAAGGCCCATTTGAACAATGGGGTCTATATGTTATTAGTGAGATCAATCATAACTTGTCTCAACTGCATAAATATATTATCACTGCTTCATATTACTTCACCAAGTGGACAAAGGCAACTCCACCTAAAATAATTAATGATGATCAGGTAATATATTTTCTTGAAAATAATATTATATCTAGGTTTGATGTTCTTACATCCTTTGTATTTGATAATGTTTCATATATCCCATCCCTTAAAATGACTAAGTTTTTTTTGGATAATGGAATTACAATTAAATTTCTACCAATTGTTATCCTCAGGGAAACAGATTGGAAGAGTCTACGAATAAAAAAATAATTCAAATACTTGATAGAATTGTACAAGGCCATAAGATGAATTGGCACAAAAGACTCCCAAATGCTTTATGGTTTAATAGAGTGACTCCTAAAAAATCATTACGGAACTCCCCATACTTCCATGTTTATGAAAAGGAAGCCATTCTTCATCCAAATATATTTTTACCATCCATGCAACTAGCTCAAGCTGTCAATAGGAATTAAATTAAATACATGGATGTGAGAATCGATGTTGGGTGTAGTATATGGTGTATTAATGGACCAACATTTATTGTCAATCTGGGGTCTGTGGACTTCGAGACGCAACACTAGAAATTCCAGAGAAAGACTCTAGTAACTTGCAAAAGAAAACCCTAATTTGTCTCGCAAATAACAATCATTATCCACTCCAATCGAGCAATAAAAATATCATTAAAAGTGAGACCATAAACACTAATCCTACAAAACCATTAATAACTTTCTAATTTATAGAAAACAATGCATAAATTCTCAATTCAATTCCTACACTAGATTTTACAATTTCATTAATAGAAAAAGAACTCGATTGATTTGGACACTAGCTTTTTCACTCATTAACCTATCAAGCAAATTGAGATTTCAAATTAGATAAATAATCAAAAGCACCAAAAGAACACATGTTTCAATCCTATCAATCCCACAAGAGTGCTTAAGGGAGTTACACAAGACTTCAAAACATTCTTGCACAATCTTATTCTCTAGTTATTCTAATTCCTACACTCAGTTCCTGAAATAGGAAAAAAAACCAGTTCTTGCACTTTGTTCGTGTACCACGAAAGATGGAAGAGTTTCTGTACTCTATTCCAGTATTGGAAAAAGAAACAAAATGCTCTCCATCATTTACTATGCATTCAAAATGAATAACCACAATAAAATTAGACCTTATAATCATCATCGGTGACTTGACCTTAAAATTAAAAAAAAATCAATCAATTAAACAACTCGAAATACTTCAATAGTCAAGACATATACAAAAACAAATTTCTTTCTGCACTACAATGTCTTATTCCTGCACTACACTGCCTCGTTCCTATACTGAAAAGAAACATGCGAATGAACCCAAAAATTTCATTTCTTCAAGGTTAAAAGCATCTCAAATCACGAATATATTTGGAATAAGGCCAAAGCAGTCTTGCTTTATTTATCCCCAACAATGGAAAGGTTTTGAAGAGCTAACCTTACTAAAGACCAATGTTATAATTTTGAAACCTCACGGTTCATCATAGATTTGTGGTAATAATTTAATAAAAAATACACAGTATCGTGAAATAAACTCACTCGAGATCTAGATTGTCTGGCTCTTAAACCAAATACATCAAATGAACAAAGCGTATAAGCAACATGTGCGGACTTATGAAAATGGTATAACACTAGTTTCACGCTCCACAAATGTATTCATAAAAATTCATCCACACCTTGCTACTAACTGAAGGATAACGAGCTAGATTGATTGGGCCCTAGCCAACTAGCTCATTTCCTTATGAGGAAAAGAGTGAACTACAGAGTATTTAAATACATTAACAAAATTGAACACAAATGAAGATAAAACCTGACAGTGATGCTTTATTAATGAAACCTCAGTCTTTAATACATCAAAAGATTCAATAGTCCATCTACAGTTGATAATAGGAAGGGGGGTATAATCCCCATCATTCAGCTTAGCCACATGAGAATACAAAGAATGGTTTGCTAGCTAGGCTCAGAGCCATAGCTCTATTTTTTTTTATATTTTTTTTACATTACAAATATGGTTTTAGACAAGCCAATCCTTTGCAAACAATATGGAGATTGAATCCCAACAATGTTCCATAAATTGGAGATCTAGTTCAACCATGATCCAATTGAAGAAACAAAAATCTAATAAGAATTTTGAAAATTTGGGTATATTTTGGAATTATGGAAAAAGCATAATTTTTTATAATCTTCCTTAAATATCCTTCTGTATCTCTTAGACCAATGCAAATTTTCGAAAGATGTTCGGAGGAAACCTTATTTTTCATGAATCTCTCTTGGAATTTTCTGATTCAATTCCATTGCCTTGGAAATTGTGTGTGAAGTTGACTATTTGGTTACTTTTGCAAATCTAGGTTTTACGTTATTGTTCTACAAAACTGCCTCAAATACCCCTTTGTATCTCCCGAATGGTGCGAAATTTTGGACAAATTCCAAAGTACTACTCAATATCGTATATGGGGAGAAAACCCTATGTTCTAGAATTTTCATATTTGAATTCATATGCACGCAAATCGAGGAGAAAGTTAGGAGTTTAAGCACTGCTATGAATTTGGGGTTGTAGCATTAATTAATTTCTAAAAATCCATTTATACGACCTCAATACATTTTTACTGATATGGAAGTATTCACACAATATTTTGAACAAAAACCTTTCCCGAATTTTCCCAAAAATGTGTCAATGTATGAAAGCCCCAAATTGGTTGCTCTCTAGTGCAGGAATGTTGCTCTTTAGTGCAAGAACAAGTCAATGAGAGATAAGTGTTGGCTTATTGGGGCCTGACCCAGGTTCAACAATGTTTAGCCAAACAAATCCTGACACTACTGGCCCTTTTAGCAATAGTCCGCGGAGCGCGGATTGAAATCTCACCCGAGGTACTATGGGAGAGTGCTAGAACCAGGTTTCCGCACCCTGGGGATGTCTTGATGTGGTATGGGGTTGCGCGGATCGATCCTACGCACTCATTGCTTCCACGCAGCTGTATTTTCAGAGTAACTACCTTAGTCAAGCGCGAACGTAATTTACCCTTTTCTGTGCTTAATATTATTATAGATCTTGTGTTACTTTCGAAGGCACAGTACTTTCAGTTACTATTTAACATAAACAGACATGTGCATAATCATAAATCATGAACAGATGCATAAACCCGAATATATAAATAGATACTCGATATTCCAAAATCAACTTACCTTTATTAATGCCTTTTTCAGTTACAATCCACTTCCTATCCTGCGCACACAGTTGCAGGGGTCCGCGCACACAGCTACAGACTCTACCAGGCCTCCGCACACACAGTTGCGGAGCCTCTATCTCCTACTACAACCCTTGCCTTAGACTTACAGACTCAGAGTGACTATCGCTGTTAGCAACCCATACACCTTTTTATCTTCTTCCAAACCCTTTTTCCAAAAACTGTCTTCTACACCTAGAGCCTTGCTTTATTTATACATTCTCATGGTCCATGGACCATGGGTAGGCCGACTCACTTTCTATTATTTTACCTTATTTTCGGTAGAACTACCCTTTGACTTGACTCATTACAACTCACGCTCCGCGCACTTTGCGAAGCCTTTACAATACCAATATCCCCAAAATTGTGGGCTTTAAGCCCAAAACCCATTATGCAGGGGACCCGCTGCCCAACAGGCCCCCAACACAAACATCGTGACTCGTCCTGAGTCACTTGGGCAGTGTGGCGATCTTCGCTCAGAGACCATCCAACAACCTCTGCGCTTCGCGGATGTTGGCCACACATTCCTCCGTTGTCTACTGTATCAAATGTGTGCAACGTTCTGATGCATCATTGTTAGTGGCATATGCTTCCTTTTCGCATATGTGTCCTGCATCTGGGTCAACTTTCTCTCTATCGTGGCAGTGACCATGAACGCTTCCTCGAGCCAAGGCTGGATGCATGCTTTAAGCCCTGCTTCTTTCTGTCACGCAGTGTCCACTCGTTCTTTCAGATCCTGGGCCTCCCTTATCTTGGCCAATTGCTGGGTGAGGGAGACCGTCTGCGCAGTTCCCCGAACATCATCATAAGCCTGCTGCAATTCTCGCACTTCCATCTCTAACTGCCATAGTGTTGGGTCCTCCTGGAGTGAAGTGAGTGTTAAGAGGGACTGGTCCAACAAGCCAGTGCAGTCTTGTACAACATGCTCTATCTCTTTCAACCCCGATTGAATGGCTTGGTGGTGCTACTCTCTGACTTCCAGGGTTATAGAGGACTGCACCTTCAATCACAGCTCTGCTATCTGCAAGTTCAGCTCCAACTGCACCTTCGCAGCCTCCTCGTGGGTCCTGTGAACTCCAGCTACCAGTTGGCGAATCTTTTCTACTGTGGGGAGTTCTGCTGGTATGACCAACTCTGCAATACTACTACAGGCTTCCTCCACTGCCTGTTCTACTCCTTGGTTTTGGGCAACCATGCTATTGCACTGCAGGCTGAGCTGTTCTAGTTTTGCCTTTTTCTCACTCAAGATTTGGAGAACGTGGCCCTCCCTAGCACAAATCTCAGTAGTTACCCCTTCCTGCAGCTGGTGTAGGGTTTCTCTGGGAAGGGCAGCCAAATTCAACCCCCAGCCCCTTATGTCACCTTCAGCTACTACTAAGATGACTCCTTCTGGTAACACCAAAGTGTTCGTTGTGCATGCGTGCAACATCTGTTCAGCCTCGGATATACCTTCCGCAAGGTGCGATGTCATCATTCCTGGGGGTTGCACCTGTAATGCTTGCAGCTGCGCTCTGAGTGCCCCCAACGCAGTCGTCTGATTTCTCATCAATTCTGTCAGAGCATCCTTATCAATAAGGGTTCCTCCCACGGACTCTGTTGCCTTTGCCCTCTTTTTCCCGGAAGGCTACTCCAGGACTCGCGACCTCTTGAGTTGGGTCACCTTTGTCATAAGGTTCGTGCATTCCTATGTCTCCATCTTCCCCTAGATATTCTGCTCCATGGGAATTTCTTGGCCTTCCTCGGCCTCCTCAGCGGGTGCGGTTGTGGTCTGTGTCATTTGCTCTAGCGCGGTTGCCTCAGCTGTCGTCTGCTGCATGGCCGCTTCCTGTTCCTGACACTTTCTTTCCGCTAGCTTCGTGAGGCACAACTTGGTCTCCTTCTTCTTCTGTTGTGCCGTGATTTTTTCCAATTCTGCCAAGTTCGGGGCACGCCACTCTGGAGACCATGATGCCATTACTTCAAAGATTGCATCATCTGTGGCAATGAACGATAGCTTTTCCCATGCTCGGGCTGGATCCTTGCGCGCTTGGATATACAAGTTATGCATATCTGCCTTGAATTCCGCCACACTCTATAAAGTGTTATATACCGTCGGGGACAAGCACGGCCTACGGTTGATCCATGTTCGTAAAATCGCCTCTACAAATGTCCAAAATACCTTTATCTCCCAATCCTTGCTGCGTCTTTGGTCGCCCAGAGCGAGGTATACCTCACGGCCTCAGGTATGTTTTGCTCCATGGCGGGAAACTAGTTGTCTGCTGGTAGCTCCCCGGCAATCAACAGGATGGATAAGAGCACCCACATGTAGTGGAAGGTCTTACCCTGGTCCTGTGCTTCCCTACAGTTCGTAAAAAATTCATCACAAAGAAACTGCGCCCAATTGAACTGGACCCCTTCTGCACACTGCTTTGCCAATGCAATTATAGATGCCGGTACTTCGTCTGCATAACATTTCCTCATGAGCTTGCTGGCCAGCAATTGGGTGGCAACGTGCACCCCTCGATCTTTGATACTTGCTATTACGTACCCTCACTTCTTTTTCTCTAGCTTATATTTGGCCTTCATAGCTTCCGCAAGGCCCAAGTCACTACTCTTTCCGGCTATGTCTGCGGGATTGCTTCCTTTAATCGGCAGCCACAAAATTCAGTGAATTAAGTCAGCCATGATGGGAATCGGCTCTTCTAGCCACAGATACCCATCATGTACTAGACACAGTAGCTGCCGGATGACAAAGATAGTGATAGGCACGCGGTGGTAGTGGGGTATCCACCGCAGATGTAGTAACCCTGCCTTCTCCACACCTCGCAACCATTTCTGCTGTCGTAGTTTTTCCGCGGCCAACTGTGGGAACTTCTCACTATCCGCAAGGTCCCAGTCTTCGAATTTTATATTCGGTACCCATCCCAGTGGTGGACCGTCAAATCTGATATCATTCAGAAGAAGTGGGGTCTGGAGCGCACTCTTCGTGGCCTCCAGGTCCTTTGGTATCTTGGCTGTCCCTTTCCATGGGGGAATGTAGGAGGGTAACTCTATCGCTGAAGGTGCTTGGGAGACATTTTCTGCCTCATCGTCCTATGCCTCAATTTGAGCTATCAGGTCTTGCAGATCTTCCTCCTCCTCTTCTGTTTCAATAGTGACAACTTTTCCCTTTTCGACCAGTGAGATTTTACTAACTCTTGGGTGCCGTGGTGATACCTGGATGGGCCCCATTGGTTGTTTTTTTCTACGGTCGCGGCGTGCGTGGGGACTTCGGTACCTCTGGTGCGCTTGTTGTCTCTCCGGGCTCCTCCTGGGTCACCCGGGGTTCTTGGCTACCTCCCATAATTCGCACTCTGGTTCTCGACATTGTGTTTATATTGGATTCGGTCAGTCGCGCATTCATGGGTGGCAAGGTAGCTTGGGACTCACTGCTCTGTACTACCTCAATTCTTAAAAACCCTAGAGCTGCTTGAAAGCTACCCCGTGGAATTTTATAGTAACAGTCGGATTTGAATTCAGCCCTTCCCTCCATTTTTGAGTCCTTAGTACCTGCTTGGCGGCAGATCTCCCCGAATCTAGCTCGTAATTCATGTCTTAATGGTCCGTCACCCGCTCCTTTTTGCATTAAATTAGCCTTCTTGTCATGAACAATGTCATCAATGGTCACCCCCCAGCCTATCCGCGCGACAGCACATCCCCTTAAGCACGACTGCGAGCCTTGTGACAAACGGGCTCTACGCGGAACCCCCTTTCCACACAGATTTCCTATAGCCTTTCTTATAGTCCCGCGCCTTCTTTCAACTGCCTGGAGCGCTGAGTGTTGAGCCCTGAAACTACATGTCTTCTACACACCTTTCTAGACTTTTTCCCCTCACCAGTGCCTCACAATCTATCAAAAATCATTACATATTGATTCTGAGAGTGCATTTAAGTGGTTTTCTAACTATGTTTTTGTGTTTTCTATTTGACTTAGATTTTGCTCATCAGCTGCGGAATGCAGCCACTTTCCGCAGCTGACTTGAGATTCCGTAGTTGTTTTTGTTGATCTCTAGGTTACAGGTGTCATCAAGCAAAACGAGGCATGTGGGCAGTTCAGAAATGATCTGGACATGGACCAGGTCCTATTGGTTTAGCCAGATTCGTAAAGGAAAGCCTTGGTCAAACGGTGGTCAAACGAGGAGTTCTACGGCAAGCAGGTCTCTGTTTTTCAACATGTGAAGGGTCCGAGACCATTCCTAGATCCATGGCTACATTTTGACAGCTGTAGACTGCCCCCATGACGTAAATCCAACAGCCACCTTTTGGTAGATTGAATGATCTTGGCAACCATCATGCTAAGCTCACGGATGTTGTCTTTTTACGTGTCCTCCGCTGAAGGTGTTTCATAGGAAAACTGTTATGTAATTTCCTTTATAAATAACGCGTTTGCAAACGCATGTAGCTAGTTAGTTTTTGTTGATGTAATCTTGCTATTAAGTTTATGTACTGTGCTGTGACACTGGTCCTACTGTTGTAACGAGAGGATCCTTCCTCTGTTTTGCAATATAATAAGATTCTGTTTTATATGACTGTGTGAGCATAATCTCGGACTGACAGCGTGTTAACCAAGGCTGTGCAGAGGCCCCCTACTGGCTAAGGTTTCGTTCTTTATTTCTATAAAGTGTTCATATGATGTTGTCTTATTTCCATTGTAGATATTTCGTAGTTTTTTTTTCACTTGTGTAGATTTCACATTTCAGTTATAGGTGTTAATGTTTCATTCCTATACATGATTTTCCAAGCATTGTATATTTTTGCTAACATTGATCAGTGTGTTTCAGGTTAGGATAGGCCGGGCATTTTCATATGATTTTTGCAGTAAATAGTGACATGAGATTGTCCTCTCTGCTGACTTTGTTTTTCTTAGCTTTCAATTTCAGTTATGCTTTCATTTCAGTCTTATTCATTTGCTGTTGATAGTTAGTTTAGATATCAAATTCTTCATGTCATTTAACGTTAACTCCAGAGACATGGCTTAACCCAGAAAAGCTACTTGGCAAGCTATCAGATTATGAGTGAGCTGATTTGATTCTTCATGTTATTGACGTTATCTCCAGAGCCATGGCTTAACCCAAAAAAGCTACTTAGCGAGATATCAGACTATAAGTGAAGAGACTTGATTTTGTTTTCATTTGCAAGTAGATAATTGAGATATCAATTCCTCATGTTATTAACGTTATCTCCAGAGCCATGGCTTAACCCCGAAAAGCTACTTGGCGAGCTATCAGACTATAAATGAAGTGAATTAGTTTTCCTTTTATTAGTTTGTAGTTTTTTATTTGTTTGAGTGCAATAGCTTAATTTTTATTTTTGTATTTAGATGAGCAGTAGAGATAGATATTTCATGATCAGTAGTTCATCACTTGTTTGATTCAAATAGCTGCACATTTACATTCTTGTTCAAGTATTAATTTCATCATTAGCATGTTTTGAGATCCTCTGAAGTGTTAAGTTCTAGAAGTCATCATAAGGGACATAATTGCCTTAAAATCTATACCCATACTTGCCTTCTAAAGTATTCTTAAAACTTAGGAATAGGATTTCCATTTGCATTAGGATACAAACCAAGATAAACCCCCAAAAAACAAGATAAAATTGAAAACAATAAAAAAAGTAAGAAAGAGGTTGTCTTGCACATATAGTTCGCCACACTTCATCAGTTTACGACTCCCGGATTGATAATTAATGTAGAAATTTAGGACATACTAAATTGACTAAACATTTTTGGTGTCGTTGCCACGGAAGTGTAACTAGGTAGCTGATCTCTTACAAAAAAAAAAGGGGGGGGAATTGATAACTTCTTGAAGTATGCTCTCCTCTTGCACCTGTGTGATCTGGAGGATAAGAAAAAAGAGTTATTAGTTCAATAATTTCTTGATTATGCTCTCTTCTTGCACCTAGTGTGACCTGGAAGATCAGAAAGAGAATTATTAGCCTGACTTAAAAATAAAATAAAAAAATAAAAAAATGACATGCATAGAGCAAGAGATTCTAAGGGAAGGTTTATAGCTAGGGCCAAAAGTTCGATTTTCACAACTCCAGCTACTTCAAGGCATAGACAAGATACACCTCCATCATCTTCGACTCATACTCTCAGCCTTAGGATTCCTAGAATTCAAGGGGCAACAGGCGAATTAGGAGATTCTCCCACGCTATCTACTAAATCTGATCTAGGAGAAGAACCTTTCTTCACTTCTACAGGGGAACATATTGTAATCAAAGAAGTAGAATCACCTGAAGAAGAGGAGGGAGAAACTCTTCCTCATTCACCATTAATAGAAGAACTAGAATACTCTGAGGAAACTATCATGATAGAGGAAGTAGTAGATGGATTTGGAAGAGGGGGTAGAGGTAGAGGAAGAGGAAATAATGGAGGAGGTAGAGGTAACAATGGGGGAAATAGGGATGGAGATAACTCATTTGGATTCCCTATAGCTGATGAAGAAACGCATGCAACAATGAAAAACATTTCACCATCTGTCCTCCCAAACTTTTATGGGTTTCGAAGTGAGGATCCTGAAACATTTCTATTTGAGTTTGAAGTCTTGTGCCGAACCTATGACTATATGGAAGACTCTCAAAAAATCAAACTATTTCCTTCAACATTGAAAGGAGCTACTTTGAAATGGTTCATGGGATTAGTCACTCAATCTATTAGGACTTGGAATGATATGAAACAAACATTTTTGGATAGATACCTGGATTATTCTATGCCCACCAATCATAAGGATGAGGTATTCAAGATGATGCAAAGAGAAGATGAAAACTTGGAGGATTTACTTGAAAGATTTCAATACAACTTAAAGAGAGAAAAAATGAGTAATTTAGATGAGGAAACCTTGAAAGCCCTTCTATTAAAAGCCATTAGAGATGAATGGATAGATATTTTAAACATGATGGGGAAGGGAGACATTTCTCAACTTCCACTTCGTGACATAGCAGAACTATGTGTCCATCTTGTTAGAGTCAGTATGGTTATCCCTCCATCAGAGATCAAAACTCTTTTTGCATTTCATGTTTAGGTGTCCCATCGCTTTCGATCAGTTGAATTTCGTTAGGAGCATGCCATAAATCTGATGGAAGGGCTTGTGTTACTCATCCCCCTCATGCTTTGCACTGCTGGCTCAGGTCTGTTCATAAAAATCAAGTCTTGAAAAGTCATTTGCAGTTCTGTTTCAGTTTCTAGGTCATAACAGTTATTTCAGTCATTAGGTCTAGGGTTAGTCAATTTGGTCTTCGACAAAGTCTAATAAAGCTAGCAGGCCAGAGGGAGGTCCTTGATAAGTTGTTATTTCAAAAAAAATTATCGTCATATGGATGGATTATGACTTCTCTTCAAAACTCTGTTTTGAAGATAAGTCGACATTTCATTTTTTGTAATAATTTTTCAAAATTTTTAGTTCTTGAAATCTCCAGGCGCAGCCCTCGTCTCCTTTTCCAGATCATATGTCAGCTATCCCTGCAAAAAATTGTCAAGAAATTCATTATTTCAACCGAAATTAAGGAGGAAACAAAAAGGTTAAAATTCTATTAATTTTGAAAAAGTGTTAATTGCAAAACGTTACAAATTGGGTTATTGAAGAGGCAAAAATCAAATTGGTGTCTATATAAAGTTTTTTCAATAAATATTCAAGCCATTTTACATGCCAAGGTTGGAGAAAGGTGTTTCAAGTCGAGTTTGTGTGTTTTGGAGAAGACTGGTTCATTGTTCACCTGCGCGTTGCATATAACAGGTAGCACGGCGCATATAGTGTGCGCGGCGCACATAGGACTTCCGCCCAGTGTTAAATTGAACCAGCGCGGCGAATATAGTGTGCACGGCGCACTGGGTAATGAGTGCGGCTCTTATAGATTGAAGCCTGAAACTTGCTTGGAAGCTCACCAAATCGCCTAAACCTTGCATCAATTTGCCAGCATTTTTCATATCAAAAAGAGCATTCTGAAGTTCAGTTGTATACAGCAGATTCATACATCAACAGTCATTCAAGGCAGTTTGTATATGAGCAGTGATGTCGTCTGGTCATTCATCTGAATATGAGGCAGAAACCCAAAGTGATTCTCCCTTGGAAGAACAGGAACCCCAGAGGCCTCGTAAAAGTGGCAAACATGTTAGGGAAGAACCAATCACCCTTATAGAATTGCATGCCTGACGTCTCGCTATGCAGTGTTTTGAGAATCATTCATGTTATGAGTTTTGTCAAAAGGTGGCTGATGTCCAATTTCATCATGAGTTAGCTCGTATTTTTGTGTTGCACTTGCACGGAGATCAAGCTATCTTGGCTGGTGTCACCTTCACACTTACACCAGAATCTGTCTCATTAGCAACAGGTATACCGAATATTGGTGAACCATGGCACAAGAAACAACAGATTGACTGGCAACATTATGAGCCATACATCAAAACCAACTTCTTGAGGCAGCTCAAGAGAGTGTTCCCGTTCTGATACCTGAAAGATGAATTTGCTCCACCAATGAGATTGATCATGAAATATTTCAGTTGTGAGGGACGGTTCTCTTGTCTTTATGCTTATCACATCAAGTTGCTTATGCATTTCACCAGGGTGTGAATGATGAACATTCTGTATTTCATTTGTCAGAACATAGAGAGGATGACCACCTTTATACAGCATAGAACCCCTCAGCAGCAACTTAACAGTGTCTATCATTTCGCTCTTATAAAGATTTTGGTGGTTCATCAGCTTGGATTGCAGAGCATCACTTGGGATGATTTCATCTCTCGTGATTTCTTCAGACCTTCACGAAGAGTATTAGTGGTGAAACATGAAGGTGAACCTTCTCAGTAGTATGAGCATCATGAGACCATGCCGGTATTCATTACATATCAGAAGGGCTATCTGAAAGGCACCATACCTTTGTTTGCAGCAGCAAAGCGTGTGTTATCTCCACCCGGGGTGGAAGGGGCCTCGCTTCCGACATCAGCACCACAGGTACAGGACAAGGGAAAGAAGCCCAAGCATGAGGAGGGGCCTTCAGGTGGGCCATCAGGTGAACGAGAGACTGGATTTGTTCTCCTTCATGATGATGAGACAGATACAGAATCAGAGAGTGCCAAACACAGGAGGACCATTGAGGAGCAAGAAACAGACATTCAAGCCTTTTCAATCCAGTTCGAGATGGCCAAATGGAACATCAGATATTTGGAGCAGAGGAACAAGCAGCTTGAAGACCAGCATGCGATCATGGAGCTACAGAACATCCGTGAGAACCGCCAAGCTGCCCAACATAGGAGGATTGACTTCACTTCCCTAGAGCGACAGGTCAATGAGGATTGAGAGTCTAATCTTGAGAAAGCCAACATTCACTTGGAGAGGCTGCTGAACAAGGCCAATAGGGGTAATGCATTGCTGAGACACATGGTTGCCCACTACAGGGCATGGAACCAAGTTTGCAAGGCTTGGATAAGGAATCTAAAGGCGAATTTGAAGAAGGCAATCAAGAAGCAAAAGAAGCAAAGGGAGATCGATTGTCTTCAAATTTTGGCCGAGGCCTCTTTAGCCCAGCATCACACTTGATAAGGAAGCTCCAACCCAAATTTCAAGAAATTTGGGGCATTTTTGGTAATTTTGGAAATTTTTGTGTAAAAAACAGGCTTTTTCTTTATATGTGCCGCGCACCTTGCGCGACGCATAGGATTGGGAGCTCCAAATTACAAATGGCTTACAGTTTTGGATTTTTCATGATAAATCATGAATTTTGGTACTTGGACAAGAAATTTGGGTAAGTTCTGGGTCCCCAAAAGGTCAAAAAACATGCAAAAAATGACCTCACTGCCCCTATTTTGACACACAGGAAGCAGTCTTGGGAGAATGCACTTTTGGAGGGGAAAATGGACACCAAATTGGTAAATTCCACTTGGGTTAGAAAGCAGATAGGCAGGGTTTTCCAACAAGCCAACCTGAGCTCAATTTGGACTTCAACAAGTGCCTCAAAATTAGCAGCAAAGTAGCGCGGTGCATATAGATGTTTTGCCCAATTTTTCATCTTTCAGCTCAGAAATTCGGCCAGTTTGACTAGTTTTGCTTTGGGATGTAATTTTTGACTTCTCTTGATGTAATTGAGTGAAAATGATGTAATTTTGACACTTAGTTACTTGTTCTAGAAGATTCATTCACCAAAGAGTGAAAATTTAATGAATGAATCAGTTTCCTACCTTATAGAGGCAATTTGTTTTTACTGCCTAGATTGTAGTGCTTTGTTTAGAATTGGTTGAAAAAGATCCTAGAATGATGAGCTCGAACCCTAGAGGAAAGGGAATAGGTTGGCTTGCCTATATTATGTAATTTCTAAGTCATTTTCAGGGTTGGACTCTTGGGAAAAGCTTGACACTCTATTGTACATTCACTTCTGCATTTTTGGCAAAGGAAAGACCAGGGTTTTGCAGCACTGTTTGGGATCCATGTGGCTTTATGTGTTGATGGTGTGCTTATTTCAGTAATTGTAAGTTGTTATGTGTATCACTTTCTTTCTCTCATCTTCTGCAATTGAACAAATGAAGTGTTAAGTTAGAATCCATAGATTGTTATGCTCTGCCTTTGAAATTGTTTGATTTTCCATGTTTTCATTTGTTTAAGGAGAATCCTTGAAAGTTTCTTGCTCTCCTTAGCTTCTCACCAGTCAGATCTACCCATTCATTCTATTTAAAAGCATCAAGACGATCACCTACCTTGCCCCAAATAGACCTCTGCAAAAACTGTGTCTCATCCCCGCACCCAAAATTGCCTTTTCCTTTTATTCAACAAAAACCTCAAAAAATCAACCTCAAACTCCTTGTACTTCATACCTAGCCTAAGATCAATTACAAATTTAGTCGTCTTGAGCCTCATCGATTACATTTTTCCGGGATTGACCTGGAGAGAGCCCTCTCCTGTCCTCGTAGGGCTAGCTACGAGGCTGAGTGTGGTTTGATGTGGACCTAGAACCTTGTCTTTTCAGCCTGAGACAAATCTAGGCTCTAACATAGTGGCGAATCCACTGGGGAATAAAATGGTTTGCTTGTTGATGTCATTGGTTTTTTAAGCTACAGACGGAGCCTGAAGTTATGCCAGGTAGCCTTCGAAACACTTTTTCTTTGCATTAGCGGAAGTAGATAAACGCTACTTCAGTTAATCTCCGGTCTAGCTTGTAAACGTGACATCTAACTTGTTAATTGCCCCAGTACATGTATCAAGTTCAGATCTGATTATTGATGGTGGAAAACGATCAGACACAGCAAGGCTGAAATCATTCACCTGGCGACTTCATTCACTGAAAAATCCAGAGATCAATGCTTCATGGTGACTCCATTGCAGGAAGATTAGTAGCTTTGAGCTTTTCAAGATGGATCGGGTTGCAAGAAGATACGCTCCCATGAGCCGAGATCACATTCCAGGTTTTCCAAATAAAATTCCCAAGGTAGATTGGTCAAAGAATTTGCCTATGTTCAGAAATGTGGATGGTAATGACGCTGCTCTTCATCTGGTGAAATTTCACATTCATGTGCATAAATTAAATATCGACTTTCCTGAAGACTGTTTGATGAAGATGTTTATGGCTACTCTGGAAAATGAAGCCCGATCTTGGTATGAAAGTTTTCCATCTACTTCTATTTACTGTTTAAAGGATTTTCATACCATGTTCTTTGAAAAGTATAAAGAATCTTATCCATCCTTGATTTTAGTTCAGAACTGTTGTAGCCATGTTCATAGTTTTATTGAAAATCTTGAGAATTTTTATGGGGATAATGAATTGATGGACGGAGAAATCATGGAGGCTTTGTACGAGAATCCATTTCAACAACATGAAGAGAACCTAGAGGATTCCCATCAAGATGCTCAGGAAACTTTGCAGCAGGATCAAGATCTTGGTACAATGGAAAATAATGAAAGTGAAGGTTTTGTTTCAGATCTGTCCATAGAAGAAGATGATATGCAGGAAAGTCAAGTTTTGATTTCAGAAGGTGATAAAGTCAAGACAGCTATTTCAGATCTAGATTCAGATAGTGACGATCAAGAATACCTTGTGCTGAATCCCATGAAGGAGAGCTCTGCCGTTGAGATCGTTCTCAGTTCATTAGAACACAGCCTTCATGAGGAGGTAATCCAGTCAGTTCATGAAAAACAGAATGAGATCTTTGTTCGAGTAAGTGATAAGTCTTCTTTCAATAATTCAGTGATAAATGATAATTTGATTGCCATGTCATATGAAGACAATTACTGTTTGAGCAAAAGAAAACAAAAAGCATTATCTCCTTTGTCTGAAGATGAGATAGATCAACTCTTGAAAGGTCATGTTACAGCCCAAGCTAAAGCAGATTTGTAGTGCACACATGGTCAAGAAAGTGTTGGTGAAACTTCTTCCTCTTTTGAAAATGATGACAATCTTGTAATTAGTTTTATAGATCAGCAAACAAATAATATTTTCTTTCACAAAGATGATAAGGCTGTCATGTTTGATAATCTTGAAGATTGTTTTTTGTTTACGAATAACCTAGACTATGAAGTTGAGGAATATGAGCTTGAGAGAGACAATATGCTAGGATTTCTCATGGTCAAGGAACCTACAGCTAACACTCAGATGGCAGAAGCACATACCTCTCTGTGCATTCCTATCCCTCGGAAATCAATTGTTCTTTCAGATCAAAATGGAGGGAGTACTTGTATTTTTGCAGCTGGATCTCAAGATAAGCCAGTGCTTCAGGATTTTCAAGATCCCTACGACATTCTTCTACAAGCATTAGAAAAGATAAATATTTCCTGTTTCATTATCATAATATTTGGTTTCAGTGGTTATTTTGAGTTGCCTACAAGTTCATCATTCCGCCTGCTCGAGAAAAGTGAGAGCAGAAATTTGGTATGTAGCCATCTGCTGGATTGGTTACACTCGAAAGCTCATTACACATGATTGTACATATTTCATTAGTATGCAAGTGGTTGTCATCATGATTTGAAATCTTGATGGACTGCTGCCCTTCAATAAGCTTTGTTAGTTCTTGTTTTAGTTAAGTCAGTCATGAGTCATTTGTGAGTCAGTTTTCAGTCATGTTGGTTTCATAATTGTGGCGGCTTGAGTCAGGTTTCAGTCAATAAATGAGAAAAAGTCTTGTGTTTTTTGCCGAAATAATGGACTCCATAGCCTAATGGAAGAAGGCATTGTCTAGCTCTCCCAAAGATCTATTGTTCTTGGCACCTCCGAGGAGCTACCATCCCCATTGGAGCCAATGTTAGAGTCGGTCTGGTTATCCCTCTGTCAGAGATCAAAACTCTTTTTGCATTTCATGTTTAGGTGTCCCATCGATTTCGATCAGTTTCATTTCATTAGGAGCATGCCATAAATCTGACGGAAGGGCTTGTGTTACTCATCCCCCTCATGCTTTGCACTGCTGGCTCAGGTCTGTTCATAAAAATCAAGTCTTGAAAAGTCATTTGCAGTCCTGTTTCAGTTTGTAGGTCATAACAGTTATTTCAGTCATTAGGTCTAGGGTTAGTCAATTTGGTCTTCGACAAAGTCTAATAAAGCCAGCAGGCCAGAGGGAGGTCCTTGATAAGTTGTTATTTCAAAAAAAATTATCGTCATATGGATGGATTATGACTTCTCTTCAAAACTCTGTTTTGAAGATAAGTCGACATTTCATTTTTTGTAATAATTTTTCAAAATTTTTAGTTCTTGAAATCTCCAGGCGCAACCCTGGTCTCCTTTGCCAAATCATATGTCAGCTATCCCTGCAAAAAATTGTCAAGAAATTCATTATTTCAACCGAAATTAAGGAGGAAACAAAAAGGTTAAAATTCTATTAATTTTGAAAAAGTGTCAATTGCAAAACATTAGAAATTGGGTTATTGAAGAGGAAAAAATCAAACTGGTGTCTATATAAAGTTTTTTCAATAAAGATTCAAGCCATTTTACATGCCAAGGTTGGAGAAAGGCGTTTCAAGTCGAGTTTGTGTGTTTTGGAGAAGACTGGTTCATTGTTCACCTGCGCGGCGCATATAACAGGCAGCGCATCACATATAGTGTGCGCGGCGCACATAGGACTTCCGCCCAATGTTAAATTGAACCAGCGCGGCGCATATAGTGTGCGCGGCACACTGGGTAATGAGCACGACACTTATAGATTGAAGCCCAAAACTTGCTTGGAAACTCACCAAACTGCCTAAACCTTGCATCAATTTGCCAGCATTGTTCATATCAAAAAGAGCAGTCTGAAGTTCAGTTGTATACAGCAGATTCATACATCAGCAGTCATTCAAGGCAGTATGTATATCAACAGTGATGTCGTCTGGTCATTCATCTGAATATGAGGCAGAACCCCAAAGTGATTCTCCCTTGGAAGAACAGGAACCCCGAAGGCCTCGTAAAAGTGGCAAACATGTTAGGGAAGAACCAATCACCCTTATAGAATTGCATGCCTGTCCTCTCGCTATGCAGTGTTTTGAGCATCAGTCATGTTATGAGTTTTGTCAAAAGGTGGCTGATGTCTAATTTCATCATGAGTTAGCTTGTCTTTTTGTGTTGCACTTGCACGGAGATCAAGCTATCTTGGCTGGTGTCACCTTCACACTTACACCAGAATCTGTCTCATTAGCAACAGGTATACCGAATATTGGTGAACCATGGCACAAGAAACAACAGATTGACCGGTAGCATTATGAGCCATACATTGAAACCAATTTCTTGAGGCGGCTCAAGAGAGTGTTCCCGTTCCGATACCTGAAAGATGAATTTGCTCCACTAATGAGATTGATCATGAAATATTTCAGTTGTGAGGGACGGTTCTCTCGTCTTTATGCTTATCACATCAGGTTGCTTATGCATTTCACCAGGGTGCGGATGATGAACATTCTGTATTTCATTTGCTGGAACATAGAGGGGATGACCACCTTTATACAACATAGAACCCCTCAGCAGCAACTTAACAGTGTCTATCATTTCGCTCTTATAAAGATTTTGGTGGTTCATCAGCTTGGATTGCAGGGCATCACTTGGGATGATTTCATCTCTCGTGATTTCTTCAGAGATTCACGAAGAGTATCAGAGGTGAAACATGAAGGTGAACCTTCTCAGCAGTATGAGTGTCATGAGACCATGCCGGTGTTTATTACATATCAAAAGGGCTATCCGAAAGGCACCAGACCTTTGTTTGCAGCAGCAAAGCGTGTGTTAACTCCACTCGGGGTGGAAGGGGCCTTGCTTCCGACATCAGCACCACAGGTACAGGACAAGGGCATGAAGCCCAAGCATGAGGAGGGGCCTTCAGGTGGGCCATCAGGTGAACGAGAGACTGGATTCGTTCTCCTTCATGATGATGAGACAGATACAGAATCAGAGAGTGCCAAACACAGGAGGACCATTGAGGAGCAAGAAACAGACATTCAAGCCTTGTCAATCCAGTTGGAGATGGCCAAATGGAACATCAGATATTTGGAGCAGAGGAACAAGCAGGTTGAAGACCAGCATGCGATCATGGAGCTACAGAACATCCGTGAGAACTGCCAAGCTGCCCGACATAGGAGGATTGACTTCACTTCCCTAGAGCGACAGATCAATGAGGATCGAGAGTCTAATCTCGAGAAAGCCAACATTCACTTGGAGAGGCTGCTGAACAAGGCCAATAGGGATAATGCATTGTTGAGACACATGGCTGTCCACTACAGGGCACGGAACCAAGTTTGCAAGGCTCGGATAAGGAATCTAAAGGCGAATTTGAAGAAGGCAATCAAGAAGCAAAAGAAGCAAAGGGAGCTCGATCATCTTCAGATTTTGGCCGAGGCCTCTTTAGCCCAGCATCACACTTGATAAGGAAGCTCCAGCCCAAATTTCAAGAAATTTGGGGCATTTTTGGTGATTTTGGAAATTTTTGTGTAAAAAACAGGCTTTTTCTCTATATGCGTCGCGCACCTTGCGCGATGCATAGGATTGGGAGCTCCAAATTAAAAATGGATTGCAGTTTTGGATTTGTCATGAGAAATCATGAATTTTGGTACTTGGACAAGAAATTTGGGTAAGTTCTGGGTCCCCAAAAGGTCAAAAAACATGCAAGAAATGACCTCACTGCCCCTATTTTGACACACAGGAAGCAGTCTTGGGAGAATGAACTTTTGGAGGGGCAAATGGACACCAAATTGGAACATTCCACTTGGGTTGGAAAGTAGACAGGCAGGGATTTCCAACAAGCCAACCTAAGCTCAATTTGGACTTCAGAATATTCCTCAAAATCAGCAGCAAATTAGCGCGGTGCATATAAAAATCAGCGCGGCGCATATAGATTTTTTGCCCAATTTTTCATTTTTCAACTCAAAAATTCGGCCAGTTTGACTAGTTTTGCTTTGGGATGTAATTTTTGACTTCTCTTGATGTAATTGAGTGAACATGATGTAATTTTGACACTTAGTTACTTGTTCTAGAAGATTCATTCACCAAAGTGTGAAAATTTAATGAATGAATCAGTTTCCTACCTTATAGAGGCAATTTGTTTTGACTGCCTAGATTGTAGTGCTTTGTTTAGAATTGGTTGAAAAAGCTCCTAGAATGATGAGCTCGACCCCTAGAGGCAAGGGAATAGGTTTTCTTGCCTATATTATGTAATTTCTAAGTCATTTTCAGGGTTGGACTCTTGGGAAAAGCTTGACACTCTATTGTACATTCACTTCTACATTTTTGCCAAAGGAAAGACCAGGGTTTTGCAACACTGTTTGGGATCCATGTGGCTTTATGTGTTGATGGTGTGCTTCTTTCAGTAATTGTAAGTTGTTATGTGTATCAATTTCTTTCTCTCATCTTTTGCAATTGAACAAATGAAGTGTTAAGGTAGAATCCATAGATTGTTATGCTCTGCCTTTGAAATTGTTTAATTTTCCATGTTTTCATCTGTTTAAGGAGAATCCTTGAAAGATTCTTGTTCTCCTTAGCCTCTCACCAGTCAGATCTACCCATTCATTCTCTTTAAAAGCATCAAGACGATCGCCTACCTTGCCCCAAATAGACCTCTGCAAAAACTGTGTCTCATCCCCGCACCCAAAATTGCCTTTTCCTTTTATTCAACAAAAACCTCAAAAAATCAACCTCAAACTCCTTGTACTTCATACCTAGCCTAAGATCAATTACAAATTTAGTCGTCTCGAGCCTCATCAATTACCTTTTCCCAGGATTGACCCGGAGAGAGCCCTCTCCTGTCCTCGTAGGGCTAGCTACGAGGCTGAGCGTGGTTTGATGTGGACCTAGAACCTTGTCTTTTCAGCCTGAGACAAATCTAGGCTCTAACACATCTCTCAAGGGGAAAATATAAAACTGGAAAAGGGCCGAGAGATCCTTCTCTTATTAGGCCAAACAAATCTGCAACGGGATCAGTAAGTATGGAAGAGATTGGCAATATGCTTGATGAGTTCAAAACTAATATTCTAGGGAGCCTTAATGAAAAACTAGACACGATTAAAATACAAAATAAGCAGAAAGCAGAAGTTGATGCCTTGGCCATCTTTTGTCCAAAATGTAGAAAGAAACATGCTCTAAGGAAATGTCCCTTAGATGCAAAAGTTGTAGAAACATGTATGATTTGCTCAAAAAGCCATGAGACCAAGGATTTTCATTCAATCCCTGGGCTCAAAGATGTCTTTCAGGGAGATCCAAATTCAGTAGAGTCCCTTTTTTTTTGTTTCAAGAAGACTGTGGCAGGGGCAACAAAATCAGGGATTTAACAATCCTATGAATTTTCAGCTCCCGCCAAATTGGAATTCTTGGCAACAACCTTGGCCCCAATCTCAAAATCCATACCAATCATGGGCACAAGGGATGCAAAATTCTTATGGGAGATTTGCTCAATTTTATCAATATCCTCCATCTTTTCCAAATCAACAAAATCCACCAATTCCAAATCAAAACCCACAACTTTCATTGCCATTCCCACAACAACAACCTTCTCAACAAAATCCAAATTCTCAACTCTTGCTTCCATTTCAACAAAAGACAAATCAACTACCAGCCCAGCCATTGCCAAATCCCAACAATAAAAATCCTCAAAATGCTTACATGGTAGAAGGACAAAAATTTCCTACCTATATGATTGTTCCTCTTAATGATGTTCAACTCAGATCTGGTAGAGTTTTAGAAAAACCTTCTATAGATGTTCAAGAACAAGGTACCTCTGAGGAGGATTCTCTTAAAGTCAATAAGGGTTCTGAGGAAGCATCTCTTCAAAACCCAATCATTCAAAAAGAAAAAGAAAAAGAGTCAACCCCCACAACTCCTATAGTTGAGCAACCTGCATCTTCATCCACGCCTCCTTTCCCTGAAAGATTACAAATTGACAAAGGGGTGGAAAAACAAATCTTGTTGCCTGACTATGATTTTCTAGATGAATTAAAGAATGTTTGTATCAAGATTCCCTTGCTACAAGCCATTAGAGAGATTCCTATTCTAGCAAAAATAATAAAGGAGTTGAGTCTTAAAAGACCAGGAAGGAAACCAAGAGATACAAGAAGAATCCACCTGGTAGGAAAAATTGTAGATATCATGATGGGAAAAATTACCATGTAGAAGTATGTAGATCCAGGTAGTCCAATTGTCAAGACACATATAAATGGGATAGAAATTCCAAACACTTTGATTGACTTACGGGCTGCTATCAACATTATGAGTAGACAGACTATGGAAAAGCTTAAACTTCCTAGTCTTATTTTTACACCCACCTTACTGCAACTTGCAGATAGATCAATAATCAAACCAGACGGTGTACTAGAAGATATTTCAGTCTCCTTAGATTCTTGGGAATATCCAGTAGATTTCATGATTTTGACTCCCAAGATTAATTTAGGAGGACATCCACTCATCTTAGGAAGACCCTGGCTAGCCACAGCTGATGCTTTCATTAGTTGTAGGTCTGGAGATATGTACATTTCTGATGGTAGTTCAACAAAGAAATTCAATTTGTATCCTCCAGCAAAGGCAATTACAGAAGTAGGAGGCAATTAATGGGTCGACGATGAAGATATTATACAACCTGTCTTTACTGTCTCTAAAATTAGTAAAGATAGTCAAATTTTGAACACATTAGAAAATTTTGAAACATCTTCAGAATATGACCACACACAATTTCAGTTAGATTCTGATATTGAATATTTATCATCAAGACAAATGTCTCTTTACTCTATGGAAGAGTTTGGTAGCTCTACCATTGAAATTTTTCCAGGTAAAACACTGAATATCAACAAAAACTTGGAAAAGTCACAACAGGAAGAGCTAACCAAAATCTTGCAAAAACATTCTACTGCATTTGCATGGGAGTATACTGATATGAAAGGTATTGACCCTAAGACTTTCATCCATCATATCTATATCGAGGAAAATAGTAGACCAATTAGACAACCTCAGAGAAGGATGAATCCAAATCTTAGGGAGATAGTGAAAGAAGAGCTCCAAAAACTACTCAATGTAAATTTCATTTACCCAATTTTAGATAGCCGATGGGTTTCTCCTTTGGTTATAGTACCCAAAAAGAATGGTAAATGGAGGGTATGCATTGATTACAGGGAATTGAATAAAGCAACTTTGAAGGATCACTTTCCTTTGCCCTTTATCAATCAAGTATTAGATACATTAGCAGGCAAAAAGTACTTTTCATTTCTGGATGGTTTTAGTGGTTATAATCAAATTCAGGTAGCACCTGAAGATCAGGATAAGACCACATTTACCTGTCCATGGGGAACTTTTGCTTATCGAGTGCTTCCTTTTGGATTATGTAATGCACTCGCAACATTCCAAAGAGCAGTACTAGGAATTTTTTCTGATCTAATCCATGATTGTGTAGAGGTATATATGGATGATTTTACAGTTTATGGTGATTCGTTTGAAGAGGCATTAGAAAATTTGGAAAAAGTCCTTATAAGATGTAAAGAAACAAACCTTTCACTAAGCCATGAAAAATGCTTTATGATGTTTACTGAAGGTATTGTTTTAGGACATCATATTTCAGGGGATGGGATTAAAGTTGATAGATCAAAAGTTGAAGTCATCTCCAAGTTACCTATTCCAAGTTGTCAAAAAGATGTTAGAAGTTTTCTGGGATTTACTGGATATTATAGAAGATTTATAGAAAACTTCACTAAAATAGCATCTCCACTCTTCAAACTACTTACAAAAGACTGTGAATTCAAATGGGGTCCTGATTGCCAATCAGCATTTGAAACTTTGAAAACAAGAATATCTGAAGCGCCTATCTTGAGAGGACCAAATTGGAAACTTCCTTTCCATATTTCTACAAATGCTTCAGATACAGCTCTAGGGGCTGTATTGGGACAGAAATATTTGCTTCCTTATGCCATTTACTATACCATTAAAAGTTTAACTCCTACTGAGTTGAACTATACTGTGACTGAAAAAGAGTTCTTAGCTGTTGTTCATGCAATCAATAAGTTCAGACATTATATAACAGGCTATGAAACTTTTATTCATACTGATCATTCTGCAATTAGATATCTAATGAAAAAATCCATTACTATTGGCAGAGTTACAAGGTGGCTCCTACTTTTACAGGAATTCAATATTATTGTGTTAGATAGACCAGGGAAACAAAACACAGTAGCTGATTTCTTGTCTAGGATTCAGAATACTAAAGAAGATTCTTCTGTAGAGGACAAGTTTCCCGATGAATATTTATTTGCAGTAACTACTAAGACTCCTTGGTATGTAGATATAGCTAACTATTTGGTTACAGGGAAACTACCTCCACATTTATTTCCTGGTGAAAGAAGAAATATTATTCAGGAGATTTCAAAATATTCATGGATTTCTAACGAATTGTTTAAAACAGGGCTAGATCTTGTGATCAGAAGATGTGTTAGAGAAGATGAGATGCCTGATATTCTCAAAGCATGTCATGATGAACCATGCGATGGACACTTTGCTGACAAAGGACAGCCTATAAAATCCTCTCTTTAGGATATTATTGGCCATCCCTCTTCAAAGATGCAAAACAATATGTCAGAAGATGTGATAGCTACTAAAGAGTAGGGAAACCTACCCTCTCAAATGAAATGCCATTACAACCACAGGTACTCATTGAACCCTTTGAAAAATGGGCTTTAGATTTCATTGGACCTATTAACCCACCATCTAAACAAAGAAAGTATATATTGGTACGTACTAATTATGTCACTAAATGGGTAGAAGCCAAAACATTATTTTATGTTACTGAGCATTTAGTTGTTAGTTTTCTTTATGAGGATATTTTTACTTGCTTTGGTGTTCCAAGAGAAATTGTGATAGATTAGGGAGGTCAATTCACATCCAAATTGGTGGAGAAGCTGATGGAAGAGTACAAGGTCAAGCACAGAAAATCTACTTCTTACCATCTGCAAGCAAATGGTCAAGTGGAGTCTACAAACAAAGTTCTTGAAGGCATCATTACCAAGACTGTTCATCTACACAGAAGAGATTGGGCAGAAAGGCTTCCTGAATCCTTATGGGCCTACAGAACTACATGAAGGAATACAACAGGACATTCTCCCTATGAACTTGTTTATGGGAAAGAAGTTCTGCTCCCCATTGAGTTTCAAGTTTGAACCTTCAAGATGGCAATCCAATTGGGAATGGATCTATCAGAAGCCCAAAAGCATAGAATGGAGCAGTTGAATGAGCTAGATGAGATCAGACAAGAAGCAATCCTAAGAAATGATCTAGTTCAATATCAAAGAGCTAAGTGGCATGACAAATACATCAAGGAGAAAAAGTTTCAAGAAGGAGATTGTGCATTGCTATTTGATTCCAAGTTTAAAGATTTCAAAGGTAAATTTTAGACTCATTGGCTTGGGCCATATGAGATTGACAAAGTCTTTAGTAATGGAGTGGTAAGAATCAAAACCATTGATGAACATCAAACTCCTCTTATTGTGAATGGCCACAGATTAAAGATCTATCATAAGCCACTCTCAAAGGAGGAATTTGTCAAAATCTTTCAAGATAATTCTACAATAAGGCTAATGAAGAAGAATTCTTCTTCTCCACCAGCCTAGTCTTTGTTCTTTTCTGTTAAAATAAAATAAAAAATTGTATAAGCCTGAAAACCAATCACTGATTGGAAGACTTATATAGAAAAGACAGGGCGAAAATCAGAAACTTCTGACGCCCTATATTTTCCAAAAAAAATCTTTCCTCATTTTATTCATAGTTTCACTTCATTTCACTTCATTTCATTTCATCATCACATTTCGCCAATAAAATTCCCTTTATGACTAGTTTTCATATATCATTCACTCAGTCATCATTCATTTCCATCCATCTCCATTCAGTCATATGTTCACTGTGTCAGTTTCCACAGCTGAATTCGGTTTCTTCGGCTAAAAACTGATTCCGCAGCTAGTTGATTGATTCCGTAGCTAACACTTTGTTATTTAACGCTGATAGTCAGATGTTAGCCAAATAATGATGGGAACCAAATGCAGGTATGAAAAAGGAAAATATGTTGAAGATATAAAACACCTAAAGTACCAACAGGAAGCAGCCAATCAAAGGTCAGTGAGCGGAAGTGGTAAGATTCTAAGGTAAGAAAAATTCATTTCAAATAGCATTTTAAAGCACATTCTATATAGTTATGAAACCACGACTCCATTATGTGTAATGATTATCATTGATAGCTTTCATAACTGCTCCATGGCCTTTACATGATTCCTCCATGAACCTTGCATTAATTTTTAACGGCCTCATGATCCGCCTCCGAATTTAACTCATGTTTATTTGTACGTTGGCATTCCACCTGCTGAACTGGGTAATTATGAGGACGTAATCTATTTGATCATGACTCTTCCCCGTCGCACAAATCCACAGTCATTTTGAGAACATGCTCACGCCTATTCCGCAGCCTTCTATCTCAAAAGCTGAGCTCACTCTACTTCTATACTATCCCATTGAGGTTGTGTTTGTTATTTCTGGCTTGTTTACATCCCCATGAACTCATTCTCATTACCTGTTCTCTGCTCTTTCGTTTACAACTACTGGTTTTTCTCCACAAACCTTCTCCATTCCCCGCTAACACAGTCGTTTCACCTCCGTCAATCCATTACTCACTCAGACGTATTTTAAGGCAGGAGGAAGAAATGGGTCTTTTGCTAAGAGCAGAACCGGAAGGGCCTAAATTCATGGAGGGGTATCCACAATTGAAAAGCATACTAAGGAAGGCACGGTGGCTATAGTTCATCCAGAAATTTAGAGGTTACAATAAAGAAGTTACAAAGACATTTTCGAGTTCTTTTAATGGCATGGAAGTTGAGGTTGGAGATCTTAAATTTTTAGTCACAGAGGCATCTATCGCAGCAGTAATGGAACTCCCATAGGAGGGGGAACGGTGGTTCAAAAACAAAAGCTTTGATGAGAGGGTCTAGAGGATTATCCTACGCAATCTAGGTATGGATATAACCATTTTCAAACGTGGAATCCCTGTCTCTGCTTTAGAGGAAAAGTGGACTAGTCTATTATTGATAATCTAGAAGTTTATTACATGTGAAGGACGATTTGGGTCCATGTATATGTACCACACCCGGTTGCTAATGAATTTTCTAGAAAATCAAACCATCAATTTGCCTTACTTTTTATTGAATAGCCTGAAAAAGATGTCCATAACTGTACAAAAGAATCTAGAGGACATAGAACCCCACCTGTACCATCACGGCCTTGTAAAAATTTTGATTGAAAAATAGTTGAAGGAAAAGAAGGACACCTAGGAACAGTTTTTGGTTAGAAACTTCTTTCAGGATCCACCTGAAACACCCGAGAGCAGCTCAGCAAGGAAAAGTAGGAGAAGGAAAACAAGTGTGAAAATTCAGGACACTCCTACTAACATAACTAAAGCAACTAATAAGGAAGAGAAGCTATCTGAAAGTAGGAAGGAAAGAACTGAGGTTAGGAAACAAAGAAAACTCAAGGGGAAAAGAAATATTGAAGCTGTCTATCAAACCCCAGAATCTTCCTCAGAAGAGGACCAAATACTTTCTGAGAGACTAGTTTACCTTCGAGAAAAATCAGCTGCAGCAAAGAGAAAAGGGAAAGAAAAATAGAGTGTGGAAAAAGAAGACATTAGCTGACAAAATCTAAGGAGGAGCTCCAGACTTAAAGGAAAACTGAGGAAAATACAAACTAAGGGGCCCCACTTCATTGATTTAGGAGGGGAAACATTGGAATAGCCTCCAGCAATCCCTCCTAGCCGTAGCCCACACCATACTCTATTTCTCATCCAGATTTTTAGATCAGTCCTTCTCAGCCAGATTTTGGGGACAACCCAAGAAAGACTACAACTAAGATAGATCCAACCCAGCAAGAAATGTATGATTATATTGAGTCGTTGGAGAAGACTGCCACAGATCAAGGCACTTCATCTGCCCAGCCTAATACAGCCCAGGAAGCTCTAATCCAATCACTAAAATAGGAATTTTTTGAACTGGAGGTCCTAAATAGACACATCAAAAGAGAAAATGAAACATTGAAAGAACAGAGCAGGTTGGATAAGATTATTCACGACAACACCATGTTGCATCTTGGGCTGTGGTAGAAGAAAAATAGAAAATTGAAGAAAAAGAGCAGGAGGTTGAGCAGAGCTCTCATCAACCTCAAATTCAAGTGCCTAATGAGGAAGCCGAGGATGACAGTGGTACCAAGAAAGAAGAAAAGAAGGTTGGATGTGTTAGCAGAGGTCTCAGAACACATGAACTGAAGGGAGGATGGTCACAGTTTTGGTTACATGAGGACATGCAACACCTTCACAATGGGGGTATGTTAAGCCCTAAAACTACATCTCTTTTACACACTTTTCTAGACTTTTTCCCCTCACCAGTGCCTCACAAGCTATCAAAAATCATTACATATTGATTCTGAGAGTGCATTTAAGTGGTTTTCTAACTATGTTTTTGTGTTTGCTATTTGACTTAGATTTTGCTCATCAGCTGCGGAATGCAGCCACTTCTGCAGCTGACTTGAGATTCCGCAGTTGTTTTTGTTGATCTCTAGGTTACAGGTGTCATCAAGCAAAACGAGGCACGTGGGCAGTTCAGAAATGATCTGGACATGGACCAGGTCCTATTTGTTTAGTCAAATTCATAAAGGAAAGCCTTGGTCAAATGGTAGTCAAACGAGGAGTTCTACGGCAAGCAAGTCTCTATTTTTCAACATGTGAAGGGTCTGAGACCATTCCTAGATCCATGGCTACATTTTGACAGCTATAGACTGCCCCCACGATGTAAATCCAACAACCACCTTTTGGTAGATTGAATGATCTTGGCAACCATCATGCTAAGCTCACAGATGCTGTCTTTTTACGTGTCCTCCGCTGAAGGTGTTTCATAGGAAAACTATTATGTAATTTCCTTTATAAATAACATGTTTGCAAATGCATGTAGCTAGTTAGTTTTTGTTGATGTAATCTTGCTGTTAAATTTATGTACTGTGCCGTGACACTGGTCTTGCTATTGTAACGAGAGGATCCTTCCTCTGTTTTGCAATATAATAAGACTCTGTTTTATATGACTGTGTGAGCATAATCTCGGACTGACAGCGTGTTAACCAAGGCCGTGCAGAGGGCCCCTGCTGGCTAAGGTTTTGTTCTTTATTTCCGTAAAGTTTTCATATGTTGTTGTCTTATTTCCATTGTAGGTATTTCGTAGTTTTTTTTTCACTTGTGTAGATTTCACATTTCAGTTATAGGTGTTAATCTTTCATTCCTGTACATGATTTTCCAAGAATTGTATATTTTTGCTAACACTGATCAGTGTGTTTCAGGTTAGGATAGGCCCAGGCATTTTCATACAGTTTTTGTAGTAAATAGTGACATGAGATTGTCCTCTCTGCTGACTTTGTTTTTCTTAGCTTTCAATTTCAGTTATGCTTTGATTTCAGTCTTATTCATTTGCTGTTGAAATTTAGTTTAGATATCAAATTCTTCATTTCATTTAACGTTATCTCCAGAGCCATGACTTAACCCCGAAAATCTACTTGGCGAGCTATCAGATTATGAGTGAGGTGATTTGATTCTTCATGTTATTGACGTTATCTCCAGAGCCATGGCTTAATCCGGAAAAGCTACTTGGCAAGCTATCGGACTATAAGTGAAGAGATTTGATTTTGCTTTCATTTGCAAGTAGATAATTTAGATATCGATTCCTCATGTTATTGACATTATCTCCAGAGCCATGGCTTAACCCCGAAAAGCTACTTGGTGAGCTATCGAACTATAAATGAACTGAATTGGTTTTCATTTTATTAGTTTGCAGTTTCTGATTTGTTTGAGTGCAATAGCTTAACTTTTATTTCTGTATTTAGATGAGCAGCAGAGATAGATATTTCATGATCAGTAGTTCATCACTTGTTTGATTCAAATAGTTGCACATTTACATTCTTGTTGAAGTATTAATTTCATCATTAGCATGTTTTGAGATCCTCTGAAGTGTTAAGTTCTGGAAGTCATCGTAAAGGACATAATTTCCTTAAAATCTATACCCATACTTGCCTTCTAAAGTATTCTTAAAACTTAGGAATAGGATTTCCATTTGCATTAGGAGACAAACCAAGATAAAACCCCCAAAAACAAGACAAAATTGAAAACAATAAAAAAAGTAAGAAAGAGGTTGTCTTGCACATATAGTGTGCCACACTTCATTAGTTTACGACTCCCGGATTGATAATTAATGTAGCAATTTAGGACATACTAAATTGACTAAACACTGAGACTGTGCCTTCTACAGATAGTTAGGTGGTCACACCCCTGGTGTGAGGCTTCGCTTTTCCTGCTAGCCTGGGCTGTGGGCACCTTCCACATGCCTTTGCGTCACATCCCTCTTTGTATGGTACCTTCCCTTGTTTAGTAAGGTGCGGTTGCAGCCATAATAGCAGGGTCGCAATTTCTTCTAACGCAGTAGTAGGGCTGGCTGGACTCGGTCTCCTCATACTCATTTTCTCGCAGCCCACTTGCATGACTTCAGTTTCCAGTTTGTGGATTTCTTCATCCAATGTCATACTTCTCTTCCTCAGCTGTGCCCACTCATCATCGAGTTCACGAAGTTTCATGCTTCCGCGCCGAAGGTTTTCTTGCAACTACCTAATTCCTTTAACCAGGTCCTCGCATCCTGTCCCTACTGCGGGAGCCGTAGTCCAAGGATTCTTCTCTGCCCTCCTGATTTCCTCTCTTCTTGTCGTCATTGAAATCATTTATGCACTCCAGTTTGTGCTTATGGTCCTATCAGCCCATCGAACCACTGGGACACGCAGGTCCCCATCTGATCGTCCCACCTGGTAAACTCTCTTCACGATCCCGCATAGCCTTGTGAATGCTCCGTCGTGGGGTATTTGCGGTGCGCGTCGCTCTTTCTGCTACCGTGTCGGGTCCTGATTTTTGATCCTTAGCCTGGGTTGTGCCTGCCCAGCATGTGACTGCACCCATCGACACAGGTGGGTGCGCAAACTACTTTGCCCTGGTTGCCTGACCCGCGTTTGACGCTAGGGATTTTGAAATCGCAAGTGCATCCTTCTTCTATGTTCACGCTAGCTCCCAATATTCTTCTGGTGCTTCTGCCACCCTTGTGTGGGCACTGCGTACAATGCCCAATCCATCACATCGTACTGCTGCTGTTTTGGTACTGACCTTCCAATTTCATCTAAGAGTTCATCCCCACCTTTGTCCCCATCATATGTTGGCAGTTCCCTAGCTTTGGTCGTCACATACTGTAGTGATCTAATCATCCTGTTGCAATTTACCGTTGACACTTCATGCAACCAGTTCTACCAATGTTCTATTTCTTCATCAGAATCCGAAGTATAGGAACTGTCACGCTCCCATGAGATTCTCCCATCTTCGGTCGAGTTTACCCTATCCTGGTCTTGCGCTGTTATTCGGTAAATTCAGTCCAGCTCATTGTCGTTGTCATATTCACACACAAGTTCAGTGTAGTGCTCTCCTTCAGCTAGATCCAGTGGAACTACGATGCGTAGAGACTTTTTCTCAAAAGTCATTTTTCGCTTCTTTAGGTTGATGACTCCATTCATATCCATAGCCCAATCTATCCCTAATAATGTGGGGTAAGGGTTACTATCATCCACAATCTCTATTACCTCAAAGTCCGTTTGTGTGCTCGCACCTTCAATATCCATGGTTACCCCTTGCAGTCTTCCCATGGGCACGATCTTTTGTTGGTTCGCCATCCATAATTGAATAGGAGACCACTGTAACACAGGTCGGCCCATTCGCTCCCAAGTCTATTTTGGTAACACGTTCGTGTCCAAACCTAGGTTAAGGACTACCTAATCCATCTCATATTCGCCAATTTGCGCCATCAGCCGCATTTCCCTCCTAGTACGCAAAGCATGCTTCCCCATCTTTCGAACTATGTACGGTTCCCCTGATCCTGTGCACCTAGTGATCAGCTCTTGGAGTCCTTTAACTGCCTTATTGTCTCATAGCAGCTTCATGCATGTCTCTAAAAAGGTAGTAAGCATAGATGGATCCATTCCCGGTTCTGGTTGATCCTTACTACCTGAAGTAGAGGCCTCCTTGAAGCTCTTCTTAGCTTCCATAACCATTTCCTTTGCGCGTTCCGAGTCAAGTTCAGATTCCTTCGTAGGGGCCTTGTGAACCCATGTATCGTCCTCGGGTTGCTTTCCCTTATCTTCCCCTGTAGTCGCGCCACTTCTAAGCACCATATTCACGTTGGGGTCTTCTTCACGTGGTTCCGACCTCATCATTTGGATATTTTGAGTTGGAGTAGGCTGTAGTACCCCTTTCTCGCGCATCTATGTGATCAACATCGGACAATCTACTGCTTCATGGTCAAACTGATAACAATACGGACAACATATTCTAGTTGGATTCGTACAGTCTCGCGCGTAGTGCCTGGGTCCTCCACAGTTGTAGCAGATTAACTGTTCGTGCCCTCGTCTTGGTCCCATTCCTCCTCGTCCTCGACCTCACCCTAGGAAGCCACCCTGCACTATTGTTGTAGCTAGATAGAGGCCTCGCATTTTTGTCTACATTTGATAAGCTGGGGTCCTATCCATCATTAGTTCATAGCTCCGAGATGTCCACTCGTCGTAACCCACTGATCTATAGAAATTACAGTACAGTTGCTGCGGAGTCTGGGTATATTTCTGCAACAGGTGACAGTTGTCTGTCGTGTGCTTTCCTCCCACATGATAAATCGCACACAAGAGTGCAGTGGGCACACTCTGCCCTGCTCATTCCGCTGGTCTCAACGGCATCAGTCCCCCTCCCACCAAATAGTTCGGGAATACAGGACAGTGATCCTTGTCGTGACCCTGGCCTTTACATTTTATACACCACACTTCTTCACACACCTCTAGCTGGGGCGCCCTATCCTGCTTCAAACTTTGCATCTCTAAGCATAGGTTTTGTAGTTGCGCGTGAATTTGTTGGACTCCCAACCCCGAATCCTATATCGGTGTTTCGTGCAACCTCATCGCCATTTCCAATGCCTTTTCCTAGGTTGAGAGCTTCTGTTGTGACAGTGCCATCCTTAGGTGTGGTGTCAAAGATGCCACAAACCACGCGCAGTGCTACGTATCTGTCAGTGTCATATTAGCCTCACGGATCATACTTTTCAGCCTCTGATCTAGATCCCAGGGGGTTTCACCTAGAAGCATCGTGATCTCCTTGAATCCGATGATCGACTGCGTCTCCGATTTCGGTCGGCTAAATTCTCTGTTCAATGCAATCTGAATCTCTGCTATTCCGGCATTCGGGTGATCATTCGAGTGCTTGATATACCAAGTCAGCGCGTGATCCTGCAACGCACTTACCAATGTGGCCTTCTTAATGTTATCATCCATAACCCCGTGCGCTTCCCACACTGCTCTTACTATGAACCAAAACTGATCTGGGTCTTCATTTCCTACTCCTCTAAATACAACCAACTTGATCATGCTCGCCATGTGTTACCGGGAATAGTGTCTATGCAGAGCTGCTAATCCCACTAAGGTTGGTAGCTACCCTAGAAACAAACAAACTAAAACTACTTTCGTTTTCCTTTATGAGAGATAGATGAGAGAAGAATAAAGGATACCAACCTCTGTCTTGTGCTTGGTTCCTTGCTCGATTCCTCTCTCTTCTGATAGTCCTTTGCTACTCGCTTTCTTATGTACCCAACTTCACAAAGTACCTGTAGAATCAAAGCAGCATAACACTATACGAGAACATAGATCTATTATCATAAGCAATATAGGATCAGATGTATATTAACCACACAAATGCATAAAACATCAATCACACAAGTGTATGGAGGAAAACTTGAATAGCTTTGTTGATAATCAAGAAAGAGCCAAGAGAATTACAACCAATTGTTCTGACCCAACATCATCCTCTCAGCAAGAAACCCTTCTTCACCTCATGAAAAGCTTAGATCACCCAACACTACGATATTGCACCAAGAAACTAGCAGCACTTCCTTACAAGATACAAAATTCAAAACTCCAGATCTCTGGAATGAGGGATCCATATATAGATGTCTGCAAGGGAGGTGAGTCAGCTTTTGATATTTGATTAGTGTCTCCCCTTTGATAGTTCTTGATTCCACTTGGAGATTGATGATCTCTTACTCATCCCTGGTCGAATTCAGAGAGGCAAGTGTCACAGGAGAAGTTTCTGGAAGATTCCATCCTTCTCCACCTTGCGGATTGACCCTGCCATTTGTCCCTTCTCACCCATCGCACCCCATAGAAGGGCTTTTGGACATGCAACGCACCTACTGTGTGTATTTAGGTGGGATGCAATGCACTTTGCCTATGGAGCAGGTGAAATGGTCCAGTTTTGACCAGTTCTGAGTAGTTTTTCATGGAGAACTTCTGGGAGATGCTGTAATCAGTTGACCTTGTTCTTTTAGGGGTTGGAACAACACCTTTAGGGACTTAGGAGCCCTTGGTTTATGGACATTTATGCTTGGGGTTTCAGTGCCCAAAAATTTCTATAACAGTTGCCCCCTAAAGCATGAGGTCGTTAATCTTTTTGATGTTGAGTGAAATGCTTTATCATGAGGATCCGAAGTTCTTTCAAACTGGAAGGAGACCTGTAATAAGATACAATACAATACATTATCTTCATAATATTTTCATGATCTAGCTGAGGCGGGCATTCCCATGCTCAGCTTTATAAATTCATTTTTCATGTACATGAGACAGATAATCGTCTGAGTGTAGATTGATGATTTTGGTAGAGCCATCATCCCTTAGATTGGATGATTATCTATGCAGCAATGATGTACATTTGATGTCTTTATTTTCCTGAATATATATCGCAGCCCGGATGGATGAAACTAGATCTGGGGTCTTCAATCTCGTTTGATCTTCACTCAAAGTACAAGTCGATCCATGTGAGAGATGTTCTGGAGTTGAACATGGAAAGACATCGCCTGATTACCCGCCAATGATGTAAGCTGTTAACAGGCGCGATAGGAATCACCGATAATGATAATGATCCTCAAGGTACTACAGTACAATTCACGTGGTGTGAATAACGGACTTGGCGTCGAACACCACGCAAAATCTTTCGGTCGAAGGCCATTGATGTAAACCTGTCGCCGGAAGTGAGAAACTTGCCATTAAGGCATGCAAGCTTCAAAGTACTGAAAGGGTTGTTCCTAGATCGACTTCTTGGATAATGAGCTGATGTCGACAAGAAGCGATCTGTCATAGGAGGGCCTTAGTGAATCCCACATCAATGACATGGAACGGAGCAAATGATTTTAATGGAGGTGAAAACAATCTGGTGATATACGGTTCAGGGTGGCGGTCATGAAAGAATGGAGCGGAAATGTATTATAGTGGGTGAGACACAGGTGAATTATCTGAGTGACTTCTCTTGAACATATCGGCGACACTAACATGATGGATTGGTAGCATTAACCCCAAATGTGGATGGTGTGATGGAACCATGGTGATGTGACCAGTGAATGGAACAACCCAACCTGACTTGGATGTGGAGTGAAAGTGTCATGTTCAAGAGTGACTTGCTACCGACAAAGTTTCTTCAAGTTTTCTTCCCAATTTTTCCCCAGTCATTGCTGACCAGTACCTCTTTATTTTTGTCAAGCTTGAGGAGGATAACATATGCTTGTTATATAATTTCCCCTTCAGGCAAACCCATCGCTATGTTTTAACGAGCCTAGCGATAGTGAAACTCTTTCTTGTCTGTTATGGACAAGTTTGTCGCTATTAGGTTTTAACGAGTTTAACGACAATGATAACTCGGTCCTTTTCAAATTTAGAGAGTCTGAAAAGGAACGTAAAGGAAACTCCAAAATATCCTTTTTCGTCATCTAATCCCTTAAGTCCAAAAAAGTATAAAATAATACAGAAGGGATGAATTTTCGGTACTTTTAATGAGCCGAACAAAACAAACGCTCGATATTTTTGTGTAATAATCCCTCAGGTCCAAAAAGATTAAAATCAAAAGGAGGGATAGCACTTCCATTCACTTTAACGAGTTGGAGAGGCCAATAGCTCGGCAATGTTTTCATATTTTACGAGTCAGTTGAAAAGAGCTTAAAGGACACTCGTCTTTGAGGAACGAGTGATAAATTCAGGTAGCAGCTGATTCCAGGTAAGGTTTGGAATTTTCCAATCACGGTAGTGTTACAAGGATGGCTAACAGGATCACTCTTCGCAACTGTTCCTCAAAAGGGGTAAACAATCAAGTGGAGGTGAATGATCGGCCAATACAGAGTGGAGGTGATGATGAGAACACGACCAAGGCTTCAAAGGCTGAAGTACTACATTCACGATGGTTATTTACCGGAAATTAGTTCATTTTTTATTTTAAAATGAGCTTAAACGTTGGGGGAAACACTTGCTCATTTCTTATGTTTATTTTTTAACGAGCATGAAGTCCGCGTTAAAACTGCTCGATCTAGTCGTATAATAAGGATGTCTCATCTAAGATGCCATTTTTGTGGAGCTTGCACCTTACAAAGCTTTGCTCCGGATCCTTTATTTATGCAATTTAGGAAACGACTAATCCTACGAGTTTAAAGGGTTAGATGACCTACAAATTTAAAAAATAAATAGTCGCTCTTCACTTGCATGCCAAAAGGTTTGCATGCCCCCAGGTATAGAGAAAAATTTCCAGGTTACCAAGAAAGTTTCATGCACGTAGCAGATAAAATTCTTTCTCAGCGATTCCTATCGAAATAGGCAAAGGGGAGTGGTGTCACCCGGCATAACCTTAACGAAGGTATCTTATTCCAGTCTGTTCCCATTTTCCTGTAAGGACAGGTTCTCTAGATTAGTCATATATCCCTCATGGAAATCAACCCTATACCCAAGGTTCTCTTGCCGAAGCAGACCAGGGTGCATGCCCCCTGGGTTTCAGTCATGTCCCCCGAATCACTCGCGCTCATCAGGTGGATGGACTGGGGATTGATGAGACATTCCTTGCATGAAAAGACCATTCAGGGATGGTATATGACTATTTGCTATGCGTGAACCAAGGAATGAAAGCTGGTCTACGAGCTTGACCACTCTTCCTTCGTGCGGAAAACACATTACTCTAAAGAGTGAGGAGACAATGGCTCCCATGCAATAAATATAGTCTCGTCCAAGGAGTAGATTATAATCCAGGGGTCCTTGGACTACCATTAAGTTCATGTGAATGGTTTTCCCTCTGAATGTAATGGGCACATTGGGAAGGATCCTTAACGGTCGACTGGTTCCTTTGTCAAAGCCTGTTAGATTTCTCATTTCAGGCAAAAGCGATGGCAAACCAAGCGCTTTCCAAGTAGTTGAGGAAAGGATACTCACAGAAGCCCCTTCATTTATGATGGTACCGGCCATAACCATTCTATATACTTGAGCGATGATTCGGAATGGTTCACTAGCCGGTAAACGGGGTCTGCCTAGTAGATTCCAGTCAAAGGAAACAACTAGGTTGCTTGGAGGTGGGATCGAATAGACGGCCGGGTATGACTCTTACGAACTTCCTTCCTGCGGTAAAGGAACGGGTAAACTGCCCCCATGTTCATCGGAGTCTGTGCTTACGAAAAGAATTTGGACGGTGTCATCTTTGTTCTCTTCGGTGACTGTATCATCTGAAGATGGAACCTTTGAAGGCAAGACCGGCTCAACTGCCACCTCGACCTTTTGACTTTTGTCTTGTATGGATTCAGATGGTTTTTCTTCAATGATAGATACTTTGGCTGACCACAAGGGCGTGTTAGCTGGATTTTCAACTAGTGACAGACTTGGCAAGAGTTTCTTATATCCAGGAGGGAGCCGTAACAGTGAAACCAGATGGTCGTCCAAAACTCTTTTAGCCTCATCTAAGAAGGGACAACGGTGTATGGCGTGATCGCCTTCACACATCTTACAAGGAAATTTACATTTTCCTTTTTGTCCAGGGGCTTCACTTTCACTAGTTGACGGTGTATTTTCAACATGATCATCAGAGGTTGACGACACCGGGTTGTGCAAACGAGGAGACCAGTCCCTTAAGATCCGAGGGATGCAAGGACAATCTCGATGATAGTGGTCTCCTTTGAAAATGACACATGGTGATTTAGGCCTGGTCGGTGCAGTGTGTGGATTTTCGCTAGACGATGCTTGGTTGCCCCTTTTCGCCTTTGGCTCCTTCTTCTTCTTTTCCTTCTTCTTCTCAGGTACTTGATTTTTGGCTTTACCAGCTTCATCAAGCGAAGAGGAAGGAGGAGAGGAAGAATTGGATGAAGTAGAGGGTTGGGGGGTAACTCTGGAATCGTTTAGTTGCTGACTCGATTGTTCAGGAATCGTGGTGTTCTGAATGATGGAGGTTGAGAAAAGCCATATGGGCAAGCCAATTGTCAATCCTGGAAGCGACAATGTGGCCATATGGGGTGCACCAACATCTCCCCAAGAGTAGAAGGGACTAGGATTTCCTCCAAGGGGAACTCCTTGGTTGGTGGACTCCATTTTCTTCAACCTAAGACCAACGTAGGAAAGGTGCTGATTATTCCATTTAAAATAAATTTTAGACACTTTGACACAACTTGTTTTTTCAATTTTTAAGAGTCGAGAAAAAGCAAAAGATGACTCTAGTCGCCTTCGATTTTTAATGAGCCTGAAGTGACAAGTGCTCAGATGGAACTTTTCTGTTAAGGATTCTGAAAAGGAATGAAAGGGACTGCTCTGGAAATCTAGACAGAGGGATTACCAAACCAATTGCAAAACTGCAGAATACTTTTTACAGTACGGCAGTCAATCTTCCCGAATGCTGTGTTCAGTGCATTGCGATCGATAGGGCGGCAGACACGGCTTCCTATGGATAAAGGATTAAGCCCATTGTGGTCTCCCAAAATATACTCGACGGTACGTGGGAGCACAAGTCCATACTGGCACTTATCGTCTCAAAGTGGAGGAATCACCCAACCAACAGTGAAAGCAACAGTTACCAGGCTTTACGACGCCGGAATACGTCTCTAGCCTAGACTTCTAGATGTTGTGCGTTAGGTTCTAAAGCGTTTTTAGATTCATTAAATTTATTTTATGGTTGATCTTGCTTAAGAAATTTTCCTTTCAGGTTCACCGCGTGATGTAGATGTACAATTCCTAAAATGCAATCTAAGATGATAAATAATTGTTTAGTCTTCTTTTTGCAAATGAAAATCCTAGCTACTAAGGAAAGAGAGATGGCGTTCTTTCAACAAAGAGAAAAGAGCACACACTGTATGCACTATCCTAAATCAAACTGACAAACAATCTAAATGAAAATGCACATGCATGTATTTGTTTTCAGCCTTCTTAATGTGTAAATGATAAAAAGAAAGCTAATGCGCAAATCTGAATTATTTTTCAAAGTGACAATTACTAACAAGTTTCTTTTCAAGACAAAATGATGACAATGACAACACTTTGCGATTTGGAATTGAAAACTTGCTTTCGACACTAGAAAAACTACTAATTCAGATCAAATACAAGAGTAACAGGGTAATCGACTATCAAGAACAATCAGATTCTCTTCTATGACTGAAAACGACACTTGCGAAACTTTCAAATCAAGAAACGACAGTACAATTACGCTACTTCTTTGTAGAGGAGAACTGAAAATGACTCAAAAAATACATAAAAACATTTACAGTTCTTTGCACAATGGAGGTGGAATAACAGCAAGGAAAGGGGTTTCAAATAGAGGTGTGCTGACTACAGGCAGCAAAACTCTTGAATAGATCTGAAAAGAGTGAACACAGAAACCAAAATTTAGGAACAAGGCCTTGTCTGATCAGCGCACCTGTAACACAGTGAAACTGAAATGCAATGCACCTACTACACTCGGGAAGTGCGCTGCATTTGAAGTTCACAGAACAGACAGTGCGTTGGACCAGGGATGAGACTTTGATTGGGTTCCGGGTCACAGTTTGCAGTTCAGTTCAGAGATTTTGGCCGAGCAAGTGGTAATCAGTAAATCAATCCCAGGGGTACACCTAAGGAGGTTACTAGAGCCACCACAAGGGCAATTAGAGAGCTTGTAAATCAGTTGTTTAATTCATAAACAAAACCCAGAGATTGACTGAAGTAGCGTTGATCTACTTTGCACTTGCATAGCAAATGCAGTTCGAAGGCTAGCTGGCTTGACTTCAGGCTCCGTCTGTAAGTTTATAAAGTAAACAAATGTAGATGAACAAACAATCTACTCGCTCCCCAGTGGAGTCGCCATTTTGTTACCGGGAATAGTGTCTATGCAGAGATGCTAATCCCACTAAGGCTGGTAGCTACCTTAGAAACAAACAAACTAAAACTACTTTCGTTTTCCTTTATGAGAGATAGATGAGAGAAGAATAAAGGAGACCAACCTCTATCTTGCGCTTGGTTCCTTGCTCGATTCCTCTCTCTTCTGATAGTCCTTTGCTACTCGCTTTCTTATGTACCCAGCTTCATAGAGTACCTGTAGAATCAAAGCAACATAACACTATACGAGAACATAGATCTATTATCATAAACAATATAGGATCAGATGTATATTAACCACACAAATGCATAAAACATCAATCACACAAGTGTATGGAGGAAAACTTGAATAACTTTATTGATAATCAAGAAAGAGCCAAGAGAATTACAACTAATTGTTCTGACCCAGCATCATCCTCTCAGCAAGAAGCCCTTCTTCACCTCATGAAAAGCTTAGATCACCCAACACTATGATATTGCACCAAGAAACCAACAGCACTTCCTTACAAGATACAAAATTCTAGCCTCTGGATCTCTGGGATGAGGGATCCATATATAGATGTCTACAAGGGAGGTGAGTCAGCTTTTGAGATTTGATTAGTTTCTCCCCTCTGATAGTTCTTGATTCCACTTGGAGATTGATGATCTCTTACTCATCCCTGGTCAAATTCAGAGAGGCAAGTGTCACAGGAGAAGTTTCTGGAAGATTCCATGCTTCTCCACCTTGCAGATTGACCCTGCCATTTGTCCCTTCTCACCCATCACACCCCATAGAAGGGATTTTTGACATGCAACGCACCTACTGTGTGTATTTAGGTGGGATGCAACGCACTTTGCCTATGGAGCAGGTGAAATGGTCTAGGTTTGACCAGTTCTGAGTAGTTTTTCATGGATAACTTCTGGGAGATGCTGTAATCAGTTGACCTTGTTATTTTAGGGGTTGGAACAACACCTTTAGGGACTTAGGAGCCCTTGGTTTATGGACATTTATGCTTGGGGTTGCAGTGCCCAAAAATTTCTATAACACCATGCTAAACTGCTGGTTTGGTGGAGGCGGAGTGGGCAAGTTGGAGGTGAAGAAGGTGATGGGAGTGGTGGCATTAGCAGAGATGATAACTATGGAATGCGCTGCCCGATCAAACTGACCGCACTCCTCGGAGAAACCCAAGCGCGCTCTTCCTCACTTGCTCGCAGCGGTGAAATTAAAGGATTGTTTCCTAACCCTTCGATCCCTTTGTAGACCCTTCCACTCCACGTTGTTCCGCTCATTAATGTATGCGCATCACCTGTTTTTCACATAACAACATCTTAATCCAGGTATTCAAAGACTTGATGTACTTACCTCGTGGTCCTTTGAGAAAACGTCTTTCTGCTTCACTGTAGCTGACAGTCGTGTCTATCGCAAATTCAGTGATAAACCCTCCTATTATCTGATATCAGATGCCTCTAGCCTGCGCACCAACTCCGGAGTCCACACTATCGGTTGATCAAGCTTGCACCTTCCCTAGCTGTCTGCTAGCCTCGCAATCCAATCGTATAGTTTTGAAGAGAAGGTTGCGAAGAAGACCTCGTGGATTTCTGTATATATGAAGCGATCCAACCACCTCTTCTTGGATATCTGCGGAGTTTTGCTTTCCTGTATTACAAACTCATGTAGCTTCTGATCGAATCGATTTTCAATTTCTTTCTTCGTAGGGTTCCAGTGTTCTGACATTAGACATCCCATAGGTAGATCTCGGTCCCGGTAATGGAACCATTTATTGGCTTATTGGGGCCTGACCCAAGTTCAACAATGTTTAGCCAAAAAATCCCCGACACTACCAGCCCTTTTGGCAATAGTCCGTGGAGGGTGGACTGAAGTCTCACCCAAGGTAGTATGGGAGGGTGTTGGAACCAGGTTTCCGCACCCTAGGGATGTTTTGATGTGGTTTGGGGTTGCGTGGATCGATCCTACGCACTGTGTTGCTTCCGCACAACTGTCTTCTCAGAGTAACTACCTTAGTGAAGTGAGAATGCAATTTACCCTTTTCTGTGCTTAATTTTATTATAGATCTTGTGTTACTTTCGAAGGAACAATATTTTTAGTTACTATTTAACATAAAGAGACATGTGTGTAATCATAAATCATGAACAAATGCATAAATCTGAATATAGAAATAGATACTCGATATTCCAAAATCAAATTATCTTTATTAATGCCTTTGTCAGTTACAATCCACTTCCTATCCTTCGCACACAGTTGCAGTGGTCTGCGCACACAGCTGCGGACTCTACCAGGCCTTCGTGCACATAGCTACGGAGCCTCTATCTCCTACTACAACCCTTGCCTTAGACTTACAGACTCAGAGCGACTATCACTATTAGCAACCCATACACTTTTTTATCTTCTTCCAAACACTTTTTATGAAAACTGTCTTCTACACCTAGAGCCTTGCTTTATATATACATTCTCATGGTCCGCGAACCATGGGCAGGCCGACTCAATTTCTATTATTTTACCTTATTTTCGGGCAGACTACCCTTTGACTTGACTCATTACAACTCACACTCTGCGCACTTTGTGGAGCCTTTACAATACCAATATCCCCAAAATTGTGGGCTTTAAGCCCAAAACCCGTTACGTGGGGGACTCGCTGCCCAACAATAAGTGAACCTTTCACGGTAAAAAATGATCCAAAATAGTTCTGAGCAGATTTCAACTATCATTTTCCTCCATGGAAAGCTCATATCATCGAGTGGTCCCTATATACTTCCATTTTGGTGCAGGATCTGTATCGAGTGCAGGACCTACATTAACAACATTAATGAATATCAATCCTAATAAATGCATATAATAAAGGTATAAAATGAAAACCAAATTCCAATCTTTGCTATTACATCAAAATTATGTAAAAGTGCAAGATAAAGGTTCATAAACTCATAAAACAAGGAAATAAGCTAAGTGAGGCATCAGATGGGAAAAAAGATGCATTACATATAACAATTACAGGGCCTGACATCCTCCATGCCAATCATATTGCATGTCCTCATGCAATCAAATCAACTTCTATATTGATGCTCCCTTGAAAGAAACAATAATTGAAATATAGATGTTCTTGCACTTATAATATTGTTCCTTGCTAGATTTGACTGTTCTAACAGAAAAATACATGTTGGTCCATCTTTATTCATTAACACTGATCAAAAGAAAATATAATGCCAAGGCTCCCATGGGAATTCTAAAAATGTTGTCACTGCAGGGATAGTGTCATCATGAAATATCCAACTGTCAAAATTTCCACAAAACATCTCAAGAGAAGGACATATTAGTAGGTCTCCACCTCAATATCTTCATCACAAATAAAAGTGACATGATTTGAAAGATATGATGTTAAATATGGATGGAAATAGGGAAAAATAAAGATGACAAAACAATACCTTCCCAGGATGACCATCTTACCATTACCCAATCATATAGATGAAGCTTCTCTTGTTCAAGAAAAGTGAATCACCTGCACAAAGGGTCCCACATCCATGAAAACCTTCATATTTCTACAATATAGAACTCCAAAGCACATTACCAAAAGGATCTTAAAGCCATTCTTAGAGAGATATGATAACGGGTTCAAGGAAAGACAAAAACAACCAAGTAAATCATAGTGTAAAATTAACTTTAATACCACATGCATTGCCCTTCTGCTAGCACCAATCTATAGCCTCGACAAGGATGCATTTTAACCCCACAAAATTACTATGTCCCATATATTAGATATAAACTCAGAGTCAATTGAAAGCATTTACATTTGTTTAGAAATTAATTGAAGGTTGCTATCCTCGCTTGGTAACCAACTAAAAATAGTTCCATTCACAAGAACTAACAAGAATGAACAAGAAAAATTGTAATGAGACCTCTTGTCTTCCATATTTTCAACTAAATTGCATTACCCTGGCTTGGTGACTAGTTTCGGTAATGTCATTCTCGTTAGGACCCATGATCATGGTAGGTCGGCTCGTAATGAGACCTCCCATCCCTCAATTAATCATTTTAAAAGAAAATCTAATTATAATTAACCTTAAATAGGTTACTTAATAGGTGGGGAGGAAAATATGCTCCTTAAGAGCATGGGATGGTGTGAAAATTTTTTAATTACTAATCTTTATCGGTTGGTCATTCTACCTTAAAGACTCATTTTAAAGAAAGCATCTCAGATAATGACTGAAAGATTCCTTGAGTTGATCGTGCTAGGGTTCTCATGAGAGCTCATTAGGGTTTTATAGGAGTGGTCCACCATAGGAGGATTTTGATGAATACCTTCGAATATCAACTTGAAATGGTTTCTTGGATGACAGTATGTTAGAATGAATAGGCCAAAAGTAGGGTTTTAAGCTTATGAATGGAAAGTATTAAATATAACAATAAAAATCCCCCTAACTGACCCAATGAATAATCTTGGCCAATAATCAAAGTCACTTTATAAAATATGAGGCATTAAGAGTCAATTCTTCTGACAAGTCCTAGCACAAGAGTGCTTAATGAAATAAATTTCAATACTTGTGCCTTAAGAATTGCAATTTCAAGAGTGCTCCTATACAATTTTATTTCAGATGGAATTTTTATTTATTATACTAATAATACCCTACCCTAATTTAAAGAGAGGAAGATCACCTTCAAGTGTAGGAGTACTTCCAATGTAGCCATGTGTGTAACAGAATATTAAATATACTGACACTCAGTTTTAAAGAATAAGCTTCAACACATACTAGAGTATGAGAAACCAACTTCTTTGATTTGTATGGTACCAAGAGTTGTCGAACGATGAGGGAATAACATTTGTTGATGACTACTTGAAACCATGACTGAATGGGATCCACATATTTATGATTCTCCAACTCATATAAATCCTCCACATCTTGATAATCACTCTCTGGTAAGCATAAGGGATCTAGTGAAAGGCAAAAGAAAAATCCCTCAAGTTCAGGCTCAAATATCGCCTTTTCATATTGACAAGAAAGGTTAAGGGGAATTCTACGGTTTGAGCTTCAAAAACATTTTTAGAACAGGTTCCAATCAAAGATTTCTCCTCCAATGGTATTTGAATTAGATCTTCCTCGACTGAATGTTCTATAGTGATAGGAGATGTTTCCAAACTCACCCCTTCCCCTAACCTCAAACGTATATCATCAAAATCAATAGGGGATTCAATGGGAAGAATGAGTGTTTTAAATTGATGTGCAACCTGCTGGTTTGGATTAGGGTTAGGTTTAGGGTTAGGGTTTAGATTAGGGTGTTGTCTAGTGGTAATTCCATGGTTTGAATTAAAGTATGGATTAGAGTTTGGATTAGGGCTAGGGTCTGGATTATGATAAGTAATAGGGTATGAATTATGATAAGTAATAGGATATGGATTGGGGTAAGGTTGCACAGGTAGTTGGGACCATGGAGGAGGATGACTTGGTAGTGCTTTGAGTGGAAATTGTGGTTGTTGTTGTTGATTTTACACGAAAAATTTCCCTAGAGAAGGGGATCCAAACCATTCCCGAGTCCATGGGGTTATTTTATTTGAGGATGAGGTCCATGGAGAGGGCCAATGTTGCAATCAAGTAAGGTATTCAGTTGGAGGAGGATCAAAAGTTTTCCATGGAAATGTAGGATTATAAATCTATTGAGGTACTTGCTTAGGATAATAAGCATTAGTCCAAGTATTAAATGGTGATGGGTTTTGAATTATACCTAGTGGTTGTTTCAATTCCTTACTTGGTTTCCTGAGTACGTTTAGTAATTCTGGCAGTGATGGGAAACGTTTTGTTGCATGAGCCTCTTCACAAATTCTGCAAACTTTCAGGCTACTAAGTGGACACCTTCCAAGGAAGTGTTTCTTTCTACAGTTGGCGCAAAATATTAGAAGTGGTTATTCATCCTTATTCTGTTCTTCTTGCAAATCATCCAATTTTGAAATCAAAGGTTTAATAATATTATCTTTATTTTCAAGAAAAATACTAAGTTTTTCACATATGAGTTCATCATTGGATGATTTGTATATCTCTGCAGCAACATCAAAACACCTCATTGGAATATTCCTCAAAATACCATTTTCCTATTCTCAACAAGCTAACTGGTTTATTCTATCAACACAAGGATAATATATGTTGAGAAATGGCAACAAGAAATTCCAGTTTAATTTGTCCTTGAATTAAACTGAGAATCAAAATAGAATTCCATTTTCATAGAAACTTGTAAATAACTAATTAAGTTTACTTAACTTAATTAGATAGGAATTTCGATTTGGAAGTCTTTCTATAGTCATGTATATGTTCTCCCTAAGTTTTAGGGGTCCAATATGAGTTTAAATTGAGTTGGAAATTAGATCACTCAGTTTACTAAGTTAAGTTCAGTTAAATTAGTTCCAAATTGTTTGTGGAACTAATAGAGAGTTAATAGTCAGTTGGTGCACTAGTGCATCTACAAGTGTCACTCTTGTTAACTGAACATTCCCTCATCAAAAAATCATGCATGTCGATTCAGAGAAAGACCCAGTTGAGACTATAGTGCAGGGATAATGTACTATCAGTTGTATTATTTACTGGAGTGTAAATGTTAGGTCCCTATAATACCAGTGATTCCCCCATTAATATTATCATTGTAGCCCTTATTGTTATTGTTGTGCCCCTATTGTCCACATATTGTTATTATTGTGCCCCTATTGTCCACATATTGTTATTATTGTGCCCCATAGAAGCCCACTATTGTTATTGTTGTGCCCTTATATTATTAGTGTTATGTCAACTTTGATTATATTGTGACCCCTTAGACTCCTATATATAGAAAGGAGGTTTTGTCATTTGTATCATTTGAGAATTGTTCATTTGTGTAATTTAAAGGAGGTTTCCCCCTTGAAGATGGTGATTTTGAAGGCCTTGATCTATCTTTTCTTCTATTTTATGAGCTGGTCGCATAACAATTGGTATCAGAGCTTTGGATTCTAGGGTTTTGCTGCTCCAAAAAAGTCATCATGGAATTTTCGTTATAACGTTTTTACTGCGATGTTTCAGAAGTTAAAAAAACACCCATTTGAGTCGAAATCTCTTTGAACCTCGGGTCCTAATTTCAGATCTTTTCTTGCTATATTTTCGTATATATGATCCAAGGAAGTTAGGGTTTTGGAACCAAATCCGTTTGTATGGTATAGATGAATTTTATCTGGTAAACAAATTGTCACTTGGGGAATTTTTATGGAAGAAATGATAACACATTATGAGGATATAAAAAGCAACACCTTTTTTAGCCATTGGATCAATCTCAAACAAAAGGGTTCAATGATGGAGCACATTGAGGAATTCCAAAAATTGAATATAAGGGTAAAAGATATTCCAGAGGAGCATAGGGTTGATGTGTTCATAGGGACTTTAAAGGATAACATCCAACATGAGGTTCACCTTTGGCAACCTAATTCATTGGAGAAGGCATTCAGGTTGGCAAGAGAAATGGAAAGCAAAACTATGGCAACAAGGAAGCCTACCACTCACAACTATAAATATGGAAGTGTTGTTGATCCTAGCCTTCCACAACCTACAAGGTTGACACCAAAATAATTGGAAGAAAAAAGAGCAAAAGGGATTTGTTATAGTTGTGATAGAAAATACACTAAAGGTCATAATTGTGCTGAGAATATTTTTTTTTACATAGATTGTGAAGAGGAGGAAGAAAAGGAGAAAGAAACATCAAAAGAAGAGGATATACACCAAGAACAAACCCTAGAGAAAGAATAAATGAATTCGACCATATCTTGTAATGCATTGGCCAGAATTACCACTCCTCAAACAATCAAGATAGAAGGACATATCAAGAAGAAAAAGGTAATAGTGTTGATTTATTCGAGTAGTACCCATAATTTTATTCATTGTAAAATAGCCAAGGAATTGAATTGCTTCCTATATCCAACACCAGAGTGTCAAGTGATGGTTGCAAGTGGAGAACCATAAATTGCTCTGGAAAGTGCCATAATATCAAGCTATCCATGGGAGAATATGTATTGAATATCCCAATGCTTTCCATTCCAATGGGCAGTGCTGATGTTGTACCAGGAGTCCAACGGCTACAATCCTTGGGTACAATAGCTTTTAATTTTCAATAACTTTTCATGAAATTTTGTTTGGAAGGAAAGGAAGTTGAATTAAGGGGTATCACAGGGAAACCGGGAAAGATAATCAGCTCTAACAGAATGAAAAAGCTTTTAAAGAAAGAACAATGAGGCGTAATTGCACAATTATGCTCACTAGAGGTTTCCACATCGAAATCATCTATTTTCCCAAATCTCCAAAAAGTCTTGGACAATCATTCTAAGGTAATTGAGACTCCCAAAGACCTCCCACCAATTTCTGATCATGATCATGCTATTCATTTGATTCAAGGAAGTGTTCCTCTGAACATTAGGCCTTACAGATATCCCTATGCCCAAAAGAGTGAAATTGAACATATGGTTGCAGAAATCCTAGAGGCTGGTATAATTCAACCTAGTCAAAGTTATTTCTCTGATCCAGTAGTGTTGGTGCACAAGAAGGATGGGTCATGGTGCATGTGTCCAGATTATAGGGAGCTCAACAAGCTCACTATTAAAGATAAATTTCCCATTCCTGCCATTGATGAATTATTGGATGAATTACATGGATCAATTTACTTCACCAAGTTGGATCTTCGTTCAGGATATCATCAAATCAGAATGAAGACTGAAGAAATTTCGAAAACAACATTTAGAACTCGTGAGGGTCATTATGAATTTTTTGTCATGCCTTTTGGCCTTACCAATGAACCTTCTACATTTCAAGGTTTGATGAATTCAATTTTCAAACCCTTCCTTAGAAAATTTCTGTTAGTATTTTATGATGATATACAAATCTACAACAAGTCTTGGAAGGATCATGTTCAACATGTTGACAGGGTGCTCAAACGATTGGAAGAGAAATAATTATATGCAAAAAGCTCCAAACGTTTCTTTGGATTACAAGAGTTGGAATATCCGGGTCATATTGTATCTCATGAAGGTGTTAAGGTAGACCCTAGCAAATTAAAGCCATTAAGGAATGGAAAATCCCCACATCCATAAAGCATCTACGAGGATTTCTCCGGTTGAAAGGGTATTATTGCAAGTTTGTTAAGAATTATGGGAGAACAAGAACACCTATAACATCATTATTGTAGAAAGATGCATTTTCATAGACTCTAGAAGCAATGAAATCCTTTGAACATATTAAAGAGGCAATGTGCCAAGCACCGGTCTTAGCTACACCCGATTTCACAAAAACCTTTATTGCGGAATATGATGCCTCAGGAAATGGAATTGGTGCCGTTTTAATTCAAGAAGAAAGACCCATTTCTTTTGAAAGTTGTCCAATCAAAGGAAAGTATTTACACAAAGCTATTTATGAGAAGGAAATGTTGGCAATACTACATGAACTTAAGAAATGGAAACCTTACCTAATGGGAAGACACTTCAAGGTAAAAACAGATCATGATAGTCTTAAATACTTTTTAGAACAAATATTATCTTCAGAAGAGCAACAAAAATGGGTCACAAAGATGTTGGGATATGACTTTGAGATCATCTACAAAAAAGGGAAGCAAAATGTTGTGGAATATGCACTCTCAAGAAAGGATGAGTATGTCGAAGCATTGCTTTGCGCCATTTCTATTATCCAACAAGATTGGATATGTTATCACTCTGAATTTTCCTTAGAAGTTTTCAAAAGAAGGAATAAACCGAGGTAACCACAAACCAATCTTTTAAGTATAGGCTCTAGCCAACCTATGACTCAGAGAGGGCTCTCTCTATGAAATTTAGCTTTGTTTTATTGGGATTTTAGGCTAGTTCTTAATGTTCATTGGGGTTTTGGTTTTGAATTGAAGGTTGGTTGGTGGAATTCTTGGAACAGATGGATACAGCAAGGTATTTAAGCCATTGGGCTATGGAGTCAACAAATGGATAGCAGAATTGGATCAATTCATTAAATGGAATGTTCACAGGGCATGCTAGCAAAGTAAAGCGCAAATCTTTAGGTCGAATGGGTGAAATGATCCTAACCAGGGTGAGAGAGCACTTAGGAATCCTCAGACCGGGGTTAAGATGAAGAACATAGGATAATCATGAACAAAGGGCAATTAAGAATCCTTTGTTATAGATCACAAAGAACTACCTAAACTAAGGGGAAATCAAGAATTCCTTAACTTAGATTAGTGAAGAAAACATTAAATATGCATAACAGTCAAAACAGAGTGCCACTGAGCAATTTCTAAGATATCATTCCATGTTATAGCATTCATATTTTTAGAGATACAAGTAATAATTGTGGAAAAAACTTAAAGAAAAATAACATTGAACGTAGGAGAATACTTATTTGAACTTCGCTTTACACAAGAATCCAGTGAAATATCTGATCTTTATTCCTTGATCCAACTAGCTGATCCAGTCATTGGTACAATAGAATTTCAGACTTAAGAACAAGAAGTCTATAGAAATGTTTTGGAATCCACCCTACATACTTCAAATTGTGAAGTATTTATACAAAAAATTATTCAAAATATCTCAAAACAACTTGAGATTTAATCTAGGAAATACAAATATCTTCTTGCAAGAAGATAGAGACAGCTAATGAACTGTTTCATGCTGTCCCTTTTATTATGGTTGTGCTGGCCTTTATTGTTGAAGTGTAGCCCTTTATGTTGGCTTGTTGTTGTAGTGTTTCACGCTGGAGTTTTCTTTAACTTTTACCTTTCATCCGATACTCTTTAACCCTGATACTCTTTGACCCTGATGTGTTGTTTTTACCTGTTTTACCTGACTGTTATGTTTTTACTGTGTAGTAAATTTATCCCAGTAAATTTGTCATTGTCTCCCACCATTCTGCATCAGGTAACTTTACATTCATAATTCTCCTGTAGATTTCATCAGCTTCAGTATATTTGGCAAAATTGGGCTTGGTGAGGAATAAATGTTTTATCTCATGCTGAAGGAAAAACACGTTCTCAAATGTGTTGTACAACACTTTGCCTGTTGGCAATGCTTTTATGGATGAAGAACTAGCTTGCTCCTTTGCCAACTGTCTGAGTCTGGTATCATAGTCTAACTGTGTCATGAGTTTGTCATTGATAACCATAGGACTGGGTAGACCTTTCTCCCTTCAAATCTGGAATTTAGCCATGAACCTTTCAATGGCTACTTGCATATTGTGACACTTTTCTTCTAAGTTAAGCGTAAGGTTCCTTTTGGAGAGGATCTTCCTTATTTCTAAAATGGTCATAGTCCTATCTTCTATATTTAGCTCATGGAGCTCATATCTATTCTTGCCGTTGAGGAAGTGGATAAGTTTATTGGCATCCTTTGGCTTATCTCCCAACTCCTCCTTCACTTTCTGGATAGCTTCTGTAGCTATCTTTACTAACTCTGTTTGTTAAAAAATAACTTGAATTGAGGGCCAAATATCCTTGAAGGATTCAATGATATTGGCCCACAACATTTCCTTGGTTTGCCCAAGTGGTTTCTCCAGTGTTAAGTCTTTCTCTAAGACTTTGATCCTTTCTCTCATTCTTTGGGCTTTTTGTGCTTGTTCTTTCTGCTTCAATTGGCTAAGTTTGCAGTCTGTTTCCAAACTTGCAACCTTTTCTCTTAACCTATTCATTTTAGTAGCCTGGATAGACATCTCTTCCATGGCTTTGACTAGTTCTGCTACTTTCTCTCCTGATGCACCTGCTACTGATGTAGATTCTGTTGTTGCTGGCAAGGCTATTGCAAGTGGAGCTGTAGGTGCCAAAGATGCTGCTAGTGTGGATGGCACTGCTGTGGAGACTGCAGGGATAACATTTTTTGAAGAAGTGGCCACATCTGCTTGTTTTAATTGGATTAAAGCATCTAATTCCTTTTCTATCTCTTTTAGTTGATCATTCAGCTTTAAGACTAAGTCCATTAGTTCTTCATGCTCCTGCTGGGCTTCTAGGACTTCCAATGTTTGTGGATGCTACAGCTGAGGTATTTTTAGCTGTTTATTTAATGCAACTATATCATCGTTCTTCTTTTTAATAAGTTGTTATGTGGCTTTTATATCCTTGGGATCGTGTCCCAATTCAATCACCAAGTCCTCTAAGAACTTGATCCTAGTATACTTGGCCTGTGACGAGGCCTTCTCTAACTGAAATTGCGTTGAAATGTTGTTTAAAGAGTTTTGTAGCTGGTGAGCAGCTATGGATTTAGGTATTGTGCATAAGTTTGGGCCTTAAGCCTCTCATTTCTGGATTTTCTTTCCTTGTATCTTTCCTTGATATCTTGATCTTTGTCAGTGGGCATTCTAAAGGAAGACACTTCAACACTAAGTTTCCTTTCCAACATCTGAGTTTGTGATGTGGAAGGCTCTTGCATGCCTCCAGATGGAGTGGTAGGCCTACTTCTTTCTACTTCTGTATTTGTGACCTCAGCTGAGTCTTCAGTATATTCCTGCTCAGAGGCTAGATTTAGCCTTTGCCTCTTGTTTGATTCCTGCTGCAAATCGGAGGTGGCCATTCTTGAAGTGGAAGCCCCTTCTTTATTTATTTTTGGGATCTTCTCCTCATTCTGAGGAGTCTACATAACTGGAGGGGTACTCATGGAACTTTCTAGTTCTTCTGGTACCTGCAGAAAAGAGTTGTCATCAAGCTTCTTTTCTAAATCAATTAGAGAATTCTCTACGTATACTCTAGTGTTGTCTTGATCTACTAGAGTACCTTCCACGCATTCTTTTTGATTTGCAAATGCTTCTATTTCAGGTATGGGATGGTGATTGAAAGGTCCTAGCTTGACTCTTGTCTCTTCTTTGTGATGAATTCCAAAGGATCATATCTCCAAACAAAAATTATTTGGAACTTCATATTCTGTAATATCAAATCTACCTCTTTGCCAGCCTCTCTAGAGCTGCATATGAAGGGGCCTAGTTGGTATTTTATCTTGAAATAAGTCTTCTTCTTGGCATTGACGAAGTTGATTTCATCTGCATTGATGATTTGTCTATAATATTCTAGGGAAAACAACCTCATGGGGAGGTATCTTGGAAACTTATATGGTGCAAGCATGCAACCATATATCCTGATTTCTGTATGGTTTTAGTAAAGGTACCAGTCACCCACTTTGGTCTGTTTAGACAATTGAAGGACTCTCTTTATTTCTAGACTAATTCTAGGAGGAGGGCTTCTAGTCAACATTGCCATGATTGGATGTACAAATAAATCAATGAAATCAGAGTAAGAGTATGGAGACTGGTATTGGTGGATCAGTGGGGTCCAAAAATTGATTGACCTGGGCTAACCTTTGGTGTCCAGCTTCTGAAGGGTGAATGGGAACTTATCAGGTTGGTAATATAAGAACATATGGTATAAAATTGAAGACTACTTGAAAACTCTTTCATTGTTCATTCTAAGGAATTGCTCATGCATCCTATCAGCTATAAATTGGGCATAGTCATAAATGACAGCAGGAGGCTGCCCTGAAGTGTAGATGGACATGAAGGCAAGGATTATTTCATCAATGTACTCACTAGCGGAGTAACCCAAAACACAAGATATCATGGCCACAATATTCTGGCCCCATGGAGGGAAAATGACTGATACATATGGAGGAGAGTCCTCAGGGATGTGTTTCTCTTCTTTGATGAAGGTTTGGAACAGTTGAGCCAATTTTGCATAACTGAGCTTGGGGTACTGCTACAATAGGTCTCCAATTGAGAGGGGAGTTAGGTTTGGACCTGGTTGGAGCTGCAAAATTTCATTAATAGACTCAGTAATGATGGTGAAAAGTATGGTTTGGTTTGGGGACATGACTGCTCTCTGACTGGGGATGTAATTGGCATGACAATAGTGGAAAATCTCTAGGAAAATGTGGACTTGGGGGAACTGGTATTCGGGCAAATTTGAATCCTAAAGGCAAATCTCATCAGCGTGGTTGAGATACCTGTCCTTGCTTTGGCAATGTACTTTGAGCAGGGGTTCTAAGGTAGTGGTATCTTTTATTTGGAAATATTTATCAGCTAAAGGAAGATGGTCCAGGTCTAAGTGAGGTGTGGAGATGGGCCTTACATCCATTGCAATTGGGGTAGCCATACTCAGTTCTTGTGGATTTGAGTGTGGGGGGTAATTCAGATTTTTTAGGGAAACAAAGGTTTTGCAGAATGGTTATGGCTCAAAGTGTTAAAATGGAAGTAATTTTGATGTTTTTTACTTAATTAAGAATGTTATGAGGGTGAATTGACTCTGAATTTGACAATGGAGTTGGAATTCCATGGTTAAATACATGGAATTGGGCGAAATTGACTGAAAATGGTGGTTGATGGTGGCTGCAGAGGTTCGTACGGTTCTAGTACAGACTGATGGATGAGCTAGGTTGTCTGTAGCATCTTTGGAGTAATGGCGGAGGTCACTGAGCAACTTCACTATTTGTAGGGGTCGCAATTGCCTTTCTGAATTCTTAATAACAATTAAGCGAAAAGAGGGGTAAATGGGATTTTATAGAAAAAACGGTTAATTTTTTGCGGGTTCATTGATTGATGAACAGTGACAGTTTTTGGTTGAAAGGGGGAAGTGGTTTGGGAGGTCCATCACACCGCTTTTGTGGTGCGGGCGGTATTCGGGAGGGGTTGCCCGATCCCATTCATTGTTTGACACGTAGCATCGGGGGTCGGGAGGAAAACCACCTTATCGGGCGGGTAAAGGGCAGACATCGGGTCGGCTCGATATGGATGCGAGTTGTTGGATGAGGGGGAGGGAGATTGTATGGTGATACTGAGGTGAAGTTGCATGGCGATTTATACAAAAAGTTTTTGGGGGGGCCATGGGTCTAATCACTGGCGATGTATGATAAACTTAGTACTTAATGTCATCGAGGGCGCTTTAATGAAGGATTAAGGACTGTGGGCGGGGTTTTTAATATATTTGTGGGATAGGGGGTAGTAATATAGTTTATAAGCAAACTAAGGGGTGGGGTTAATTTATATAAAGGACTTAAATATATACAAGACAATGAGTTTTTCAGAAATTTAAATAATAAAGTTAAAAAGTTAATATGCGGTGAAATGAGCGAAAGGGGTACTGCACTTAGGTATATAAAATGTTGTGTGCTTTCCATATACTTAGTATTTAGGATAAATATGTTTGGTGGGTTTTGTACATAAAACATGTTTATAAAGGATTTTTCCTAGGCAAGAGAACTTAACCTTAGGAAAAGGGGTTTTTTGAGGGGGATGAATGAATTATAAGGGAATTTAACGCCTTTCCTTCTTAAGTCATCAAGCCGAGGGTCCGGTCCCACTAGAAGTCAAAGAAATGCTTTGAGCCTTTTTTACTTAAAAAACTATAGGTATTAATATTTTTATTATGAAAGGGAAGTTAGTGAGTGTTATAGGGGTTAAAATGCATGAGGGGATGTTAAGTAAACCTAATTGTGAACCATTGCTTTTTTTTTTCAACACTTATGCATATTTAAATGATGCATTTGGAACAATGACATAAGTGATTTTTGTATCAAATGACATGATATTTCTGCAACCTTTCTACTACTTACCCACTTACTCATCCTACCATTTTTTCTTCACTTTATTTGGGTGCATTTAGGCTAGCAAACCCTTATCAATCTTTTTCTTTTCTTTACAAAATAAACTATCTAATTCTAACCTTATATCATCCAAGGGCTCAAATTAAACTGATGAGCTCCTTTTATTCACTCTACCTATCTAATGATCTGCCAAGATTATACTGTTTGGTCAGATTTATTCACTACCTATGAACATAAAATTCAAAGCATGAAATAGCCAAGTTTAAACATTTTGATTATCATGGATTGTGGCATAAGTAGCAACCTGCACACAATCATTTATTATGCATAAAAAGTAAATAGTAGTGGCCTTTTGACTTGCACACTCTCATGGTCTCTTTTTGTATTTTGGGGTTCATATATTTTCATTTTATTTTTGACCTTTTCATTCTTTTTGTCCTTTGATTATTCTTTTAGGACATAACCTCTTTACATTTTTTAATTTTTTTAATATGGAAAACATTTGCAGAAAGCAAAGGTATGTACAATATTACAAGGCTTAACCTTAGTCATTCAAAATTATGACTCCTATTGGTATAGGAACCTAACAGTGGCTCCACTTGGGGATGGAATTTCCTGGTGAAATGTCAAGAACTTTGTAGATTAGTAGCCTCTTAACTGTTGTTGATGTTACCTTGCAAAATTATCCTTTATGCCTTTGCATTATTGATACTTCTGACAGTGAATTCTTAAAGCTCAAGGCCTTCTCTTCAGGCTTCAACTTCAAAAATCACCATCCAATCTAGACTAAACTTTTTGAAGAAAAATGAAATATGTACAATGGGAAGTAAAAATCAGTAGTTAGGTTCAAAATAGTGTTTGAGCATTCGACCATTCACTGGTCCACCTTCTGCTTCTGTACCATCCATTTCTCTTAGGAAGAAAGCATTATTACCTCTGAAAGCATAAATGACATATGGGCCTTTCCATAGGAAATCAAATTTCCCATGTTTACCTCTACCCTCCCCCCTTGAATCCCATTTTAGGACTTTGTCACCAAGGTAGAAATCTTCAACCTTGGTTCTCTTATCAAAAATCTTTTTAATCCTTTCCTGCACAACCTGAGATCTGATGTATTGATCTAGGTGGATATTGGTGGCCACCCGCCAAGTCAACTTGGACCCCCACCATTGTTTCTTTCATCTTTTCAGTTTCCTTAATTGTAGCACAATTTACTATTTTTAGCAGTTTTTCGGGTCCTGAACTTCCGGAGCCGTTTTGAGGCCCTAATCAACGTTTTTTGGGAAAACTGGGAGCAACATGGATACATGGATTGATGTTGCTCTTCCCAAAGTTGTATTCCTCGGATAAATCTTTCTAACGAGATACTGTGCGTGTCGAACGAAGATCGTATGCCAAAGTTACGACCCCCAGAAGTTGATGTACCAATTTACCCAAGCGGGGCCCATAGTTTGGCGTTTCATCTTCTAGGGTTAGGTTTTTGGATGTTTAGGGTTTTCCATTGTTTCTCAACAATAAATAGGCCTTCGAGCCTCATTGGAACACAGTTAAGAGGCATGTAGCCGCCACATCTCTTCTCAGAGATAAAGCTACCATCGCCCTAGCTGGTTTATTTCCATTTCTGTTTGTAAGTATATTTCAGTATTTTACATTAATGAAATGAAGTATTATTTCCGCTGCATGTCTGTATTTATGGTTATTTCTGTAATTTATTGCGTTCCTGTTTAAATTCAGAGCAGTGGTATCAGAGCGGTCTGCTTTTTCTATGTTTTTCTTTGCATGTCTCCAACGAGGTCGGGATATAAGGAGTTAGGACTTGAACTGGTCGAACCTTTGCAAGACCAGCCTCACAAATCCCGATGGCCTCCCATGGCAGATGAAAAGAAAGATGAGGGGGCATGAGATCCTATTAAAATCTTGCTCGAAGAAGCCCTTGAGCAACAAAGGAACGCGATGATGGACAACTTTGCGTAGATCCTTCAGCGGCTACCTAGAGGTGACGCATCGGCTTCCAACAGCTACTCTAGAAATGCCATACCCTTTAAGGTACAAGTTAATTTTGAAATCCCCATCTTCGAGGGTTAGATAGACACAGATGCCATAGATAAATGGTTAAATTTACTAGAAGGTTATTTTTCTGTTCATGAATTTTCGAGTCGGGAAAAGATTGTTTTCGCTCTTCTCAAAGCAGCCCCCCACGTCAAGGACTGGTGGGAAACCTACTACGAGTAGAAGGATGAAAGTACGGGCTCACTATTTTTAGCCGCACCCACTTGGAGTTCATTTTGGGATGCCATTAAGGAGCAGTATTACCCTGTCAAAAGCTATGAGGACAAATACATAAAATGGACCACGCTGTGGCAGGAAAGGGAGCAAGATGTGCCAGAGTTCACCAACATTTTTCATACCATTCGCACACAGTTGGGTATCAAAGATTCTGAGCTACATCTATTACTCAAATACCGTAGCTGATTACATAGATACATCTAGGAAGAGATGGAGTTCCTCAACATATCCTCACTCGGCACAGCGTACCGATACGCTGTCAAAATCGAGCAGAAGTTCAAACAAAAGAAGCGAGACTTTGGATCTGCAAACTTGAAGACCAAAGGACAAAGCCAAGGTGGGGTGACCCAAGACAACTCGTCGAAGCCGCAAGAAAATAGCAACACCACGAAGTCGAAGAAGGACACAGGAAAGTGGTGTGAGTTCCATAAGAGCCCCACTCACAACACAAGTGAGTGTTAGACGAAGCAGTCGTTGGTGGCTGAGTTGAAGGCTTCTGAATCAGATGCATGTTCCGACCCTGATTCAGAACCCAACAAGGGGAATGGCAAAGGGAAACAAAAATTGGCGCGGAGCCCAACGGCACTGTTGCCACCGCCAAGATCCAGAAGAATGAGCCCAAAGATCCAGATCAGGGGGAGCGTCTTTTCTACTCACAGATGTGGGTGAAGGGTTCACTGCTGTAATTCATTGTCGACAGTGGCAGCCAAAAGAACCTCATTTTAGTAGAGGTTGTGAAGCGGTTGGGCATACCGACTACACCACACTCGCAGCTATACAATATCGGGTGGCTTCACCAAGGACAATATCTCCAAGTTTGCCAGCAGTGTCACCTTCCCTACAGCATCAAACCCTTCACAGACGAGGTATTGTGTGATGTTGCACCTCTGGATGTTTGTGATGTACTATTTGGCCAGCCATACTTGTGGAGGCAACATGTTATGTATTAGTCAAGGCCTCATGTTGTTATTATTACTTTGGGTAATTAATTATACAGGATACCGGAGGTAGCCCCACCTACTGCAACCTCTTTGATCTTTGCTAAGAAATGCAGCAAGATCGTCTCCCAGACTAGGAAATTCATTTTCTATCTGGTTCGCTCCCAAAGTAAGGGGAATATCATAGCCACATCCATGACCCCCACGAAGGGTTCCTCCACACAGTAGCAACAGTAAAGGGATATGGTCATGACAGAACACAAGAACAACTTCTCCTCACCTACAGGGGTACCACACAAGTTTCAGGTGGGCAATAAATTCTAGCTGCATTTACAAAAGGAACGCCTTATCGGAGCCTATCAGAAACTCAGATCACTCCAATATGGTCCTTAAACCATTACCAAGGCTGTGGGAGACAATGCATTTGAGCTCAGCATTCCCCCATTCCTTGGCCTGCACCCAATGTTCAATGTGGACCGCCTTCGACCATACTTTCCACCATTACCAGACACATTTGACATTGCTAAATAGCGCACACCCACAAAGTTAAATCCATATTGCATGGAATAAGCTGCAACTGATTAGATCATGGACACACATATCAAGCACACTCGCCACAAGAATATCCAACTGTATCGAGTTGTCAAAGCAGGCCAACTCCTTCACCAGGGCAAGTGGCTCACTAGGGACCAAATTCAACATAAGTTTCCTCATCTCATGGAGGAACTTAACGCAATGGGGACCATTACTTCCTAAGGGGGGAGGAATGATCGAGGTGGATATTATTGGCCACCTGCCAAGTCCACTTGGACCCCACCATTGTTTCTTTCAAGTTCTCAGTTTCCTTAATTGTAGCAAAATTTACTATTTTTAGCAGTTTTTTGGGGTCCTGAACTTTCAGAGCTGTTTTGAGGCCCTAAACGACATTTTCGGGAAAACTAGGAGCAACATGGGTCCAGACCGATGTTTCTCTTCCCAAAGTTGTATTTCTCGGATAGATCTTTCTAACGAGATATTGTGCGCGTCAAACAAAGATCGTATGCCAAAGTTACGACCCTGGGAATTTGATGTACCAATTTACCCATGCGGGGTCCACATTTTGGCATTTCATCTTCTAGGGTTAGGTTTTTGGATGTTTAGGGTTTTCCATTGTTTCTCAACAATAAATAGGCCTTCGACCCTCATTGTAACTGTCAGAACAGGAGTAACTCCAGTTTGGCAGAAAACTGATACGATTTATTTCATTAGGTAGCTATTGTTATATACAAAGAATGTGACTGCTCAGTTCATCTTCTGATGACTATTCACATTCCAAATTCACCCAATCTCAGAGGATTAGGTGTCAACATTCCCCCCCTTAATCTGAAGGGATGTTGGTGAGTCCAAGCATCATTTTGAATCTTTCAAGCTTTTCTCTTCCAAGCGCTTTGGTGAAGATGTCTGCAATTTGCTCATTTGTGGAACAATGACGGAGATGGATTGTTTTGGCCTCAACATGATGTCGGATCAGATGATATTTAGTATTGATGTGCTTTGTACGATCATGGAACTTTGGGTTCTTGGCCAACTTTATTGCAGAGGTGTTGTCAATCATGAGTGGAGTTGATTGTACTTGTTTTACCTGCAAATCTTCAAGAATTTTTCTGAGCCACACAATTTCTTTCGTTGCTTCAGCTGCTGCCACGTATTCTGCTTCTGTTGTGGAATCTGCTGGAACTGATTGTTTGCATGATCTCCAAGAGAAAGCTCCTGATCCAAGACTCATAGCATATCCTGAAGTAGATACCCCAGTTTCTTTGTCTCCATCGAAGTCTGAATCAGAGTATCCAATCAAGCTGAAGTCGTCCACCTGTGTATACTTGATTCCAAGGTCTTGAGTTCCCTTCAAGTACCTTAGAACTCTTTTTGAAGGAAGTTGGTTCAAAATCTGTAGACAAGTTCAATTCACAATCATAAGTAACATCCATATCAACAGGTGAATTAGAGTCATCTACATCACCTCCATTTTGTCGGTTTGAATTTCTGGTTCCTGCTTTTCCAATTTCATCAGGATGAGCACTTTCAAGTGTCTTTGTCAGCCACTTTGGGGGACCTTTCTGAGATGGTCCATGTTGGGTCCCTATAATACTAGTGATTACCCCATTACTATTGTAGTTATACCCCTTATTTATATTGTTGTGCCCCTATTACCCCCATATTGTTATTTCTGTGCCCCATAGAATCCCTCTATTGTTATTTTTGTGGCTTTATATTATTATTGTTAGGTCGGCTGGATTATATTGTGACTCCTTAGACTCCTATATATAGAAAGGAGGTTTTGTCATTTGTATCATCCAAGAATTGTTCATTTATGTAATGTAAAGGAGGTTGCCCCCTCGAAGAGGCTGAATTCTAAGGCGTGGATCTATCTTTTCTATCTTTTCTTGAGCTGGTTTCATAACATTTGGTATCAGAGCTTTGGATTCTAGGGTTTCGCTGCTCCAAACAGGTCATCGTGGAATTTTCGCTATAACTTTTTTTCTGTGACGTTTCAGAAGTCGCAAAAAAACCCATTTGAGAAGAATTGGCGCTGAACCTTGGGTCCTAATTTCAGAGCTTTTCGCATGATATTTTCGGAGATATGATCTGAGGAAGTTGGTCTTTTTGCAGACTCCTGAATTACATTCAAAACAGGTGACCTGGGGAAAATCGTCATAACTCTCTCTCTGAGGATCGGATTGAAATTTCGTAAAAAGGTACAAAAAGAGGACGGACTGTAGTTTCTTGTATGTGTGTTTTAGATTCAAAGGTTGAAACAGTGACTCGTGGCACGTCGTACAAGTTCGCTCTACTGAACCAGTCTAAAAGCAAGTCACTGTGGGAGATTTCACATAACTCTTCCTTGGAGAATCCAATTTGGCTCAGACTTGTGGCATTGGAAAGAGGACACAGAAGGCTACTACAGGTAGCAATTTCAGAACTAGATGATTCGAAATTACAGAGATACATCAGATTCAATATCAGCCTTCTATAAAGTGAAAAAAGGTGTGTAGTTTTTTTTTAAATTTTTGTGTAAGCTTGGTTTAAAGGAATTCAAAGGGCATAGTAAAGCATTATTATCGGTAACTGATGCCCCGAGGAAAGAAAATGCAAACACCTAGTAAGGAACCTGAAAGCTCTAGCATGACTCATGAAGAAGAGGAAGAAATGCTACATGATATATCAAAATTACAAGAACAAGTGCAACAAATGTCACGCTCACAAAAGCTAACAGAAGCTAAGATAAGTGGCGTGGAATCTAAGATAAAGGGTATGGAAGCTAAGATGGATGATTTGAAGAGAGACATGGCAGATTTGAAGATAGATTTGAAGACAGACATGGAAGAATTGAAGAAGTTGCTACAAGAAAGTGTCACTAATGGTGAAAAGGTAGTAAAGGAAACTCATGATGAGAACAAAAGAAATGTTAATCATGATTCCATAGACTCTAATGTTGGATCGAAGACTCACCATGTTCCAAAAATCGATATGAGGAAGTTTGATGGCAAGGATCCCGCCACATGGATATTACAGATGGAGCAATTCTTCGATCTCAATAATGTGCAAAACACACAAAAGGTACGTATGGCAACTTTATATTTGGAACCAAATCAGTTTGTATGGTATCAATGGCTTTGTTCTCGTAAAAAATTTATCACTTGGGCAATTTTTACGGAAGAATTGATAGCACATTATGAGGATACAAAAAGCAACACTTTTTTTAGCCAATTGATAAGTCTCAAACAAAAGGGTTCAATAATGGAGCACATTGAGGAGTTCCAAAAATTGAACATAAGGGTAAAAGATATTCCAGAGGAGCATAGGATTGATGTGTTCATAGGGTCTTTAAAGGATAATATCCAACATGATGTGCGCCTTTGGGAACCTGATTCATTAGAGAAGGCATTCAGGTTAGCAAGAAAAATGGAAAGCAAAATTATGGCAACTAGGAAGCATACCATTCACAACTATAAAGACGGAAGTGTTGTTGCCCATAGTCTTCCACAACCTACAAGGTTGACACCACAACAATTGGAAGAAAAAAGAGCAAAAGGGCTTTGTTACAATTGTGATAGCAAATACACAAAAGGTCATAAGTGTGCTGAGAAGAAATTATTCTACATAGATTGTGAAGAGGAAGAAGAAAAGGAGCAAGAAAGGTCAAAAGAAGAGGATATATTCCAGGAACAAAGCCTAGATGAAGAACAAATAAATCCGACCATATCTTGTAATGCATTGGCGGGAATTACCACTCCTCAAACCATCAAGATAGAAGGACAAATCAAGAAGAAAAAGGTAATAGTGTTGATTGATTCAGGAAGCACCCACAATTTTATTCATTGTAGGGTAGCAAAAGAATTGAATTGCTTCCTATATCCAGCACCAGAGTGTCAAGTGATGATTGCAAATGGAGGAACAATAAATTGTTCTGGAAAGTGCCATAATATCAAGCTATCCATGGGAGAATATGTATTGACTAGCCCAATGCTTTCCATTCCAATGGGAGGTGCTGATGTTGTACTAGGAGTCCAATGGCTACAATCCTTGGGTACAATAGCTTTTAATTTTCAAGAACTTTTCATGAAATTTTCTGTGGAAGGAAAGGAAGTTGAATTAAGGGGTATTGCAGGGAAACCAGGAAAGATAATCAGCTCTAATGGCATGACAAAGCTTCTAAAAAAGGAGCAAAGAGGTGTAATTGCACAATTATGTTCGCTAGATGTTTCCACATTGGAATCATCTATTTCTCCAGATCTCCAAAAAGTCCTGGACAATCATTCCAAGGTATTTGAGACTCCCAAAGGTCTCCCACCTATGCGTGATCATGATCATGCTATTCATCTGATTCCAGGAAGTGTTCCTCCAAACATCAGGCCGTACAGATATCCCTATGTCCAAAAAAGTGAAATTGAACGTATGGTTGCAGAAATGCTAGAGGCTGGTATAATTCAACCGAGTCAAAGTTCTTTCTCAGCTCCAGTAGTATTGGTGCACAAGAAGGATGGATCATGGCGCATGTGTCCAGATTATAGGGAGCTCAACAAGCTCACTATTAAAGATAAGTTCCCCATTCCTGTCATTGATGAATTACTGGATGAATTGCATGGATCAATTTACTTCACCAAGTTGGATCTTCGTTCGGGATATCATCAAATCAGAATGAAGATTGAAGACATTCCAAAAACGGCATTTAGAACTCATGAGGGTCATTATGAATTTTTGGTCATGCCTTTTGGCCTTACCAATGCACCTTCAACATTTCAAGGTTTGATGAATTCAATTTTCAAACCATTCCTTAGAAAATTTGTGTTAGTATTTTTTGATGATATACTAATCTACAGCAAGTCTTGGAAGGATCATGTTGAACATGTTGACAGGGTGCTACAACTATTGGAGGAGAAACAATTATATGCAAAAAGATCCAAATGTTTCTTTGGAGTCCAGGAGGTGGAATATTTGGGTCATATTGTATCTCATGAAGGAGTTAAGGTAGACCCTAGCAAAATTAAAGCCATTAAGGAATGGAAAATCCCCACATCCATAAAGCATCTGCGAGGATTTCTTGGGTTGACAGGGTATTATCGCAAGTTTGTTAAGAATTATGGGAGAATAGCAGCACCTCTAACAACATTATTGAAGAAAGATTCATTTTCATGGACTCCGGAAGCAACAAAGGCCTTTGAACATCTTAAAGAGGCAATGTGCCAAGCACCGGTCTTAGCTACACCGGACTTCACAAAAACCTTTATTGTGGAATGTGATGCTTCAGGAAATGGAATTGGTGCTGTTCTAATGCAAGATGAAAGACCCATTGCTTTTGAAAGTCGTCCAATCAAGGGAAAGTTTTTAAGCAAAGCTATTTATGAGAAGGAAATGTTGGCAATACTCCATGCACTTAAGAAATGGCGACCCTACCTAATGGGAAGACACTTCAAGGTAAAAACGGATCATGATAGCCTTAAATACTTTTTAGAACAAAGATTATCCTCTGAAGAGCAACAAAAGTGGGTCACAAAGATGTTGGGTTATGACTTTGAAATCATCTACAAAAAAGGGAAGCAAAATGTGGTGGCAGATGCACTCTCAAGAAAGGATGAGGATGTGGAAGCATTGTTGTGTGCCATTTCTATTATCCAACCAGATTGGATAAACGAAGCAAGGGAGGAATGGAAGAATGACGAAGAAGTGTGGGCACTTATTCGAAAGCTACAACAAGATTCCAGTACTTCTGATACATTTAGCTGGCAAAATGATTCGTTATGGTACAAAGATCGCTTATACCTCTGTAAGAATTCCCAGCTAAAACAAAAGATTCTTATGGAATTGCACACTTCTCCCTTAGGAGGGCACTCAGGATTTTTAAAAACTTACCACAGGGTTAAGAAGGAATTTTTTTGGGATGGCCTTAAATCAGATATTCAAAAGTTTGTGGCGGAATGTTTGGTTTGCCAACAAAATAAAGTTGAAACAATTAAGACACCGGGTCTATTACAACCTTTATCCATTCCAAGCCAACGTTGGGAGGAGGTTTCAATGGATTTTATCACAGGTTTACCCAAGTCTGAGGGAAAGAGTGTCATCATGGTGGTAGTTGACAGACTTACCAAGTATGCACACTTTTGTGCATTATCACATCCATTTAAAGCCAGTACAGTTTCTACTGCATTTATGGAAACAGTTCAAAAGCTACATGGAAACCCAAAGATTATTGTAAGTGACAGAGATCCCATTTTCACTGGAAATTTTTGGACAGAATTATTTTCTTGTCTTGGTACTCAGTTAGCTCATAGCTCATCTTATCATCCTCAATCTGATGGGCAAACTGAGATAGTAAACAAATGTTTGGAAGGATATCTTCGTTGCTTTGTATCTGATAAACAGACACAATGGGTCAAATGGTTGCCTCTGGCTGAATGGTGGTATAACACTTCCTTCCATACAGCAACAAAAATGACCCCATTTATGGCACTTTATGGGTATCAACCACCATCCATCACATCATATTTAAGAGAAAATTCTAAGGTTCAGGCAGTGGAACATCACATCGAACATCAACAACAAGTCCTCCAACTCTTAAAGGATAACCTCGTGTTGGCACAAAATAGAATGAAACAACAGGCAGATCAACATCGCAGTGAAAGAAGTTTTGATGTAGGTGATTGGGTATTCCTACGGCTACAACCATATAAGCAAATGTCCCTAAAGCAAGCTAAGAAGGATAATAAATTATCACCAAAGTATTATGGTCCGTACAAGGTGTTGCAAAAGATTGGTACTATGGCATACAAATTGGAGCTTCCTGCAGCTTCTCGATTGCACCCAGTTTTCCATGTTTCATGTTTAAAGAAGGTTATAGGCGACAAGCTCCCAGTTCAAACAATATTGCCAGAACTTGACGAGGAAGGAAAAATTATATTGGAACCGGAAGCAGTCACAGAAACAAGAACTCGACAGCTACGAAATCGATCAATTTCAGAGTATCTTATCAAGTGGAAGAACTTATCCGCTGAAGATTCCACATGGGAGGATGAGAATTTTATGCAGAAGTATCCAGAACTACTCAAGCGTTGAGGACAACACTTTTTTGAAGGAGAGGGGCATGTTGGGTCCCTATAATACTAGTGATTACCCCATTACTATTGTAGTTATACCCCTTATTTATATTGTTGTGCCCCTATTACCCCCATATTGTTATTTCTGTGCCCCATAGAATCCCTCTATTGTTATTTTTGTGGCTTTATATTATTATTGTTAGGTCGGCTGGATTATATTGTGACTCCTTAGACTCCTATATATAGAAAGGAGGTTTTGTCATTTGTATCATCCAAGAATTGTTCATTTATGTAATGTAAAGGAGGTTGCCCCCTCGAAGAGGCTGAATTCTAAGGCGTGGATTTATCTTTTCTATCTTTTCTTGAGCTAGTTTCATAACAGTCCAGGCTGCTCTGTTGATTGAGTTGGGACTGAATCAAGATTGAGTCTCCCAATTCTATTAATTACATCACTTAAAGCATCATCCGTTGTTGGAGTTTCATTCAGGGGAGAGTGTTCTTCAGAAGAAGATTCCACATGTTGATCTAGTATAGGAATCCCCCCTTCAAGATGTGGAATCTGATTATCAAATTCTTGAAATGATTTCGTTTTTGCGAATCTATCCAAGCGATCAAGTTGCTGCTCAACAACATTGTCAGATTTGGATGATTCAAGAAAAATTACATCTCTAGATACAACAAACTTTTTATTTACTTCATCATAGAGGCAGTATGCTTTGGAGGTGTTTGAATACCCCAGGAAGATACACTTATGACTTCTAGCACCAAGTTTGTTTCTATGTACCTTTGGTATCAAAGCATAACAGGTGGAACCAAAGATCCTGAGATGTTTTACCGAAGGAACATGTCCATACCACAATTCATAAGGAGTCTTGTTTCTTATAGCATTAGATGGACATCTATTCTTTATATATGCAGCACATAGAACAGTATCAGCCCAAAACATTATATTTACATTTTTGAAGAAAAGCATGGATCATACCATATTCAAGATTGTTCTATTCATTCTTTCAGCTACACCATTCTGTTGGCGATTATAAGGCACAGTTGTTTGATGTTTGATCCCATGTTGGCGAAGATAGTTTTCAAATTCATTTGATGTATATTCTTTTCCATTATCAGTGCGAATAGACCCAATATGAGATTGTGCATCATTTTCAATCCATTTATGAAAATTCTTGAATGTTTGAAAGGCATCAGATTTGTTCTTCAATAAATAAACCCAACACATTCTGGTGTAATCATCAATAAATGTCATGATATATTTATTTCCATTTGCAGAAGGAACAGGCATTGGACCACATAAATCTAAATGAATGAGTTCAAGCTTCCTATGTGCTCTTGAATGTGAATCATGAAAAGATTGTTTGCTATGCTTTCCCAGAATGCAAGCATCACATTGCTTATGTTTCCTAGGAATTGTAGGAAAACCAGCAACACCATTTTTCTTCAATAAGCGGAGACTGTCATAGTTTAAATGTCCAAATCTAGCATGCCATAATAAACTTGATGGAAGTGTACCTTCTTCATGATGAGAAATATATGAGAAATGTTGTGCATGAGCAGGGGTTCCTTGCAGTTTGAGAAGCCTTTCTTCTTCTATTCCCCTCATGACAAGTGAGTGGTCAGATGCTTTTCTTACCTCAAGCTTGCCATCAAACATATGAATGGAGTGACCTTGCTAGCGGATGTGGACCAAGGACATCAAGTTTCTTTTGAGTTGTGGGAGATATAGAACATGATCCAGAAGAAAGTCTAGAAGACCAGGCAGTTTAAGCCTGATTGTGCCAAGCCCTGATGGCTTGATATTTGACTGATCTGCAAAGTATACTACTCCATCAACATTGTCAGTGAAATCTTCAAAAAAATATTTTCTATGAGTCATATGACAGGTTGCTCTTGAATCAAGCAACCAATCATTTTTCGAAGAAGCAAGTGAAGCATTAAACAAATCTTCATTTACTCCAATGTTACATTGTGCCTCAATATAGTGAGCGGATTCAGGTGCTTTACCTTTGTCTGTATCATCAGTTTTACCTTTCTGATGGTTTCTTTTCTGCTCAATTTTGTCCCATGGTAGCTTGCATGTAGAGGCATCATGTGATCCATTTCTTTTGCAGCGAATGCAATGTAAGTCTGCCTTTTCTCCTTGAGAATGTCTGCCCCCCCTGCCTATGAAGTATCTTCCTCTTCCTCTTCGTCCACCTCTTCCTCTTGTAGAATCTTGAGCAGGATGCTTTTCTTTATGAGCAAGGCACACAGACTCTTCAAAAGATTCAAGGGTTGTCTTCTTTCCAAAGGCTTTCTCTCTTTCAGCAAACTTTTTCACAAGAGAGTCAAAGGTTATATCTTTAAGATTTCCATTTGCTTGTAAAGACTCAAGATAATTAGAGTAGGTAGGATAGAGTGCCTTGAGAAAAGCAATAAGAGGGATATCCAGCTCAACCTTAGTGGATTTGATATCATGCATTATAGACTTTACTTCAGATGCAAGAGCAAGAGGATCATTATTTTTCAGTTCAAGAGTGAAGAGTTTAATCATGAGCTGAACAACTTCAAGTGCAGAATGTGAGTCATAGAGTTCTTTCAGCTTTTGTAAAGCTTCAAAGGCAGTTGAATATGATGAAATATGGCGACTCACCTCTTCATTTACAGATGCTGCGATTAATGCATAGGCTTTGTTGTTCTTGTTTTCCCAAATGACGAGCTCTTTGTCTCATGTAGGCTACACTGGGTCATTTTCTGCTTCTCCGACACACACTCCTTTCCACAACTCATTGAAGATGAGGGTGTGTTTTATCATCCGGGACCATTCAGGATAGTTCTCCTTGCCAGTGAGAACTATTCCTACCATAGAGATGATTGAATGCATTCTGTAAAAAAATACTTCTGCTGATAAAAAAACTTCTGCTGATATACAGTGAAATTGTACTCAAAAAATTTCTTGGGAAATAACTTTGGTTGTTTAAAAATAATCAATCATTCACCGCGAGCTCTACAAAGTTGGAGCAGCAACGGCATCAACCGCGAGCTCTACAAAGTTGGAGCAGCAACGGTATTACAATTTCAAAGTTCACTGAAAAGACTAAAAAAAAATCACCATAAATCCCTTTGATTCTCTAGACTTTGAAGCCAGTAATAAAAATATGGCAGCGTTAAAGTGTTGGACAGTTTTTAAAATATGGGACAGCGTTAAAGTCGTTTTAAAGACATACTAAAAAATGCGCTGGATCACCATTGCCAATCAATATATACCATTTAATATACGGTATTCAACGCAAATGGGAATGCAAAAAAAAAATTTCCGCACTCAACCATATACCATATACCAGGTCATACCAAAACATATTCATCATATGCTGAACACTTTATGAAACTGTGACCACAAAGCCCTTCCGTGTGCAGTGGTACCATGAAGTTCCAGCGTCTCTTTTGCAGTGTTCCCTTTTCCTGCGACCCTCTTCCGGCAGAGGCAGGAAAACACCACGTACTTGTCAAGTGGTGACAGTAAATGCAGGTTTCAACGAAGCAGTAACAACCAGCAACACCATTTAAATGCGCTGTCCATTCAAAAAATATACCAATCGATACCCGCAGAGACCGACAGATCAGGTGCAGACTCGCGTTCTCTCCTCAATCTTGACGAGAAATGGCCTGAGGGGCAGAACTAACAGAGCAAGAAGTGTTTACCAGTAAAATAAAACCGCAGAGCGCTGTATCAGATCATAGACAAACGAGCAAACGAGCAAAAACGCAGAGTTCAATACCATACATATACGCTGGACCATTTCAACCGCACATACAGCGTTTCAAATACCATTTAAACAGCGCATACAGCGTTTCAAATACCATTTAAACAGCGCACAGCTCAATACACATTTCAGCGTCAATACACATTCAACGTTAATACCATACAGCGTTAATACTCCATTCAACGTCAATACCATACAACGTTTCAGCGTTAATACACATTCAGTTTGAATCGCTTGGAGAACTGGAGTTTGACTGCAGCTGGAGAGCGTCCTTCATATTCCTTTCAATGAAAAAAATTTGAAAAATGAATACCTCTCTGCAAGAAGGCCGAAAATTGCATAACTCTGCAAGAAGTATCCGCCGGATTCGATGCTCTGCTTACAGAGCAGGGGACAGAGGTGTTGAGGACAGCGCTCAGTGGACAGAACAACAGAGGCGTTTGAGGGTAGAGCTCAGGTCAGAACGACAGAGGGAGTTACAACTATTTTTAGAACTGGCTCTGATACCATGTCAGACCAGGAGTAACTCCAGTTTGGCAGAAAACTGATACGATTTATTTCATTAGGTAGCTATTGTTATATACAAAGAATGTGACTGCTCAGTTCATCTTCTGATGATTGTTCACATTCCAAATTCACCCAATCTCAGAGGATTAGGTGTCAACAGTAACATAGTTCAGAGGCATGTAGCCACCACATCTCTTCTCAGAGATAAAGCTACCATCGCCCTAGATGGTTTATTTCCATTTATGTTTGTAAGCATATTTTAGTATTTTACATTAATGAAATGAAGTATGTTTTCCACTTCATATCTGTATTTATGGTTATTTTTGTAATTTATTGTGTTCCTATTTAAATTTGGATCATGTATACTTCCTCCCTGGTTTTTTGAAGATGAATTGTTTGGTTGATTCTTCTTTGGATACTATTTGGTTCAACCTGCAATTCTTGAAGCAACTTCATTACTGGTGTTCCGAAGCAGGATGGAAAAACAACTTCCATCCCATAAACTAGTTGGTAGGGAGAGGTACCAATTGATTTCTTAGTGGTTAGTCTGTCTTCCCATAAGGCATTCACTAACTTTTTATTCCATGTTTTCTTATTGTCCTCTAACAACTTTTTGATGATGTTCACCAGACTTTTGTTTGAGGATTCTGCCAGTCCATTTCCTTGAGGATAATAGGCTATGGAATGGCCCAGGGTTATATGATACTTGTTGCAGAAATCTATCATTCTTTTGGATTTAAAGGATGCTACATTATTAGTAATCAGATTAGTTGGACATCCAAATCTTGATAGAATGTTGGTTTCAAGGAAGGTTATGATAACAGTGTCAGTGGCTTGCCTTGAAGGTATGGCCTTTATCCATTTTGTGAAATAGTCTGTGGCAGTGAGGATCCATTTGTGTTGGGCAGAGGAAGGTGGGTGAATTTCACCAATGAAGTCTAAACCCCATTGTTGAAAAGGTGTTTTAGCAGAGATTGGCTTGAGGGGTAAAGGTAGAAGCTTTTTCTTTCCCTCAAAAATTTGACATTTGTGATAGGAGGTCACATATTTCTTTACATCAGAAAACAAGGTAGGCCAGTAGAAACTAGCTCTAAGAATCTTATCAGCAATGGTTTTCTAGTAAAGGTGTCCTCCACAGTCACTTGCATGAAACTCTTGTAATACTTTGTCAGATTCATATTTTAATAAGCAGTTGAGAAGAATACCTTCATGATTTCTCCAAAACAAAGAATTGTCTAATATACAAAATTTTAAGGATTTCATCTTTAAAAATCTGCTTTTGGTCTTAGATAATTCAGGAGGAGCTTGTAAGTTCAGTAAAACATAAATGATATCAGCATACCATGGTGATTCAATAAAGGCCTTGCTGATTAGTGGAGTCACCATATCCTCTTCATTATCTATTTGTGCAATAAAGTTTATATCCAGGGCCTGACAGTTTGATTCATCCATGAGCTTGGCTAAACCTTGGCCTTGATTAACTTAGTTGGTATGATTTCTATGTCATATTCTAGAATAGTAGCAATCCATTTTCCCCTCTTTCCATTTGGACCACTTTGAGTTAGGATGTCTTTGACTACTAAATTAGGAACATAGGCTACTATATGAGAATATAAAATGTATACCCTAAAATCCTTAATAGCTTTGACCAAAGCAAAGGCTTGTTTTTCCATTATGTTATATTTTAAGCGGGCATCTCTTAGGGCTTTGCTAAAGAAAGCAATATGTTGTTCATAGCCTGGTCATTTTTCTGTAGTAAAACTGCAGCAATTGTGTGCTCAGAAGCAAAGGAAAATAAGATAAAATCTTTGTCAAATTTTGGACTGATCAAAACTGGTGTTTTAGTTAAGGCTAGTTTGATATCTTCAAAGGATTTCTTAGCCTCGACAGTCCATTTTATGGTCGAATCTTTTTTCAACATATTGTTCAGTTATCTAATTAATTCTGCTAGATTAGAAATAAATATTCTAAGAAAGTTAATTTTCCCTAAGAAATCTTGTAATTCCCTAATGTTCCTGGTGAGCACTAGTATTGCAGAAATAATGCTGCAACTCCTAGGCTGCCTACTTTACTCTTATCAACCCGGTAGTTCGTAACAAACTTGGAAAAATCGGTGCTGTATGCAAAAGTATTAGTTCTTACTGTAGGTTGTCACTTGGTCAGCTGGCACAAGATCACTAGGAGCTCGAGCCAACTTCTATGGATTCTAGAAGAAGCTCTATATGTGATGAAAGGAAAGAAAGATAGATGCTATTCTAACTGCAGAAAGGAGAAAGACTGAAATGTAAAGCAAACCTAGTGAACCCTAATTAACCAACTAATTCTACTTTTGTAGAAAGCGCTATGAAAACCATGAAAGGAATGCCATTACCTACTCAAGGAAGTAAACAACATCTAACTATGCTATTTCTAGAAGTAAATAAGCAAAAAACATATTTTTGGATTTTTATGTATTTTTATGTGAATTTGACATGCATGTAATTTATTGGGTATGAATGTCGTAGTGAATAGGTGGCATTGGAGGGTGGTTTTGGGACTTGAGAGGATGTAGGATGGTGTGGATGGGTCCTAGGAGGTCTCAGGTGGCCTTCTGGAGGCTTTTCCCACACTCGGCCTTCAAAAGAAAGCCTACAGGAAAATCTATAGGAGGACACAGGAAATCTACAGGAGGAAAACAAGGCAACTACAGGAGGCCTACAGGAGGAGGCCGAGAGCAGTTTTCACTATTTTGAGGGTGTGAGAGTGGGTGGAAAAGGTGGATGAAGGTTGGAATGAGGTGTTAGGGTGCCTATGGTCTACCATGAATCATCGGGAGAGAGAAAGATGATTGGGTTTGCTCAAGGAGAGGAGACTTGGGCGACCTATAGAGCATGGAGCAGATGGAGGATGTGATGGCTGATAAGATGGCCTACTGCAATAAGAGATCTGCTGCAAAGGAACTGAAAGTCAACCAATAAGATCAAACAAGAAACGAAATGAGTGCATCTAGAAAAATAGAGTTTTGCATCAAACTAGTCTAAACTATGATCTATGAAAGGAAATGCTGAGAAATGCTACAAAAAAGGAAAGCATGAAAGAATACTATTGCAAATTAGAAAGTGAGCATGATGAAGAATATTTGAAGCAAAGCAAAGATGGTACTATTAACCTACTAGGAAGCTGCAAACACTAGAAGTCCTATGAATGAGGAAAATTTGTGTTTTTGGGGCAGCAAGAGAGTATTTGCCTCAAATCATGGTCATAGAGGGAGGAAGAGAGGCCAAGGAACTTTTGCTAGCCTTTTGAATCTTCTCTTAATCACTGCTTAATCTACTAAAGAAAGCACAAATGGAAGCAAACTACTGAATCATCAAAAGAAACCTATTCTTAACCATAAAAGAAATACATTTAACAACAACCTAATCTACAAATTGAAATAAAGCATACAAATACAAGTAAATAGGAGCTTCGCTGCTTGGATTAGGTCCTAACCCAAGAGCTTCAGCCCTCTAAGGTAACTCAGTGCTACCTCAAAAAGGATTTCATCTTTATTATCAAAACAATAACAAGATTGCATGAAACTGTCACAAAATAATAAGCTCGAGGTTGGAGAAGAGTTTACATAAGCAAAAATCCAACAAAAATCCAACCCTAGTGAGGCCCTAGGCCTCTCTACTTATACAAATGAAGCTACCAACAAATTCCTTAAAATCAGGGAGACTTGGCTCCCAAAACTCAAGATAATCATCAGTCATCCTCCACTTGCTCGACTGCCTTCTAGTGCATGATTCAACTACTTGTACTCTGAGCTGAATGATGGGGAATTCGAAATGAGGAGTAATAAATGAGGGGGATCCCCTCCTATAAGTCCTCTCCTTTGTCCACTTCGAGTTATTGTTGTGATTTGTCCACTAGATATTTGACTTTGCCCTCGAAATTCATCAATAATCTGCATTAAACACATGTTAGACTAAATGGCATCATAACTAACTCAACTCACTCCATAAGCATAAATATAATTAGAAAATCATACAATAAGCTAAGAGAATGGTTGATTTGACTAGGTTAGGAGGTAAAATGAGCCCATATAATTACCCATTTATGAGGCTCATCATCACCCCCCTACTGAAGGTGTTGTTCATCCTCTGAGCAACTTAGTCCATCTCCTCATCTTTTATGGCCCTGGTGGCCTCCCTAGTATCCCAGGCTTCTGATGTGGTCTGCTCTTCTTTGTCATAGAATCCCGCCTTCCTTTCTATCTCTTCCCACTGCTCCTCCTCTTCTTCTTCTCTTCTGCCTTCCAGCATGCCTAACAATAGTGGGGGACTCAGTTTGAGGCCAATCCAGTTGACCTTCAACCTCTACATGGAGCGCTTGTACATTGGCACCCTTCTTAATGCCTCCTTCAGCCTCATGGGGGAATGATATTCCCTGATCTGCAGACTGTGTGGTAAGGTGTTCCATCTCCTCATGCATGCATGCACACAGTCATCCCTAAGTAGCCTTTGCATATCCTCAAAGTGTGCAATGGCTTGTGCCTGATCACTTAGATATCTAGGGGCAATCTGAGGATTATTGGCAAGCAGGTTGTGTGTGCTGATGAGTGCCATGGGATCTGATGGCTCAGCTCTGATCATTAATGGCTCATTCTGCTCTTTTATCATCAATCTTTTTATTTATGCTACCCTCAACTCTTCATGGTGCATCCATGAGGCCATGGCCATTAGTTGCATGTCCCCTAGCCTAGCATTGGGGTCCCACACATTCATGTCTGTGAGGGCCATGTTATGTAGGTAGAATTCTGCCATATTTTCCTTATTCTCTGATGTGCTTTGGTCACATAGATCCATAAACTGCCTGCAATCTTGGAAGGGAATTGTGCCTCTTTGTGCCAGAGTCTTTATCTGGAATTGTAACCATTGGTTCTTGAGATATAGGCCATAGGATTTTGCTGGTGTTATACATTGCAATGCTTCCATGGATAAGTTGGTCATGCATGCCAGCTGAGTCTCTTTCTCTTGTAGCTACCTCCTTAACAATTCATTTTCAGTTTCAAGGTGGCTTCTTCTAATTGCTTCCCTGTCTCTAAGAGCACTCAGCTCTCTGCCCATTTCTCTAAGTTTGTTTTCTATATGGGCAATATCCTCAACTCCTTTGGATTTGGCTATTTGTGTCCACCTATGTGTTCTTATTATTTCTTTCTCTAATTCAAAGAATAGTGGAATTGTAAATTTTTGTGGGATTATCCTTCCTCCCTCAAGTAGATTGTAATAGGAGGCAAGACTAGGCTGGGGATCAGGTTCTTGTAGCTCTGTTGCTTCCTCCTTCCTCTGTGGCTGTTCTTCTATCCTTTTCTCAAGCTATTGGGTCTCTTGTAGTTTTGACAGTGTCTCCTGTAGAACTGTCTGAGCCTCTTGTAGGACTGTTTTTGGGTCCTGTAGTTCTACCTTTTCTTTCCATGTGGAATATCTAGGAGTCCCCATTTCATATGTGACAGGTGCATTGGAAGGGGATTCTTTCCATTTGGAAGAGGGTGAATCTTCAATTGTAATTGGCATTTTTGAAGAGGGCTGAGGTTTGCCTATTTTGATTCTTGTGCTCTTCCTAGCCCTGAAATACATGGAGGCCTGCCTTTTCCTCTTTTTCTTTGGCTTGATTGGTGTACTGAGGGCAGTGAGGGTAGTTGCTGCCTCCCTTTCCAGAGTCTCAGGGGACCCTTCTCCTTGTTTTACCTTTTCTGCCTCTTTTTCTCCTCCTTTTGTCTCTTTTTCTATCTCTTTTTTCTTTGTTTCTTCCTGCTCTATTTCTTCAGCTTTCTCCTCCTCTATTTCAGTTCCTTCCTCCTTCCTTCCTTGTTTTGCTAAGTCACCAGTGGCTTTACCTTCTCCCCCTTGCTGCTCTTCCTCCTCACTGCCAGTAAGACTGACATCATAGGTTAGGGCCTTTATGTCATCCTCAGTTGTCATGTTTCGGAAGACTTCCCATGCTATAAGGAGTGTAAATGTATGGAGGGCTTCTTCCACTAAGATTTTGATTAACCCATGGTGAGCTAGATGCTCTGAATTCCTTGCTTGAACCTTAGTATTGGAGTCACTGAGGGATTGCAGGAGGAAGTAGGGGATGCTGAGCTTCTGAGGTGCTGAGTGTCCATGCCATACCTTAATTCATGGAGGATTCTAAAGTGATAACCGTAGACAATGTTGTACCTCCTCTCACAGGAAATATATTTGATTATTTGATAGCTAACCACATCACAAGTGTTATCACTCAGATTTTCCCAGAAGTTGTAAGAAGGGGAAAGGGGTTCGAGGTAACCACAAACCAATCTTTTAGATACAGAATCTAGCCAATTTGTATCCAGAGAGGGCTCTCTCTTTAAGTTTTAGCTTTGTTTTGAAAGATATTAGGCTAGTTATGAAGTTTAGGAGTTTTGTTTGAGTTTGGGTGGTGAGATTCAATAGCAGAGGGGTAGGACTGATTATTTTAGGCCATTGGGCTAATGGAGTCAAAGAAGATGGCTTAACTGGATTAGGTTTCTCAACAAAGGATGGTTTTACAGAGCAAGATGGTCAAACAGGGAACAAACAAAGATTTGGAATAAATGGAATGGTTTCAAAATGGGTGAAGAGCAGTTAAGAATCCTTCAACCTTTTGAAAGGGAACTTGAATTGATTACTAATAAAGAGCAGTTAAGTATTCTTTAATTAATAATCAAAGTGAATGAACTAGAAAATAGGAGCAATTAAGGTTTCACTGTTTATTCTAATTCAAAAGAAAACATAGAGAATAATAACGATTGAAAACAGAGTGCATCAAGCATATTCCGAATTACTCTTTTTCGTTTATCATTCAGATATGAAACATAGATGATAAAAGAAACAAGGAAAACTTTAAAACACAAGGTATAGAGGACTTATTGATCCGGTGTTTGATTCGAGAAATCTGTGGAAAGTCCTTTGCATTAATTCTTTATCCAGCAAGCCATACAAAAGTTGGTCCAACAACACTTTATTCCAAAATAATCAATATTACAGCAATGTCTAAGAATCCACCCAAAATACTTCAAATGAAGAAGTAATTATACTAATTGTAAACTATAATATCTTGAAAAATATCAAGATTAGTTTCACAAATATCTCCAACTATTTACATTAATAGAACTTAAATAAAGGACATTCAAAACTAATGAATCTATTTGGCACAATTTCTATGTATTAATGGTGACAAAGAAGAGAAAGACAAATTTTATAGCAACTCTTAGTTGATGATGAGGCATCCCAGTGACTAATTGCTTCCTTCCTTTGTGCATTCTGCCCCAGAAATTCTGCAAACTTAGGGTCCAATGATACGCTTGTATATCTCAATCCGTAATAGATATATAAACCGTGAAAGATATTTTTGTAGATAGGAATGTTTGTGAGATAAACCTCTCTCCGTTTCCCAAAATTCATCTCCAGCTATTCACAATATTCTCTGCCAAAAGATGTCAAAAACAGGACTTTTCACAAACTGAAAAATAGGCTGTGAAAACATGCACTTATCTCCCTCTTGGTAATACCTGTGTAAAACATGAGAGAGGTTTTTGTAGCTTGGCTTGTGAGGAACCAAAACCTCCTCCATTTTCTCTAAATACTTCTTGGATTGGCCACAATAGTTTCTGCAAAACTATGACTTAAACAGGAAATTTCTGAAGAATGTACCATTTTTGCTCTAATTTCATCTTTTAACCTTAAACTTCTTTCGACTGTTTTTCACTTTTACTTTGGATAAAATTCATTGTAGCTGGCGAAAGTGTTTTCAGCTTTGTTTAACCCTCAATGTCTCCATGTTTACTTTTACTGTTTACTGTTTACCTTTTACTTTTACCGCTCTATTTTTTCATCTGTCTTCACTTTGTCATGAATTTGTATGTTATGTTTTGTAACTGTCTTCCCTGCTATTTATCTTCATGCTAGTTGATTTACTTGACTTGGTCTTCAATCTGATACTCTTTAACCATGATACACTATGACTGTTCTTTACTGTGTCCTTTTACCTTCAATGTGTAGTTTAGGTTTTTACTGTCTGTTTCAATAGTAAATCCTTTTAATTCCATGTTTCCTTTGCTTGTCCTTTAACTGTATGTTTTCCATCTCTGTTTGAATAGATTTGATAACAATATTGGAGTAAACAGGTCTTATGACTAGTACTAGGACTATTTATCCAAGGCTGTGGTCTTTTGATCACTTGTACAACAAAACAAACTGTTAAGAAAGCACTGGTTTGTAGGGGAGGTCGAAAAGGTTTCATTTGAGCTTAAGAGGTCTGTGGAGTGAGTCCAGAATGCTTTTTGGGAGGTAAACCATGCTCGAATCGGTTAACAGAGGCTTTAAGTGGTATAGATGGGTTACATAAGTTTACATAGTAGAATGGGTGAAGGACAAGAAAACCTGGGTTCTTGGGGTTTGAACTTTAATGGGCAAACTTTCAAAATATGGCGCGAATTGAACAGTAGATGGTTTGTCGCATAGCAGGCAGGCGGTAAGCGGGATCTATCGCACCACTTTTGGAGAAGGGTTGTAATGGACCTTGGACCAATGATTCCATTGATTGCTTGACGTGTGGCGGTGGTACGGTGTAAAAACCGCTTGGTGATCGCGCATTAACGCGCGGTCACCAAGGGTCGCGCGATATCAATAACAACCATCGGATGATGGAGGCATGATCGGACGGTGGACGGGAGGCGTGATGCGGCGGAGTTTAACTGTGGCAGGCCCAACACAATTAAAAAATTAATTAATCGTATCGGGTTAATTGTGAATGGATGGGGAGGTTATTAATTAACCGTGAGGGTTAATTAATCCCTTGCAATGCAGCGGGAGATCAGGGCTGTTAACTAGTTACGGATTAACTAGTTAATCACGGTTTAAAGCATACTTACGGTTATAATTAACCAATGGGGCGGGATATTAATATTTCGGGGTTTTTACATATATTTAAGTAATACGGGAAAGGGTGAACCTTTTTGGGAGTTATATAATATAAGTAAGAAATTAATATGAAACAATGTTGACAAAAGTGCTAAGTAAAACATTAGAGTGTACATTTAACTTAGGCTTAAGTGGAAAAAAGGGTTTTTATGTAATATTGTGTATTTTTCCCAAGTAAAATAGGATTTTACTTTACGAAAAGACTTATGAAAATGAATGAATGATGGTTTTAAGTACTTAGGCTTTTGAAATTATTGGGCCGAGGGTCCGGTCCCTCCAGAAGTCAGAGAAATGCTCTGAGCCCCTCCAATTTAGCAAATACCTTAGTCCTTAGGGGAAATTAGTGAATAATTAGGGAAAATGAGAAGGGGAGTTAATCATTATGACTTTGCTTTGCTTGTGATGTCTTCAATGTGGTGTATGCCTCTGCCTTATGATGAAAAATGAAATATTAACACATTTAGAGACATTATTCATCACACATGATTCTGCAACATCATCTACCTACCCTACCTACTTTAACCTAGCATTTTTTCTTCTTTATTTGGGTGCACTTAGACTGGCAAACCCTTATCAAATCTTCCTTTTCTTTTACATGGCAAGCCTACCTAAGTCTACACTTATTACATCCAAGGGCTCAGATTAGACTGTTGAGCTCCTTTTATTTACTCTACCTATCTACTTATCTGCCAAGATTACACTGTTTGGTCAAATTTTATTCTCTATCTCTAAAACATAAAATTCAAATATGAACTAGCCAAGCTTAAGCTGTTTGACTGTTCATCAATTGTGGCATAAATTACAAGCTGCACACAATTGTTTATTGCATAAGAGTAAAAAGTAGTGGCATTTAAACTTGCACACTTTCCTTGGTCTTTCTTTTGGTGGGGTTCATTTTCTTTCACTTTTTTGACCATCTTATTCTTTTTACCCTTTGATTTTTCTTTTAGGGTATACCCTCTTTACATTTTTTAAATTTTTTGATTTTTTGACAATATGGAAAACTTTTGCAACAAGGAAAGGTATGAACATATTACATAGCTCATCAAGTCAATCATGATATATGACACCTATTGGTATAGGGGCATAACACTGGCTCCACTTGGGGATGGCTTTCCCTGGTGGAAAGTCAAGAACAGCAAGTCAGATGGCCTCTGAATGATTTTGATTGCACTATGAAATTATTTTTCTGCTTGTTACTTTATTGTATGTATGACAGTAATACTTCTGAAGCTTAGGGCCTTCTCTTCGAGCTTCAACTTCAGAATTTAACCATCCAATCAACACTTAAATGTTTATTCTTCCTTGTTGAATCCCACTTGAGCACCTTGTCACTTAGGAAGGAATTTAGCCTGGGTCCTTTTATCAAAATCTTCTTAACCTTTTCCTGCACAACTTGAGATCTGACCTGAAACTAAAAGGTGTTGCAACCTTCAAACCAAATTACTAACTCATCAAGGTCTTAGGGCCTTCTGATTGGATTCAAATATTTAAGGATTTATTTTATAATCTACTAAAACTGACTTAAATCAAACTGAAATCCTACCTACTTACTCTAATAAGCTTTCTGACTGCTGGTTAGGTAAAATGAAATAACCAATGCAACCACTCAAGCATCATATACATTGGTGACCTTTGTTGCTTGTGCTTGTTGGTGTTTAAAATTGAGATCTTGCAATCAAATATAGCTGTGTTAACCTTTGAGAAGATAAGGAAATTCCTGATCTCCTTTTTCGGTTCTAGAAATTGTACAAAAGGATCTTGTAACATATACACACTAGTCTTCAACTGATTCAAACAATTGTACATCTGTTGTGTATGGCTTGCATGCCACGAAACTGAAATAATACCTTCATCTTTATCACCCTGCATGTTTTCAAATGATCTTTGTGATGATATTTCTACTGATTGTAGTGTCTGTATGGTGAAACTATTATTATCTTGATTATGACTCTCATAGTCTGTTAATGGAGAAAAATTATGATTGCTTTCATCATCCAACCTATTAGCTATTGGATCATAAAGAACTTGGAAGGATTGCTACAACTTATTACATATAGGTTCAAATGGAACTTCATAGATTTCTACAAGCTGCTCCTCCTTTTCTTTAAAAATTTTATACCACATTTCCTTTAAAAATTGAAATGACTCAAAACAAAGATGTAGGGAATCATCTTGGATCATTTGATCATATGTTCCAGCTTCCAAGTCTTCTTCTGCAACCTGACATTCAATGGCATTTTGGGGCTGCAAATCTAGATATGAGAAGTCTTGAACAAAGATTTTATTGCCCTCTAGATAGTTAATATCAAGACTTGTTGACGTTTGATTTCTAATTGCATGATAGTTATCTCTGATAAACTGAAATGAATCAAAACAAAATGGTAAAGTTCCTTCACTGATTTCAAAATTTTCTGCACTTTCCTCCTCATTCTCATAGCTGAAATGAACAAGCTGATCACTATTTTCAAGTTGTTGAACCTGAACTTCCTTATTCCCCAAATTAGCTTCTGATTCCTCTGCAAGGTTAATTTGGATTTGAGAAACATAATCATCATCATACTAATCATATTTGGGCGAATCATCAAAAGAAGTAATGTCATCAAATATACACATTAGATCAGGAGATTGCTCCTCCACATATTGCTCTATGAATCTATCTTCTGGTCTATGGTAGATTGAGTTGGTAGGAATTTGTTCATGAATATCAACCTTTTCCTTTTGTGAAATAGATGTGTCATGGTTATTTTGAACAAAACATTCAACTTTCATTGTGATCTTATGAATCATTTCCTCTGTTTTCTTTATCAAAATGTCAAGTTTTTCCTCTTTTTCTGCTTTCAACTTTTCTCTTCTAATTTGCAAATTAACTTCTACATCTACTGCCATGTTCTACATTTGTTCCATTGTTGAGGGGTTTCTTTCTCTTAGATGAAATTCTATCTCTGAATCAAATGCTCTTGGGTAATGCAAAAGAGTTGAATCAGCGGGAGGTCTTATATTTAATGGTATTGAATAATAGGCTTGATTAGATCTGTCTGAAAAATTGTTGTATTGTTTCATATCGATGTCTTTTTAACTGATTATATTCTTCTATGATTATGAGAAAATTGACTTTGATTATCCATCTATCAAGGAAGAGTTTGAGAAACTGCTCAAGATTTGAGATTCTTGAATCAAGCAGGGTTATGAACCAACTCTTAACTTTGTCTTGCAAAGAAAGAGCAAAAATCCTAATACTGACATCCACTTCATATACTTCAAATAAGTTAAGATAATCCTCAAAAGTTTGAATATGTTTTTGGGCAGTAATACCATTCTCTCCATCAAACTTAGGGAGATACTTGGGATAACCATTAGGGAAAGCATGGAGTGTAGGTGGTAAAATGAGTGGTTTATATCTATCAGGAACTTTATGAGGTACTAGAATATGTACAGGGATTATATGATTAGTCTTAATTTTTTGATTCTCTTAATTGGAAAATGATCTTCATAAGAATTAGAAGACTGTTGTTCAAATGTGTAAGGAGACTTTATATCTACATTTTTCAAAGGAAAATAATAAAAATCTAATCTAAAATCATCTCTAAAATACAATATACATTGAAAAAATTTATCAATGAGAAAGAACATAATGTCTTGGACAACAATCCAAGTTAAAAGCCTGATCTTTTCACATAGTTCTTTCATGTTCATTTCTCCAGTGGAGTCTTGATTGTGAAATTGATTTTAGAGTCACCAGGTGGATGATTTTAACCTTTGTGTGTCTAATCCCTGTCCACCATCATAGATCAGATCTAAACCTGTAAAACAATTCCGAAGAAAAAGTTAGTTTTCCAGGAAACCAAATTTTGAGTATTTTATGATTATTTTGCTTTTTTATGAATTTTCAAAACAACTTCTATGATTTCTCTAAGAGGCTTTAGATATCAGATTTAAAATTTCTTAAAGATATATTTGACATGAGGAACTGATCAAATGTTTGGAAATTAGATGTTCAGTTCATAAAATAAACTGGAGATAAACTGAAGCAGCATTCATCTAATATGCAATTGCAAAGCAAGAGCAGTTCAAAGGCTACCTGGCTAACTTCAGGCTCCGTCTGTAGTTTATAAAGCAAACAATAATAATAAACAAACAAACTTTTCTTCCCCAGTGGAGTTGCCACTATGTTATCACTCAGATTTTCCCAGAAGTTGTAAGAAGGGGAAAGGGGTCTGAGGTAACCACAAACCAATCTTTTAGATACAAAATCTAGCCAATCTGTATCCAGAGAGGGCTCTCTCTTTAAGTTTTAGCTTTGTTTTGAAAGATATTAGGCTAGTTATGAAGTTTAGGAGTTTTGTTTGAGTTTGGGTGGTGAGATTCAATAGCAGAGGGGTAGGACTGATTAGTTTAGGCCATTGGGCTAATGGAGTCAAAGAAGATGGCTTAACTGGATTAGGTTTCTCAACAAAGGATGGTTTTACAGAGCAAGATGGTCAAACAGGGAACAAACAAAGATTTGGAATAAATGGAATGGTTTCAAAATGGGTGAAGAGCAGTTAAGAATCCTTCAACCTTTTGAAAAAGGGAAATTGAATTGATTACTAATAAAGAGCAGTTAAGTATTCTTTAATTAATAATCAAAGTGAATGAACTAGAAAACAAGAGCAATTAAGGTTTCACTGTTTATTCTAATTCAAAAGAAAACAGATGCATCAAGCATATTCTGAATTACTCTTTTTCGTTTATCATTCAGATATGAAACATAGATGATAAAAGAAACAAGGAAAACTTTAAAACACAAGGTATAAAGGACTTATTGATCCGGTGTTTGATTCGAGAAATCTGTGGAAAGTCCTTTGCATCAATTCTTTATCCAGCAAGCCATACAAAAGTTGGTCCAATAGCACTTTATTCCAAAATAATCAATATTATAGAAATGTCTGAGAATCCACCCAAAATACTTCAAATGAAGAAGTATTTATACTAATTGTAAACTGAAATATCTTGAAAAAATATCAAGATCTGTTTCACAAATATCTCCAACTATTTACATTAATAGAACTTAAATAAAGGAGATTCAAAACTAATGAATCTATTTGGCACTATTTCTATGGATTAATGGTGACAAAGAAGAGAAAGTCGAATTTTATAGCAGCTCTTAGTTGATGATGAGGTATCCCAGTCACTAACTGCATCCTTCCTTTGTGCATTCTGCCCCAGACATTCTGCAAACTTAGGGTCCAATGATACGCTTGTATATCTCACTCTGTAATAGATATGTAAAAAGTGAAAGAGGTTTTTGTGGATAGGAATGTTTTTGAGATAAACCTCTCTCCGTTTCCCAAATTTCATCTCCAGATATTCACAATATTCTCTGCAAAAAGATGTCAAAAACAGGACTTTTCACAAACTGACAAATAGGCTGTGAAAACATGCACTTATCTCCCTCTTGGTAATACATGTGTAAAAAGTGAGAGAGGTTTTTGTAGCTTGGCCTGTGAGGAACAAGAAACCCCTCTATTTTCTGGAAATACATCTTGGATTGACCACAATAGGTTCTGCAAAACTATGACTTAAATAGGATATTTCTGAAGAATGTACCATTTTTGCTCTAATTTCATCTTTTAACCTTAAACTTCTTTTGACTGTTTTTCACTTTTACTTTGGATAAACTTCGTTGTAGCTGGTGAAAGTGTTTTCATCTTTGTTTAACCCTTAATTTATTCATCTTTACTTTTACTGTTTACTGTTTACCTTTTACTTTTACTGCTCTATTTTTTTCATCTGTCTTCACTTTGTCATGAATTTGTATGTTATGTTTTGTAACTGTCTTCCCTGCTGTTTATCTTCATGCTAGTTGATTTACTTGACTTGGTCTTCAATTTGATACTCTTTAACCATGATACACTTTGACTGTTCTTTACTGTGTCCTTTTACCTTCAATGTGTAGTTTAGGTTTTTACTATCTGTTTCAACAGTAAATCCTTTTAATTCCATGTTTCCTCTGCTTGTCCTTTAACTGTATGTTTTCCATCTCTGTTTGAATAGATTTGATAACAATCTTGGAGTAAACAGGTCTTATGACTAGTATTAGGACTATTTATCCAAGGTTGTGGTCTTCTGATTACCTGTACAACAAAATGAACTGTTAAGAAAGCATTGGTTTGTAGGGGAGGTCGAAAAGGTTTCATTTGAGCTTAAGAGGTCTATGGAGTGAGTCCAGAATGCTTTTCGGGAGGTAAACCATGCTCAAATCGGTTAAAAGAGGCTTTAAGTGGTGCGGATGGGTTACATAATTTTACATAGTAGAATGGGCAAAGGACAAGAAAACCTGGGTTCTTGGGGTTTGAACTTTAACGGGCAAACTTTCAAAATATGGCGCAAACTGAACAGTAGATGGTTTGTCACGTAGCAGGCAAGCGGTAAGCAGGATCTATCGCACCGCTTTTGGAGAAGGGCGGTAATGGATCTCGGACTAGCGATTCCATTGGTTGTTTGACGTGTGGCGGTGGTACGGTGTAAAAACTGCTTGGTTATCGCGCATTAACGTGCAGTCACCAAGGGTTGCGCGATATTAATAACAACCATCGGATGATGGGGGCACGATCGAATGGTGGACGGAAGGCGTGATGCGGCAGAGTTTAACTGTGGTGGGCCCAACACAATTAAAAAATTAATTAATCGTATCGGGTTAATTGTGAATGGATGGGGAGGTTATTAATTAACCGTGAGGGTTAATTAATCCCTTGCTAATGCAGCGGGATATTAGGGTTGTTAACTAGTTACGGATTAACTAGTTAATCCCAGTTTAAAGCATACTTACAGTTATAATTAACCAATGGGGCGGGATATTAATATTTCGGGGTTTTTACATATATTTAAATAATACGGGAAAGGGTGAACCTTTTCGGGAGTTATATAATATAAGTCAGAAATTAATATGAAACAATGTGGACAAAAGCGCTAAGTAAAACATTAGAGTGTACATTTAACTTAGGCTTAAGTGGAAAAAAGGGGTTTTATGTAATATTGTGTATTTTTCCTAAGTAAAATAGGATTTTACTTTAGGAAAAGACTTATGAAAATGAATGAATGATGGTTTTAAGTACTTAGGCTTTTGAAATTATTGGGTCGAGGGTCTGGTCCCTCCAGAAGTCAGAGAAATGCTCTGAGCCCCTCCAATTTAGCAAATACCTTAGTCCTTAGGGGAAATTAGTGAATAATTAGGGAAAATGAGAAGGGGAGTTAATCATTGTGACTTTTCTTTGCTTGTGATGTCTTCAATGTTGTGTATGCCTTTGCCTTATGATGAAAAGTGAAATATTAACACATTTAGAGACATTATTCATCACACATGATTCTGCAACATCATCTACCTACCCTACCTACTTTAACCTAGCATTTTTTCTTCTTTATTTGGGTGCACTTAGACTGGAAAGCCCTTATCAAATCTTTCTTTTCTTTTACATGGAAGGCCTACCTAATTCTACATTTATTACATCCAGGTGCTCAGATTAGACTGTTGAGCTCCTTTTATTTACTCTACCTATCTACTTATTTGCCAAGATTACACTGTTTGTTCAGATTTTATTCTCTATCTCTAAAACATAAAATTCAAATATGAACTAGCCAAGCTTAAGCTATTTGATTGTTCATCAATTTTGGCATAAATTACAAGCTGCACACCATTGTTTATTGCATAAGAGTAAAAAGTAGTGGCATTTAGACTTGCACACTTTCCTTGGTCTTTCTTTTGGTGGGGTTCATTTTCTTTCACTTTTTTGACCATCTTATTCTTTTTACCCCTTAATTTTTCTTTTAGGGTATACCCCCTTTACATTTTTAAAATTTTTTGATTTTTTGACAATAAGGAAAACCTTTGCAACAAGGAAAGGTATGAAAATATTACATAGCTCATCAATTTAATCATGATATATGACACCTATTGGTATAGCGGCATAACAACAAGGATATGGTATGCTAGCCCTTCTAATGCCATTTTTATCCTCTACAGGGGTTTCATTGTTTTGGAAAAAAAATTTCTTGGCAGCCTGGCCAATTGGTTTCTCATCCTTACTCCAAGGCGGCCCAAGAGGAAAGGTAGTGACCCTACTGATAAATTTAGGGGTTATCTCCATGGAAGGAACTCTAAAGGCGACAGTGGCATGATTTCTTGTGTGGGGTACTAGAGAGAGAGCAAACTCTTGGGCAATATCCTCATCAAACCCTTGGAATTCTCAAAGAAATTCATCCAATTTGCCCTTGTGAAGATGTCCACCACTTGTGGATGTGCATGGAGCCTAGTGGAGTTAGTGGGCTCCTTTCTCATAAACCCTTCTATCATTTCGTTTATACTCTTTTGGGAAACCAAATGTGGAGATGGAGACAACAATTTTTGAGAAAAATAGAGAAACAAATGAGACTGTGTTTTTTTAAATAAGCATATTTTTTTTATGTATTTCTTCCTCTCCTAAAGACTTTATTTCCTCCTCAATTTGAAACCACTTCTTGCATATATTGATATTCAATGGGGGCATGCATGGAACCTACCTCCTGAGACTGAAAATCAAGCTAAAACTCGTGTTTTCTCCCTTCAAAACAACTCACTGCCCCTCTTGTAGAAGCATGATGTCCCTCCTGTAGAACCTGTAGGTGCTCCTGTAGAAAATGCCAAGAGAAGGAATATGGGAGAGATCAATGGAGGACGAAGGTTACGAGGCTGTGGGGGCACAAGGAGACTGTTGTAGCTAAGTTACGAGGAGATAATGAAGGAAAAGGTGGTGAGAATGCTCGAGAAGGAGTGCTTATTACCCTTTATGAATATTTCTGGTGATGGGGGGTGAGCTGGCAAAGTATATGTTATCACCCCAAGAAACTCACCTAGGTTGTAAATCAGTGATGCTCAGGAACATTACAAATTCAACAATTGTGTTGGATAAGATGATGGATAAATGAAGATATGCTACACATTTAAGCCAGATAACCACTCCTACTATGATTATCCCCAGACATGGGTGAAGACCCCCAAACTACATGGCTTTTAACTACCAACTACTCACAGTTTAAGGTAAAGGTGATGATGGAGAAGACTAATTACACCAGTAGATGCATAGGACCCTGTGATGACCAGCTGCAACCAGTTAGAAGATCTGTAAAACTATTGTTTAATACACAGACAGGATGACAGCTCCCTGATATTAAAACAACAACAATCTGCAAGCAATTTCAATGAACCACTAAATTATAACACAGAGGTGGGATGACAGCCCCACTGATATTAAACATTTACAGCACATCAAATAAATGCAAGCAGGCACAACCTAGAACAAGAAATAGAAGTGGAAAGTGAGCAGGTGACAGCAAAAGAAGCTTGTATTAGTTGAAAATCTAGACCAAAAGCTACAGGTCTCATAGTATTTATAGTCTTCAGAAGTTAAAGGCTACAAAACTATCATTCATCAAACACTCATCAATCTCACTACATCCATTTTTTCAGTATATATGGTGTCTCATTACACAATCTCCCTGTTAGCTATGCGTGGAGGAGCTCATAAATGGCCACCAACCACATTTACATTTAGAAATGGGGCTGCTGATACAACTTTGGCTGTGTTGTAAATGGATTTGACCTCTCTGGTGCTCTGCAGTCCTCCTTTGAGCAGGTGGCGTGAAATACCAATGGAACCATAACCATTGAATGCTTTGAACTCCCCAGAGGTGTCCTGCTTCCTCCTCGGCCATACTGCTGATTAATTTCTACTGCTGATCATTAAAAATGGCTCCATTATGACTCTGATGCTTTAAAACAGTGGAACGCTGCCCAAACTGTTCATTCCCGCCCATCATTACTTCAATTTTGACTTTTAAGAGGTGCATGCATGGTTCATCCCACTATCGGGTCCGCCTTTAGGGTCGCATTTCATATTAAAACAGGCCCATCCTTTGTTTTCTTTTAATATTTGCATATACAGGCAAAACTGCCACCAAACCATGAAAAATGGCTTTGGTGGACTTGAATCATATATATATATATATATATCGTTTCAGAACCCTTTCAGATCCGAAAACCCATCGCAATCGCACCCACCAGGCATCCCTTGAATTTCTTTATACATTGAAAATACACAAAAACATTGAAAATGCGACGGGCGCAGACTTGAAATTTTATAAACTGGAGTGTTGTACAACCATTGGGTCCGGCCCATCGCATCGGCACATAAATTATGTTAAAGCCCTGCCCCTTTGAAATCCCCGATAGCGATATGCTAATGCGATATCAGTGATCGCTGCGGACCCGATAATTTATCATAAGGAATTAACACCGCTGTCGGGTCCGGCCCATCGGGTTGGAAATATATATATGCGCAAAAGGCCCTGCCCTCTTTGAAAGCGCCGATGTGATATCGGCGATCGCTCATCGGTGAATAATAAAGCCCAAACCTCTTTGTAAGTCCTCCATTGCAACTCATCGATGCGATATCGGCGATCGCTCATTGGTGATGTCCTGTGCCCCAATCTTTGGTGAAGCGCCGATATTGCTGCGGACCCGATAATCTATCAAAAAGAATTCATAACGCCATTGGGTCTGGCTTATTGGCGAATGCTCATATATATGCAAAAAGGCCATGCTCCATTGCAACTCGCCGATGCGATATCGGCGATCGCTCATCGGCGATGTCTTGTGCCCCAATCGCTGCGGACCTGATAATCTATCAAAAACAACTTATAACGCCATCGGGTCCGGCTTATCGGGTCGGAAGCATATCATATGTGAAGGCCCTGTCCCTTTGGCAACCCCGATAGCGAAATGCCGACGTGATCTCGACCGTTGATCCGGATACGCGATCGACGGTCCTCACAAAATCGCCGATCACCATCTCCATTGCCTCTTTTTAAAAGTGCCGATACGATACGCCGATGCGATATCGGCGATCGCTCATCGGCAAGGTCTCCTTTGTCGCTGCCACTGCCTCCCCCGACTTGCGATATGCCGACGCGATCTGGACCGTTGATCGGCCAGATCCAACGGCTGAGATTAAAGCGGATCCTTAAGCCTGTAACTTTGATTTTTACATGGTTTTTGGGGTATTTTCGCCTCCCGATAGTGTATTTCTGCCCTCCAAAGGGCTTTCCTCTTGCAAATTTTTTTGATCGGTGGAAGACTTTTTGCCAAAATTTGAGGATTTCGATAGCATCAATGGTTCCTTTGGCATAATTATAAGTGTGCTTGCAGCCTTTGAGAGTGTTTGAATCCATTTTTGATGCTTTTGCACAGCAAAGCTAACACTGGCTCCTTCTGGGGATGAGATCCTCCCTATGAGGTCTCAAGAACCTGCAAATCAATGCCTTTCCAGTAACAAACAGATTATCCAAAATTCGTAGTGTTCCATTGGGCATGTAGTCTACTACAGCTATACTAAAAACTGATAGAAGCACGATATTTACAGCTTTTAAGGCCAAAAGACCTTAAATCACATAGTTTTTCAAAAACCGCCCATTAACAGGGCCATCAAAAACTGGTTCTTCTTCCATACTTTTTAGTATGAAGGTATTGTTCCCTTGAATCTGTGAAATGATGAAAGGGCCTGTCCAAAGAGCATCAAATTTCCCATGATTGCCTTTGTTTTCTTTAAATGCATCCCATTTTAGAACCAAATCCCCAACCTGCAAATCATTTCTTTTTGCCTTCTTGTCAAAGACTTCCTTGATCTTTTGCTGATGTGCTGTAGCTTTTTCAATCAGCTGCTCTCTAATCTGATACAATTCTGTGAAATCAGTGACTCTATTGGCCATATCATCTTCTTCATTCTGCGCTGTTTGGAGCAACTTTTCCACCGGGAGGGTAAGTTGAATTGGAAAAATAACATCAGTACCAAATACCAGCTTGAAAGGAGAGCAGCCTGTAGATCTTTTGATGGTCACTCTGTCTGCCCAAAGCGCATATTTGAGCTTGGCATCCCAATTCTTCTTATTTTCCTCTAACAGCTTCTTAATAATCTTGATCAGACTTTTGTTAGAGGATTCTGCTAGACCATTCCCTTGGGGGTAATAGGAGGTGGAATGAAGAAGTTTAATGCCCATTGAATCAAACATTTCCACCAACTCTTTTGCCTTGAAGGCTGTTGCATTATCTGTTATAAGCTTATGTGGGCAACCAAATCTGCTGAAAATGTTTTCTGATAAGAATTTCATGACCACATTATGATCAGCCTTCCTTGTTAAAATTGCTTCAATCCATTTTGTAAAATAATCAGTGGCAACTAATATCCACATGTGCTGGCCACTAGAGTGTGGGTTGATTTCACCAATGAAATCCAAGCCCCACTGTTGAAAAGGTCCTTTTGCAATTATTGGCTTTAGAGGCAGGGATTTTAACTGTTTCTTGCCTTCAAATCTTTGGCACCTATCACAAGATTTAACAAAAACAAATGCATCAGAAAATAAAGAGGGCCAATAGTACCCAGCTCTGAGAATCTTTTGGGTTGTAGTCCTCCAATAATGATGTCCTCCACACATGTTGTTATGGAATTGCTGCATAACTTCTATTGACTGTTCTTTGTCCAGGCATCTTAAAAGCACTCCAGATGGATCCCTCCAATAAAGCAAGCTATCATTTATGCAATATTTCATTGCCTTGAGCTTTAACGTTCTTGCTTGACTTTGAGAAAATTCTGAAGGAACTTCTAGCTTTAGCAGGAAATTAATTATTGCAGCATACCAGCTACATGAAGCTAGGTTCTCGGCCACTGACTGTCCTCTCTACGTTTCAGCTGTTTCATGCTCTTCTATTTGACCATTTTCTACTACATTGAACAAGAAATCAATGTCCAAAGACCTGCAATTTTCTTCAGCCAACAATTTAGCAAGCCCCTGACCTCTTACCAGCTTGGTGGGCTTCAACTCTATGTTGAATTCTATCATTTTTGCAATCCATTTCGCTCTTTTTCCATCAGCATCAGGCTGTGTTAAGACATCCTTTATTGCAGCAGAAGGCACATATGCAACTATTTTGGAATGCAAGATGTATACTCTGAAAGCTTTCAAAGATTTGATAAGAGCATAAGCCTGCTTTTCAATAATATCATACCTTAGTTCAGCATCCCTCAGATTCTTGCTGAAAAAGGCCACTGGATGCTCTTGACCTGCTTCATCTTGCTGCAACAGGACAGCTGCAATGGTATCCTTAGAGGCAAATGAAAATAGGTGAAACTCCTTGCTATAATTAGGGCTTATTAAAGTAGGAGATTCCACAATAGCCATCTTAATGGACTCAAAAGATCTTCTAGCCACATCAGTCCACTTCACCTCTGCTCCCTTTTTCAACATGGAGGTTATGTGCTTAACCAGCTCAGCAAAATTAGGAATGAACCTCCTTACAAAGTTAATTTTCCCAAGAAAAGATTGTATGTCTTTCTTTGATCTTAGAAGAGTCAAGGCCTGAATTGCTTTGACTCTTTCTGGGTCAATTTGAACAGCTGCAGCAGACACTACATGCCCCAACAATTTGCCTTCTTCTAAAGCAAATTGGGATTTTTTGGGATTAAGTGAAATTCCAAATTTCCTGCACTTTAAAAACACCTTCTTTAAATGCTGTAGATGATCATGATGGCTGCCAGAATAAACAGTTATGTCATCAAGATATATCAGCACGAATTTATCCTTTTCTCCCACAAAAGCAATATCCATAGCGCACTGAAAGGTGGCTCCAGCATTCATCAGCCCAAATGGCATTTTGGCATACATGAACGTGCCCCAAGGAGTGGTAAATGTTGTCTTCTCTTGATCATCTGGATGCACAACGATTTGATTAAAGCCTGAAAATCCATCTATAAAAGACATCACTTTGGCACCTGAGACTTGCTGCAACAAATGCTCCATTTTTGGTAGGGAATAATTATCGTTTTTAGAGCATTTATTTAGCTTCCTGAAATCAACGCACAGTCTGATTTCTCCATTCTCCTTCCTCACAAAAACCAGATTGGCCACCCATTTAGAATATCTGAGAGGCACTATAATCTTAGCAGCCAGCAACTTTTTAATTTTTTTCTCAACCAGAGGAAGGAGCATAAGATTCATTGGTCTCAGCTTCTGTTTAAAAGGAATAGTGTCTTTCTCAAGCGGAATTTTATGCTGAATTATATTCCTGTCATATGTTTTCAGATCACTGTACTCCCAAGCAAACACATCAGCAAATTGCCTCATTAACTTGCAGTATTCAGCATTCTGATCAGCAGATAGATTAGTGGACAGATTTATGAATTTGGGCTGATCTGGACCTCCTATATCATGCTTGCAAACTGCAAATTGATCTTCTTTTTGGGCAGCTTTGTAAGGCACATCATTGTGGTCAAACAATCTCTCAAGAGGAATTAGACCTTTAGGGATATGGTTACTAGGAAGCTGGACTATGCTATTCTTGCCAATTTTATTTCTAAGTTGGGCCTTGGGATCCTCTAACAAAGCATCATTATTTTGGTCAATTTTCATTTCAGAGAACTCATCAATGACTTGAAGGAACCTATTTAACTCATCATCATCATCAAAAACCTTCTAATGGTCGACATTATTAGGCAAGGAGGGTCTATACTTTACTTGTACCTCATAAACTAGTTTGGGAGGCGATGGAGGGATGAACAAACTAGCTGAAACAGCAAGGGAATCAGCAAGCTGATTTTGGGCTCTAGGAATATATGAAATGCAGAAAAAATCAAAGAACTCTTTGACTCTCCATACCTCATCTCTGTAAGCTCTCAGCCTTGGATGCTTTTCTTGGAATGTTTTATTTACTTGCTGAATTATCAGATCAGCATCTCCAAACACCTTCAGATTTTTTATTCCTCTATCTTTGGCTGCATGAAGGCCCAACAACAGTGCTTCATATTCTGCTATGTTGTTTGTCACCTGAAAAACCAGCTTTAGAGACAATTGCACTGTTTCTTGTTGTGAACATACTAGCACCACCCCTGCTCCTGCAATCTCCTTGGTACATGCTCCATCAAAGAACATCTCCCAAATCTGACCTCCTATACTATGCTCAGTCTGAGCTGTTGGTTTCCTGATCTACAATGCGGCCTTCTAAGATTCTTCTATTTGGAGAATGCAAGCTCCAAAATCAGTGTCCACTGCATATATGGGATGGTTTGTAGGATTCTTCTCATCACTAATGATGTATGCCAGCTGTGCTTCTCTATACAACCTCCTGCTTTCTCCTCCAAACACTGGAACAGTTGCATAAGATAGATCATTCTGCAATGTCCCTCCTAGTCTCTTAATCCACCCTCGAGACAACAACATACCGAACTTCGGAGGAACATCGGCCACCACTATATCCATCATCATACTTTTCATGGGCAGCTGGGTTAAGGTAATGGCCAGACCCTTAATTAATCCAAGGCATTTTACCTTCCTTGAATAAAAAGAGAACAAATCATGATAAGGTCTGGTGATATCAAGGCCTAACTCTTCCATGACAGTTTTAGGCATTAGATTGTGGCTGGCCCTTGTGTCTAGCAGGCAATTGTGGAGGATTTTATCATGGATAGTTAATGAAACATAGAAAGATGGAGAACTATTATCAGCAGGTTCAATCATGGGGCTAAGCACAATAGCAGGCTTGTCACCTTGCAAATTGACAGAGTCAATGGAGGTTTGTTTAGATTCTAGTTCAAGGGCCTCAAGGATGGGTTTTTGAATAATTCACTCTTCACCAATTCAACTAGAGGCATGGATATTTTCAATTTCTGAATTTCTGACTTAAAACTAAAAGAATAGAATACCTTATCAGCAGTTTTTACCTCTTGAACTGGAGCTTTGAGGGTGATAGGATCAGCTGCTGGTCTTCTTTGCCTGCTATTCTGTGGCATTGTTTGAGCAGCTGCTTCTTGTGCAACATTTTCTTCGAAATTCTTTGCATTGGATCTTAGATTATATCTTTGCTGCTGCTCACCCGATTGCAGAACAACACCACTGTCCCACCTCTGACTGTTTTGCTCTTGCAGCAATGACTCTTCATATTCGGCCAATGTTAAAAATGTAGCACTGCCCTTATCCTGCAAGCAGTGAATTTCATCCTCATCTTCTTCAAATTTTTCCCCCTCCGTGACTACATTTTGAAAGGGAGCTTTTACTTTATGATCTTCTTTTTCTTCTTCACCCCTTTGCATAATTTGTAGCTGCTCATTAGCTTTTCTAAATGGGTTTGGATTTCTTGGAGCAAATGTGTTTTGCTGCCTTGTTTTGCCTGAAGTCTGCTCAATCTTTAACTTAGAAATTTCAGCCGCCAATGACTCGATCATTTTAGTCATTTTCTCTAATTTAGGCTCTGAAGTTGATGCAGGGGAAGGAGAAGTCTCACCTCTCGGCCTTCTTCTATCAACTTGGCTCTTTAACTTCTCTACTGCCAAAATATTGGATTCCACTTCCAGGGCTGCCTCTTGCATATCACCCAGAGTAGCACATCGTCTTTCTCTCAACAATAAGTAGAAATCAGAGTCAAAATCATTGGCATATGTGAGTTTAGCAGCAGTGGGGGTAGGTTTTATATCCGCTGGTATTTTACTATACATTCTATTAAATCTTTTATTGAAGTCAGGCAAAGACTCACCCTTTTCTCTTTTCAATTTTCCAAACTCTGAATGATAATACAACAAGTCCTTCTTATCTCCCCATTGCTTCAAAAATGCATCATCTAATGCTTCAATATCTGTTATGGATCTTTGGGGTAATTCTCTAAACCACTTCCTAGCCTCTCCATTAAGGCTTTGGACAAAAACTCTCATCCATACATCATTCTCACTTATATCTAAATAATCAACATAACTGTAAAAGGCTTCAAGATGTTCTTCTACTGTTACTCCCTCAGTTCCAGTAAATTTAGGCATATATTTTTGATATTCTCCCACAGGCATAGGATTTAGAGGCACATGCAATACCAAAGGTCCATATCTAGGAACAACAATCCTCTTAATCCTAGTAGGTGCTTGCTGTCCTGCCATGTTTGGAATATGTGGAAAAATACTAACAGATGGAGCAGTAGGAAATAATGTAATGGATGGCAGAGATATTGGGATGTTTTGGACAGTATGGAAATCTTTATTTGGACTGCAATTCAAAGGGGAACTAACTGCACAAGGGGCTGAACTAATCTCTGAAGGAATTTCTTTATTAACAGTGTTGGGCTCTAAGACTTCAAGCTGTAATTATTCAGTTATAAACTCATCTTTCAGAGATAAATTGAATTTTTTAGGCTTACCTGATCATGATGCCCCTTTCTGTGGTGATTTCTTCGATTTAACAACTTTCTCAGGGTCATGCAATGGTTCAGCTGGAGATTTCTGCGGATTTATTCTAGTATGCCTCACAAACTGAGCCAGAACTTCAAAGTGGAGTCACCAAAGGATGGTCTTCCACCAATGGAGTCGCCAGACAGAAGATTACAACCAATACTGTGTTCAAACCTTGTCTGTCATCAAAGCTTGAAACTATGTCGTTCTCCCAGGGAAGCTTGAGCTCCAATTCTCCTCTCCCCGGCAACGGTGCCAATTAATGTTATCACCCCAAGAAACTCACCTAGGTTGTAAATCAGTGATGCTCAGGAACATTACAAATTCAACAATTATGTTGGATAAGATGATGGATAAATGAAGATATGCTGCACATTTAAGCCAGATAACCACTCCTACTATGATTATCCCTAGACATGGGTGAAGACCCCCAAACTACAAGGCTTTTAACTACCAACTACTCACAGTTTAAGGTAAACGTGATGATGGAGAAGACTAATTACACCAGCAGATGCACAGGACCCTGCGATGACCAGCTGCAACCAGTTAGAAGATATGTAAAACTATTGTTTAATACACAGACAGGATGACAACTCCCTGATATTAAAACAAAAACAATCTGCAAGCAATTTCAATGAACCACTAAATTATAACACAGAGGTGGGATGATAGCCCCTCTGATATTAAACATTTACAACACATCAAATAAATGCAAGCAGGCACAGCCTAGAACAAGAAAGAGAAGTGGAAAGTGAGCAGGTGACAGCAAAAGAAGCTTGTATTAGTTGAAAATCTAGACCAGAAGCTGCAGGTCTCATAGTATTTACAGTCTCCAGAAGTTAAAGGCTACAAAAACTATCATTCATCAAACACTCATCAATCTCACTACATCCGTTTTTTCAGTATATATGGTGTCTCATTACACAATCTCCCTGTTAGCTATGCGTGGAGGAGCTCATAAATGGCCACCAACCACATTTACATTCAGAAATGGGGTTTCTGATACAACTTTGGCTGTGTTGTAAATGGATTTGACCTCTCTGGTGCTCTGCAGTCCTCCTTTGAGTAGGTGGCGTGAAATACCAATGGAACCATAACCATTGAATGCTCTGAACTCCCCAGAGGTGTCCTGCTTCCTCCTCGGCCATACTGCTAATTAATTTCTGCTACTGATCATTAAAAATGGCTCCATTATGACTGTGCTGCTTTAAAACAGTGGAATGCTGCCCAAACTGTTCATTCTCACCCATCATTACTTCAATTTTGACTTTTAAGAGGTGCATGCATGGTTCATCCCACTATCGGGTCCGCCTTTAGGGTCGCATTTCATATTAAAACAGGCCCATCCTTTGTTTTTTTTTTTAATATTTACAAATACAGGCAAAACTGCTGCAAAACCATGAAAAATGGCTTTGGCGGACTTGAATCATATATATATATATATCATTTCAGAACCCTTTCGGATCCGAAAACCCATCGCAATCGCACCCACTAGGGATCCCTTGAATTTCTTTATACATTGAAAATACACAAAATCATTGAAAATGCGATGGGAACGGACTTGAAATTTTATAAAATGGAGCGTTGTACATCCATCGGGTCCGGCCCATCACATCGGCACATAACTTATGTTAAAGCCCTGCCCCTTTGAAATCGCTGATAGCGATACGCCAATGCGATATCGGCGATCGCTGCGGACCCGATAATTTATCAAAAGGAATTAACACCGCCGTCGGGTCCGGCCCATCGGGTCGGAAATATATATATGCGTGAAAGGCCCTGCCCTCTTTGAAAGCGTCGATGCGATATCGGCGATCGCTCATCGGTGAATAATAAAGCCCAAACCTCTTTGTAAGTCCTCCATTGCAACTCGCCGATGCGATATCGGTGATCGCTCATCGGCGATGTCCTGTGCCCCAATCTTTGGTGAAGCGCCGATATTGCTGCGGACCCGCTAATCTATCAAAAAGAATTGATAACGCCATCGGGTCCGGCTTATCGGTGAATGCTCATATATATGCAAAAAGGCCATGCTCCATTGCAACTCGCCAATGCGATATCGATGATCGTTCATTGGCGATGTCTTGTGCCCCAATCGCTGCGGACCCGATAATCTATCAAAGACAACTTATAACGCCATCGGGTCCAACTTATTGGGTCGGAAGCATATCATATGTGAAGGCCCTGTCCCTTTGGCAACCCCGATAGTGAAATGCCGATGTGATCTCGGCCGTTGATCTGGATACGCGATCGACGGTCCTCACAAAATCGTCGATCACCATCTCCATTGCCTCTTTTTAAAAGTGCCGATACGATATGCCGATGCGATATCGGCGATCGCTCATCGGCGAGGTCTCCTTTATCGCTGCCACTGCCTCCCCCGACTTGCGATATGCCGATGCGATCTGGACCATTGATCGGCTAGATCCAACGGCTGAGATTAAAGTAGATCCTTAAGCCTATAAATTTGATTTTTTTATGGTTTTTGGGGTATTTCTACCTCCCAATAGTGTATTTCTGCCCTCCAAAGGGCTTTCCTCTTGCAAATTTGTTTGATCGGTGTAAGAGTTTTAGCCAAAATTTGAGGATTTCGACAACATCAATGGTTCCTTTGGCATGATTATAAGTGTGCTTGCAACCTTTGAGAGTGTTTGAATTCATTTTTGATGTTTTTGCATAGAAAAGATAACAGTATACATTGGCCATATTTGGACCTTTGGTCACCACCTGCCTTGTCATCATGGCCCCTCCTCGTAATCATCCCTCATGATTGCATCGGAGTTCACACTTCCTCCACTACCTGTCCTTAACATCTTTCTTGAGTTGACTCTGCGCATGTGTGGGTGACATCTCGGATGAGTGGAGTCAACTAGATGAAGGTGGCCAAGTTAACTGGCCACCTTTCCCTCGTTCAACCTCAACCATCTCGTTTCTTTTGCATGACTTCTAATTACACAAATGCAAACAGAGGAGCAAGTTAGTTACTTACCTGTGATCCGAATGTATTTGTTGTGAGGTGCTGTGGCTCTCTCTCTGCTGCATGCCTTTATATCTTTTCGTAGAAATTTTGAATAATTTAACACATATTCAACAGAGATTATCCTGATCATGTATTATTGCGGAATACATACACAATATATAAGCTCCTCTATGTTGATCATCAATAACAATAAAACATCAAGAGCATTCACACATTAACACATTATGTAACCCGGGGAAAGCATCTCGCTAAAAACCCCAACTATCTGTATATTAATGATTGAGACCATGTAACATTACAAAGTACAATGCTTATCACAAGCAATCTAGTACCAGCTCCACCTGTTACACACAATACAACTAAGATCTGATCTCCAAATCTATTCCACTGCTTGCCTGCCTCCACTGCTCAATACCTACTCAAGAATGAATGAGAATGGTTTACCAAACTCGTATTTCACCTCCAAAGAATCACTCACACTGTGTAAGATGTGAGCAGAGGCTATAATACTGGGCCAATACATGAGTAAACTCATTGGCATGCTCAATCCCTTGATTTTGCAAGATCTGATGCACAACTATAGTCACAACTAATAGCAAGCTGATTCTCTAACACCTGTCCCTGCTAAACTGAACATGCACTGACATGCAACTGAGTTAACTGATGTATTCTATAGTTTTATTATGAGTTAATAATTAGTTTAACAACTCATCATTAGTCCATCTGTAGTTAGGCTAACTACAACTAGTTTAACCAAGTCAAACTGAACACAACTCCATCAACTCCACAATCAACTCCACCAAAATCAACTGATTGAGTTCTAACTGAAGTCATGTATGAAACAACTCAACTGACTCGTAAGAAAAGCGTACTTCCTTCTGACAGCTGCACGCGCCACATCTGTAGCTCAAACTGAAGTGCTCCAAGAGAATAAGATCAAGTTTATAGTCCAAATATTATTATGAGACAATAATATTTGACTTTTCTATTTTGGATAGCCAGTCTAAAAATAGACTTTGATCACTCCTACTGTGATCACTCCTGCTGTGGTCACTCATACTGTGATCACTCCTGCTGTGGTCACTCCTACTGTGATCATCCCTGCTGTGGTCACTCCTGCTGTGATCATTCCTGCTGGGATCCAAAAATAGAACTTGCGCCATAATTTTCCTGCGGGCCCACTTAGTGAAGGCGACTCTTTTCACTAAGCTCCATCATCTTGTTGTAATCTCAACACTCCCTCTCGACAAGATATGGATTATCAGCAACCCCTATCCTGCCTCGGTGGTACTCGAATTTGCTCCTGGTGAGAGCCTTCATGAGAATATCAGCATCCTGATCCTCCGTTGGAATGTATGAAAGCAACATGATCCTCCGCTGCACACAATCTCTGATATGATGGTACCTGATGTCAATATGCTTAGATCTATCATGAAGTACAGGATTAGCCGAGAGTTTAATGCAACTCTGGTTATCATAGTAAATCACAGTAGGATCCAAATGAGAACCGAACAAACCAACCAGGATCTTCCTCATCCATATAGCCTCACATGCAGCCTAACTTGCTGCCATATACTCGGCCTCCGCTGAACTGAGTGCCATGGATCTCTGCTTCCTGCTGTACCAAGAAACTGCTGTCGATCCAATACTGAAGACCCCTCCTGATGCGCTCTTTCTGTCCGTTGGGCTCCCTGCCCAATCTGCATCTGTGAAGCCACATAGCTTCACCTCATCCTCCTGTCTGTACCACAAACCATATCCCGATGTGCCTCTCAAATAACGCAATACATGCTTGCCTGCCTTCCAAAAGAGCTTGGTAGGCTTAACCATAGCTTGTGAAAGCCGGTTAATTACATAGCATATATCAAGTCATGTATTGACCAAATACATCAGCGACCCCACCAACTGTCGATAAACAGTGGCATCCACTTCTTCTCCCGAAGTGGCATCCTCTCCAACCTCCAGGAAGAGGAGTATCAACAGGCTTGCAGCCATGCATGTTGAACTTCTCCAGTATCTCCCGAGCATACTTGCCCTGAGAAACAAACAGTCCACCACTGCACTGCCATATTTCCAATCCTAGGAAATAGTGAAGGAGGCCCAAGTCCTTCATCTCAAACTCTGTAGCAAGATCCTTCTTGCATGACAGTATCAACAGCTCATCACCTGTTAGAATCAAATCATCAACATACAGTACAATGATAAGCAACTTACCCTCCACCACAATCTGGTATAGGTTAGGATCCGCCTCGCTCTTGGAGAATCCAAGTCCTGTGAAATAGCTGTCTATCCGTGTGTACAAAGCACGTGGTGCTTGCTTCAACCCATACATCACTCTCTTGAGCTTGCACACATGCGACTCGGTGCTAAAGACCTCAAAGCCTTCGGGTTGCTCAATGTACACCTCCTCCTCAATGACTCCATTGAGGAACACAGTCTTCACATCCATCTGATGAATGTGCCATCCCATCTGCGCTAAGAGAGCAAGAATCGTCCGTATGGAAGAATACCTTGCGACAGGTGCAAAGGTCTCCTCATAATCGATCCCCTCTATCTGTGAAAAGCCTCGGGTAACAAATCTTGCCTTGTACTTCTCCACACTCCCGTCAGCTGCCTGCTTAACTTTGTAGATCCATCTCAAACCCACCACTAATTTCCCTTCCAGTCTAGGAACAATCTCCCATGCACTGTTTCTGACAATAGAATCATACTCTTCCACCATGGCGTCTACCCATGTGGAATCCTCCATAGCTTCCTCGAAAGAGGATGGCTCAGTCACAACACACTTGCTCATAAGAGCCATGTATCCAATGTACCGATCAGGTGATTGTCTCTGCCTGCGTTGGGCTATAGGTGGTCCTACAACTTTCTCTGCATCTTGAGCCAGTCGCTCAGCTTCTGTCAAGCACTTTCGCCCTCTGATGGTTGGCGCTCCATGAGTAGTCTCTTCCATTCCATGAACCTCGTCCTGTGGCTGATCCACATCCTGAAGCTCATCCTTAGGAACTAATAGCTCCTCATCTGCATGCAAGTGTAGCATCCTCTCAAGCGAGCACTTTATGGCTTTATCCTCCTGAAATTTTATATCCCGTCGCACAACAGTTTTACCACTGTCTGGCAAATACACACGATAGTTGTGGGGCATATTAGTGTAGCCCACAAATATCCCAACCTCTGCAGTCTGCTCCAACTTCTTCCTGGCATCCTTCGTCACATGCATGTAAACGTTAGCACCAAAAATCCTCAAATGAGAAAGATCAAGCTTCTTACCAGAATAAACCTCCTCGGGTGTAGTCATGCCAAGTATCCTATGAGGACAACGGTTCTGCACATAAACTACTGTATTGCATGCTTCCGCCCACAAGTGAAGGGGTAGGCCCTGATCATGCAACATTTCCCGTGCAACACCCACAATCATTCTGTTCTTCGGCTCAGCTACCCCGTTCTACTGTGGGTTATGGGGATCTATGAGATCTCTATGAATCCCTTCTGCCTTGCAGAAATCCTTGAACTCGTCCGAGATGTATTCACCACCATTATCGCTCCTAAGATCCTTCACCTTCTTCCATGACTCCTTCTTGACCAGTGCTTTGAATTCACAAAACTTTGAATGTGTCTCGCTCTTCTTCTGCATGAAGAAGATCCAGCACTTACGAGAGAAATCATCAACAAAAATCACATAATACCTGTGTTTTGCTGTCGAAGCAACTGAGAAAGGTCCACACACGTCTGTGTGAATTCTCTCAAGGATCGTTGTGGCACAACTATCCTTCTCGTGAAAGGTGGCTTTCACAAACTTCCCCAAAGTACACCCGTTGCACTGATCTGACTGCGCAAGAGTGCCTTTAGGAAGCCCTGTAGTGATCTTCTGCAGTATCTTCAAGGCTCCATGGTGAAGGTGACCCAATCTCCTATGCCACAACTCGCCATCATCCCGGCTCACCAATCCTTCTACCTTGCTCGCCATTGCTGTGCATCCATCTACATGCAACTGATGAAGGTTCCTCACTCGAACCCCTATCTTCCGGGTCTCACCAATTGTCTTGCTGTGCAGGAAAGCCTTTCCCTCGCTGAAAACAACATCATACCCCTTGTCTTCTAACATCGCCACTGAGATGAGATTCTTCTTCAATCCTGGAACATGCATGACTTCCTTCAATACGAAGGGTTTACCAGACTCCCTCTCAAAGGAAATGGTACCGATACCGGTCGCACTGTATCTACCATCATCGCCCATCTCGATGTGCACTCCAAGATCTTTGTTCTCCAGATCAGAGAACAAATCTCTATCTCCCGTCATGTGAAAAGACACACCATTGTCCAAGAACCACACCGATCCCATCACACTTGAAACCATGCATGCGATCAATGAAAAATAAAGCTCAAACTGTGAGGCTAGAGCCTCTCCTGCTGAAGATCCAGCAGCCTGCTTGTTCTTCTTCTTCTGCGGACAATTAGTGGCATAGTGTTCGTGCTGGTGACAGTGAAAACACTTCACCTTGGACATATCCTGCTTCTTGCCTTTCGCACCAGACTGAGAAGCTTTATTTCTCTTCCCTTTCTTTGCTTTGGCAGCCAAAGCGCAATTCTCTTCATTAGCTCCCTTTGACGAAGATACGTCCCTGGTACTCCGCCTGATCTCCTCCTGCACAAGATCTGACCATAGTCTTTCCCATCCTAGCAATTTCTCCCGACCATTGACAGAGTCCTGATAGGAATGCCAACTCTTCGGAAGACCAAGGAGAGCCAAGCTCACCAAGTCCTCATCATCGATGGTAACCCCCACACTTCCCAGCTCATCTCGACACTGAGTGAACTTCATGAGATACTTGGGCATACTGTCACCCTTCTCGCATTTGATGTTTCTGAGTTTATCTTTGAGCGCCAGCTTCCTCTGATCGCTCTTGCTTTGGAATAATTTTGTTAATGATTTCCACATCAAATATGGAGTAGCCTTTCCATGGAGGCTAGACACAATGTGATCCTTCACGCCCTCCAACAGAATCCTTCGACATTTTGCGGTCTTCTTTTGCCAAGCATCAGCTTGAGTAGCATCAATAGGCTTTGGGATATCTGTATCTATGAACTCCTTTAGCCCGTTATCATCCAATACTGCCTCCATCCTGTCCTTCCATGCAATATAGTTTCAGCTACCCTCAAGAGCATACTCCAATCGCAATCCGTTGAAAGACATTGCTGCGTTGTCACCAAGAAAACACTGCTGCAAATTCGAATTCCACCAGCAACCAACTCAACTGCCTCGGATCTAAGATTCGTGAGAACACAATATTTCTCGTACAGAGATTGATTGTATGGGCATTCACCGAATATCTCACCTTCCAAAGGAAGGATGAATCTAGAGGCTACCTGGCCCGATTACAAACTTTGCCTAAAGAAATAGAATGTAAACACTTCCTGAATAGTAGATCTGATGATCAATCCTCGCTTGATATCCTGTAAAAATCTCTTCTACAAATCAAGCAGCTTTGATACCATGTAGAAATTTTGAATAATTTAACACATATTCAACAGAGATTATCCTGATCATGTACTATTGCGGAACACATAAGCTCCTCTACGTTGATCATCAATATAGTAGCATCAATAACAATAAAACATCAAGAGCATTCACACATTAACACAGTATGTAACCCGGGGAAAGCATCTCGCTAAAAACCCCAACTATATGTATATTAACGATTGAGACCATGTAACATTACAAATTACAATGCTTATCACAAGAAATCCAGTACCAGCTCCACCTGTTACACACATTACAGCTAAGATCTGATCTCCAAATCTATTCCACTTCTTGCCTACCTCCACTACTCAATACGTGCTCAAGAATGAATGAGAATGGTTTACCAAACTCGTATTTCACCTCCAAAGAATCACTCACACTGTGTAAGACGTGAGCAGAGGCTATAATACTGGGCAAATACATGAGCAAACTCATTGCCATGCTCAATCCCTTGATTGTACAAGATCTGATGCACAACTATAGTCACAACTGATAGCAATCTGATTCTCTAACACCTGTCCCTGCTGAACTGAACATGCACTGACATGCAACTGAGTTTACTGATGTATTCTATAGTTGTATTATGAGTTAATAATTATTTTAACAACTCATCATTAGTCTATTTGCAGTTAGACTAACTACAACTAGTTTAACCAAGTCAAACTGAACACAACTCCATCAACTCCACAATCAACTCCACCAAACTCAACTGATTGAGTTCTAACTGAAGTCATGCATGCAACAACTCAACTGACTCATAAGAAAAGTGTACTTCCTTCTGACAGCTGCATGGGCCACATCTATAGCTCAAACTGAAGTGCTCCAAGAGAATAAGATCAAGTTTATAGTCCAAATATTATTATGAGACAATAATATTTGACTTTTCTATTTTGGATAGCCAGTCTAAAAATAGACTTTGATCACTCCTGCTGTGATCACTCCTGCTGTGGTCACTCATACTGTGATCACTCTTACTGTGGTCACTCCTACTGTGATCATCCCTGTTGTGGTCACTCCTACTGTGATCATCCCTGCTGGGATCCAAAAATAGAACTTGCGCCATAATTTGCCTGCAGGCCCACTTAGTGAAGGCGACTCTTTTCACTAAGCTCCATCATCTTGTTGTAATCTCAACACTTTTGATGAATGTTGTCTGCTTGCTGATGTGTTGATGTGCCTTGTGCACGTTCTTCTCTAGCTGGATCTGAGCTTTAGGTGTCTTATCAAGCTTCATGTTTTCACTCTCTTGGTGCTGGTGCTGGATTTTAATGGGATCACCTGCTATAGGAATTCCTACAAGAGCTCCTGTAGCTACTTCTCCCCTTGAAAATTCAAATTCTTTCTGTACTTGGAGCTGTGAGGATGATGCCAGAGGTGTATATAAATATGGAGAGGTAGTAGGTAGGCTTCAGGTGAGGTGGATGGTGCTACTTCCTCTCTTGTTTTTTTGTTTTTTTTCTTTTACTGAAAAACTGTTTTTCTGTGTTTTCCTTGAACAGGAAGAAAAATGATGCTTGGGGTGTGATGTAGGCTTGGAAATGATGGCAAGGAGGTTTGAAGACTGTATGGGGTTTATAGGTTATTCATGAAGCTTCCCTATCCCTCAAACTACTTTTTATATCCATTTCCGGCTCTCTATAATTCGTACAGGAGCCTCCTGTAGAAAACACAGAACCTCCTGTAGAAAACACAGTTTTTGAAAAAGAAGCACAGTGGGGTGAAAGAAATGCCAAAAATAATGGAGAAAAGTGTGGAGAAGATAGGATAGGTGCTGGTGTGGATGTCAGCACCTTCTTCTGCTTCCTATAGTCCTCTTGCAAACCTACAATACAAATGAAAATTCATTTTTCTTTTTCCCCCTTTTTTTTTTGAAAACAACTAGGGCGCCTCAGGGAGGTTTTCACCCTAATTGCCTACCTTGGGTGCCTCCAAGGGAGGTTTTCACCCATGGATCTTATTCTTTTTCTCTTTTTTTTTTTTTTGACATCATTGGGCTGCCTCAGAAGAGGTTTTCAACCCAATGATGGGACTCAAGCGCCTCATGGAGGTTTCCACTTGAGTCCTTATTATTCTATTTCTCTTTTTATTTTTCTTTAGTGAGTGGGTGAAGTGGAGGCTAAGACATGCTCCACTACCATCACTGTCTTATTCAAATCTTCAATGAATTCTCACTTGGAGAGGGGTTTCTTGTAGACTTTCAACCGATGTCCATTTACAAGCATGGGGATGGCTTCATCATCAATGGTTCTGATCAGAACTGAACCATTGTCATTGCATTTCTCCACAGTGTAGGGTCCCAGCCATCTTGTCCTCAGCTTGCCTTTGAAATCTTTGTATCTTGAATCATAGAGTAGTGCCCAATCTCCTTCTTGGAATTGCTTCTCCTTGATATTTTTGTCATGCCATATCTTCCTCTGAACCTGAACTAACTCTGTATGGAGAAGGGCCTGCAATCTATATTCATCCAATCCATTGAGCTGGAGTAATATTTCTTTCTATGCATGGCTAAGGTCTAGGTCTAGCTGATCTGCCATCCTTAGGGTATTGAATTCAAATTCTATTGACAGCAAAGCCTTCTTCCCATAGATTAGTTCATAGGGTGTGAACCATGTGGTGGTCTTCCATGTTGTGTTGTAGGCCCACGTGAACTCAACTAATCTGTCCACCCAATCTTTTCTGCTACTGCTCACTACCTTAGTCAGGATCCCTTCCAATGCTCTGTTAGTGACCTCCACCTGCCCATTGGCTTGTGGATGGTAAGGGGTGGAAGTCTTGTACTTGATTCTATGATGTGTGAGCAGGTCTTCAATCAAATTGGAAGTGAACTGACTACCTTAATCTGTGACCAACTCTCTTGGATACCCGAACTTGTAGAATATGTTTTCTCTCAAAAACTCAGCTACTTTTTCCTCTGTCGCTGATTTGATTGCTTTTGTCTCTGCCCACTTTGTCAGGTAATCGGTGCACACAATGATGTATTGTTTCTGCTTTGAAGGAGGGTTGATAGGACCCACAAAGTCCATGCCCCACTTCTCAAATGACTCAAAGGTCACTTGAGGTTGCATGGGCATCTCATCCTTTGGAGTAGGTTTCCCCATCCTCTTACATCGATCACACTGGCTGATATATCTCCTCACATCCTGATGAAGAGTGGGCCAGTAATAGCCTGCTTGCAATATCTTGAAGGCAGTTCTTTTTGCTGCAAAATGACCTCCACAAGGCCCATCATGACAGGTCAGGAGGATGTCAAATACTTACTCCTCCCTAACACATCTTCTCAAGATCTAATCTGGGCCAAGTTTGAAGAGATTGCCCCCAATCCAGGTGAAAGGGGCGCTTTTCCTTACTATATTGCTCTTCTCTTTTGAGGACAGGTGTGGTGGGAACTGTGCTGAAACCAAGTAGTTTGCTATATCAACAAACCATGGAGAGAGTACTGAGATAGAAAATAGATGTTCATATGGCGTTTGGTCATCCACCATTCCTTCTTCACCTGCAGGCAAATTTACTCTAGACAAAAGTCAGCAACAACATTTTCTTTACCAGGCTTATCAATAATGGTCAAATCAAACTACTGCAGTGAAAAAAACCATCTAATAATGCGAGCATTTACATCTGGTTTGTTCATTAGATATCTAACAGCATGATCAGTGTGCATGAAGGTTTGATAGCCTGTGATATAATGTCTAAATTTGTTTAAGGAGTGCACGACAGATAGGAGTTCCTTCTCGGTCACTGTATAGTTTAACTCTGCATTTGACAAGTTTTTTCTTATAAAGTATATGGCATAAGGTAACTTTTCATCAATTTGTCCTAAGGCTGCTCCTATTTCTTTGTTCAAGGCATCTGTGTGAATGTGGAAAGGTAGGGCCCAGTTTGGGCCTCTTAGAATTGGGGCAGTCACGAGTTTGCTCTTCAAGGTATCTAGGGCTTCTTAACAGTTTTCTGACCATGTGAACTCAACATCTTTGCCTAAGAGGCTGAACATAGGAGAGGCTAGCTTGCTAAAATCTTTAATGAATCTCTTGTAATACCCAGCTAAGCCTAGGAAACTTCTGACATCTCTCACCTTTTGAGGAGGTGGGACCCTTTGGATGATGGCAATTTTGTTGGGGTCCACCTGTAGTCCTTGTTGAGATATTTCATGACCTAACACGGTCCCTTCAGTCATCAAAATTTCACATTTCTCCGGACTTAGGGATAGGTTCATCTCAATACACTTGTCTAGAATTTTTCCTAGGTTAGATAAAGCTTCCTGAAAGTCAGAACCATAAGGAGTAAAATCATCCATGTATATTTCTACTACATCATGAACCAGTTTAGAAAATATACTCAACACCACTCTTTGGAAAGTGGCTGGACCATTGCACAAACCAAAAGGAAGGACCTGATATGCAAAGGTACCCCAAGGACAAGTGAAAGTGGTCTTATCTTGGTCTTTTGGGCTGATTTGAATTTGATTGTACCCACTAAACCCATCTAGGAAAGAGAAAAACTTTTTCCCTGCCAGACCGTCTAACACTTGATCTATGAAAGGTAAAGGAAAATGGTCCTTTTTAGTGGCTTTGTTCAATTCCTGATAGTTGACACAGATTCTCCACTTACCATTTTTCTTTGGCACTAGCACCAAAGGAGAGACCCATTCACTGTTAGAGATGGGATAGATGAATCCTGCATCAAGCAATTTCTGTAGTTCTTCCTTAACAATATCTTTAAGTGATGGATTCATCCTCCTTTGAGGCTTCCTGACTAGTTTTCAATCCTCCTTGATGTATATATGATGAGTACATATTGAAGGGTGCACTCCCTTCATCTCCTTATAACTCTAGGCGAAGGCATCTAGGTGTTTTCTCAGTAGGCTACACAGTTCCTTCTCATGGGAAGTAGATAGGGAAGGATTGATTTTCAAGGTTCTTTCTGGGCCGAACTCTATATTCTTAACATGGAGAGAAAAGGAGTTGGTCACACAGAGATCAGTTGAGGGGTTGTTTTGGGTTTCTCTTACTATGTCCTCTAATGGCGATACACTGGAAGGTGGATTCCGAATCATATTTTCAATCATATAATCCTTATCTTGTTGTTTCCCCCCCATGGCGATTTCTAATGCACAAAGCGGTGCAGAATAGACTTCATCCTCATCTTCCTCCTCCAACCAGAGAGGTAGATCATGTTCTAGTAAGGGTTGGGCAGGAGGATATATGATTAACTGCTTGGACATGTGCCTGTTCTTTATGGTCATGTTCCCAGCTTGATAGCTGATGTAGGCATCGACGGTAGCCAACCAGGGTCTTCCCAGAATGAGAGGATACCCAGTGAGCTTTGCCTTTGGCTGGAGAACTAAGAAATCAGCAGGGTACTCCCAAGAATCAATGGAGACCATCACATCTTCCACAATCCCCTCAGGGGTCACAGTGGAGCAGTCTGCTAGCTATAGCATAGTCGTGGTTTTCCTCAAGGAGCCCTGGAGGTTAATTTTGAGCATTGTGTCCTTTTTCATCACATTAATAGCAGCTCCTAGATCAATCAAGGTATTTGGGATGATGGTGCCATTGACGTGGACATCGATTACTGGGCTTCTAGGGTTCAGATATTTTGGATAGATTACTTGTCCTCACATCAGGTCGAACAGTTGTCCTATGACATTGATGGTTGGGGCATCTCTCTTGTGCCTTCCTGTATGCCTAAAGCACTTCTCTTTGATCAACCTATTGTAGATAGGCATATATTTTATGGCTTGGAGAAGTGGTATCTTCACACATAAATGTTTCAATTATCCCAAGAGTTCAGTTTCTTCTCGGTAGGCTCGACTGTCGCGGATAGTCTCTCAGGAAAGGGTGGATTTGCTTTAGGTTCGCTTTCCTCTTTATCTTCCTCAACCTCCTTGGGTGGAGGTTGGCTATCTGGGAGAACTTTCCCAGATCGCAAGTTAATTTCCTGAATCTCCATGGCATAAGTCTTCCTGAATCTCCATGGCACTATTCAGGAAGTGTTTACATTCTATTTCTTTAGGCAGAGTTTGTAATCGGGCCAGGTAGCCTCTAGATTCATCCTTCCTTTGGAAGGTGAGATATCCGGTGAATGCCCATACAGTCAATCTCTGTACGAGAAATATTGTGTTCTCACGAATTTTAGATCGGAAGCAGTTGAGTTTTTGTGCTGGTGGAATTCGAATTTAATTCCAAAGCAAGAGCAAAACTCAGAAACATTCAGTGTGAGAATGGAGACAGTATGCCCCAGTATCTCACGAAGTTCACCCAATGCCGGGATGAGCTGGGAAGTGTGGGGGTGACTGTTGGATGAGGATGGTGAGTCTAGCACTCCTTGACCTTCCTAAGAGTTGGCATAGCTACCAGGACTCGGTGAATGGAAGGGAGAAACTGCCAAATTGGGAACGACTATGGTCGGATTTGATGCAGGAGGAGATTAGACGGAGCACCAGAGACGGTTCTTCATCCATGCAGGATGAGGAGAACTGTGCCTTAGCGAGTAAGGCGAAGAAGGGGAAGGGGAAGGTTTCTCTTTCCGAATCCAATTCTTCCAATGATGGGAAGAAGGTTGACAAGTCGAAGGTGAGATGCTTTCGTTGTCATGAGATTGGTTCATGGGTCAGGAACCTATATGCTCTTGAGGTTCAAGATGCATGCAAAGCCTTGAGAAATGAGGCAACTGATGGAGACTTGGTGGTTGAGAGGGAGCGTATATTACCTCTCAACATGCAGAGCCAGAAGAAGTCTCAGACGATTGTGGAGGAGCCACGATTGGTGCAGCAGCTTCAAGAGGTTGTGGAGGAGCCACAACAGGGGAAGCTAAGAGGAGATCAAGTAGAGACATCTACTCATCCAGAGACCTCCAGTAGGGGGAAACTTCAAGCCAGGTGGGCTGAGGGATCGCATGCAGCCATACCTCCAGGTAGGAGGTGGGGTGATGTGGATTGATTGTCCCAAGGAGGAGGGGCAGGATCCTTAAGGTACCCAACCTCTTGGATGAGACCTTGCTACGGGAGCCCCGATGTGTAGTAGCAGGAACTGACTGATTGGGTAGAGATAGATGCGGATGGAGCAGCAGAGAGAGCGACAGTGCAGGGAATCCCATGACAATGCATAGCTAGCAGGCTGTAGCAATGCGAGAGGCACAAGTGTTTTGCATAGTGCTAGGTGGCACAGAGAGGTGTGCAATGGTGCGAGATGCATGGAGATGTTGCAGTAGCGCAGATGTCAAAGAGGGAGCACTTGTCAGCAGCAGGTAGAGCTTCAGCATCAGACGGTGTTTCTATCCCAACAGGGAGGTCAGTTGGGAGGTGCAGTGTGGATGCAATGCTGGGAGATAGAACCAGCAGCAGCACGAATGCAGTCAGAGATCAAAGTGACAGAGGCTAGAGAAGTCAGATACTGAAGAGCATAGAGATGCAGAGTTTCAGTCGACAGAGGCAATAGCAGTCAGAGACTTTGATGACAGGGCAAGTGGACAGGCCAGATGTGTTGCATGGAGAACATTCCAGAGTTACAGGATCGGGTTTGAGAGGAAGCCTTTCTTGTTGAGAGGGAGTGTTGAAAAGTGTGCAACAAGAAATGCTTGTTGAGAGTGCAACAAGATGATGGAGCTTAGTGAAAAGAGTCGCCTTCACTAAGTGGGCCCGCAGGCTATTTTTGGTGCAAGTCTATTTTTAGACTATGTCTATTTTTAGACATATGGATCATGTCTATGGATTGCAGGTTGCTGTTTATGGATGATTGGTCAAATTGGGAAAAATAGATGGACTTCTATTTTTTGATCAAAGTGTGAGTGATCACAGTGTGAGTGATCAAAGTCTATTTTTAGACTGGCTGTCAAAAATAGAAAAGTCAAATATTATTGTCTCATAATAATATTTGGACTATAAACTTGATCTTATTCTCTTGGAGCACTTCAGTTTGAGCTACAGAGGTGGCACATGTAGCTGTCAGAAGGAAATACGCTTTTCTTATGAGTCAGTTGAGTTGCTGCATGCATGAATTCAGTTAGAACTCAAGTGAGTTGAGTTTAGTGGACTAGAGGTGCAGTTGATGGAGTTGTGTTTAGTTTAGCTTTATTAAACTAGTTGTATTTAGTCTAACTGATCAATAGACTAGAGATGAGTTGGGTGAATTAGTTATTAATTAATTCACAAGTTATTAACTCATAATGCAACTATATAATACATCAGTTAACTCAGTTGCATGTCAGTGCATGTTCAGTTCAACAGGGACAAGTGGTAGAGAATCAGATTGCTATCAGTTGTGACTATAGTTGTGCACCAGATCTTGCACAATCAAGGGATTGAGGATGCCAATGAGTTTGCTCACGTATTTGCCCAGTATTGTAGCCTTTGCTTACATCCAAAAAAGTGTGAGTGATTATTTTGAGGTGAGATGCGAGTTTGGTGAGCCATTCTCATCAATTCTTGAGCAGGTATTGAGCAGTGGAGGCAGGCAAGCAGTGGAATAGATTTGGAGATCAGATCTGAGCTGCATTGTGTGTAACAGGTGGAGATACTTGTCAGAAGTATTATGTTGTGTATTGTTACATGATTCAATCAATATAATATACAGATAGTGTGGGGTTTTTAGCGAGATGCTTTCCCCGGGATACATACTATGTTGATATGTGTGATTGATGCTTCTATGTACGCCTGTGAATGTTTCTGCTTCTGTAAATTGATGATCAACATAGAGGAGATTATGTATTATACATGTTCCGCTTATAATTGTATGATCAAGATAATCTCTGTGAATATGTGTTAAATTATTCAAAATTTCTACATGGTATCGGAGCTAGATGATTTGTAGAAAACGTTTCTACATGAACCTCTCTTCATAGTCTTCTAGAGACTCATCACTTCCTATGGTCATTCGGAAAATTTCTTTTGTAGTATCTTTTGACGTACAATAGTCTCGATAATTGTTGTTAAAGGCTTGCTGCATCTAAGCCCAAGTTGTGATGCTATTGCCACGTAATCCCATGAACCAGCGCAGTGCTACATTCTTGAGAGTAGAAGGGAATAGTTTCAAGTTTTTCTCATCTTCTTCTGTAGTTAGACCATGGAAATGAGGTAGGGCGGAAGGGCTTATATTCTTCATTTTGGTGTCCCCATTGGTCTCTCGAACAAGAAAGGTACCCTCTATTCTCTCTCCATTCTCCCTAACATTTTTATTTTTATCCATTGGCTCCAAAGGAATGTTTTCTTCTTCTTCTTCCCCTATAGGTTCTTCAAATATGTCTTGTTGTTCACCTAAGGGTTCTTCTTGATCGCAACTGCCGAAGAAGAGAGAAGGTTGGCTGTGTGAAGCAGTGGGGGTGTTGGAAAAAAATTTTCCTGAGTTATCTCTATTCCTACGAGGCATGAAAGGAAATCTTTTTGGTTTGTTTTTTGTTTCTTTTTCCCCACACTAATAGTACCTGCAAAACTAAAATTGATTGAACAAAAAAAATTGCAGCTAACTAAAATGAACTTGCTGAAATGAAATTTGCAGAATTGAAGAGGAAAGCAAGGAAATGTAGAACTAAAGGAAAATGAATGACTAGTCTACTCTTGCTAAAATCAAATTTTCAGAATTGAAAAGGAAAGCAAGGAAATTCGGAACTAAAGGAAAAGAAAGGACTAGCCTACTTTTGCTGAAATAAACTATTAGAAGAATGTTGCAATAGAAAATAGAAGAAAGTAGTAATCACAGAATACTTTGATGCTTCCCCATCAATGATGCCAAAAAGTGGTGAGCACCATTATTGCAGCAATAATGCTGCAACTCCTGGGATGCCTACTTTACTCTTATCAACCCGGTAGTTCGTAACAAACTTGGAAGCGTCGGTGTTGTATGCACAAGTACTAGTTCTTACTGTAGGTTGTCACTTGGTCAGCCAGCGCAAGATCACTAGGAGCTCAAGCCAACTTCTATGAATTCCAAAAGAAGCTCTATATGTGATGAAAGGAAAGAAAGATAGATGCTATTCTAACTGCAGAAAGGAGAAAGACTGAAATGTAAAGCAAACCTAGTGAACCCTAATTAACCAACTAATTCTACTTTTGCAGAAAGCGATATGAAAACCATGAAAGGAATTGCATTACCTACTCAAGGAAGTAAACAACATATAACTATGCTATTTCTTAAAGTAAACAAGCAAAAAACATATTTTTGGATTTTTATGTATTTTTATGTGAATTTGACATGCATGTAATTTATTGTGTGTGAATGTGGCAACGAATAGGTGGCGTTGGAGGGTGGTTTTGGGACTTGAGAGGATCTAGGATGGTGTGGATGGGTCCTAGGAGGTCTCAGGTGGCCTTCTAGAGGCTTTTCCCACACTCGATGTTCAAAAGAAAGCCTACAGGAAAATCTACAGGAGGAAAACATGGCAACTACAGGAGGCCTACAAGAGAAGGCCGAGAGAAATTTTCACTATTTTGAGGGTGTGAGAGTCGGTGGAAAATGTGGATGAAGGTTGGAATGAGGTGTTAGGGTGCCTATGGTCTACCATGAATCACCGGGAGAGAGAAAGATGATTGTGTTTGCTCAAGGAGAGAGTAAGAAGTTCTATGGAAAATGCAGGAAACTAAGGCAGAATTGAGGTGAGACTTGGGTGACCTGTATGGCATGGATCAGATGGAGGATGTGATGGCTGATACGCTAGACTAATGCAAGAAGAGATCTGTTGCAAAGGCGCTGATAGACAACCAATAAGATCAAACAAGCAATGAAATGAGTGCATCTAGAAAAACAGAGTTTTGCATCAAACTAGTCTAAACTATGATCTATGAAAGGAAATGCTAAGAAATGCTGCAAGAAAGGAAAGCATGAAAGAAGACTATTGAAAATCAGAAAGTGACCATGATGAAGAAGATTTTAAGCAAAGAAAAGTTGGTACTATTAACCTACTAGGAAGCTGCAAATGCTAGAAGTCCTATGAATGAGGAAAATCTATGTTTTTGGGGCAGCAAGAGAGTCTTTGCCTCAAATCATGGTCCCAGAGTGAGGAAGAAAGGTCAAGGTACTGTTTCTATCCTTTTGAATCTTCTCTTAATCACTGCTTAATATGCTACAGAAATCACAAATGGAAGAAAACTACTGAATCATCAAAAGCAACATATTTTAACCATAAAAGAAATACATCTAATAGGAACCTAATCTACAAACTGAAATAAAGCATACAAAAACAAGTAAAGAGGAGCTTGGCTGCTTCGATTGGGCCCTAACCCAAGAGCTTCAGCCCTCTGAGGTAACTCAATGCTAGCTCAAAAAATATTCCATCTTTATTATCAAAACAATAACAAGATTACATGAAACTGTCACAAAATAATAAGCTCGAGGTTGGAGCAGAGTTTACATAAGCAAAAATCCAACTAAAATCCGACCCTAGTGAGGCCCTAGGCTTCTCTAATTATACAAATGAAGCTACCAACAAATTCCTTAAAATTAGGGAGGCTTGGCTCCCAAAACTTGAGATAATCATCAGTCATCCTCCACTTGCTCGGTTGCCTTCTAGTGCATGATTCGACTGCTTGTACTCCGAGCTGAATGAAGGGGAATTCGAAGTGAGGAGTAATAAATGAGGGGGATTCCCTCTTATAAGTCCTCTCCTTTGTCCACTTCAAGTTATTGCTGCCATTTGTCCACTGGATCTTTGACTTTGACCTCGAAATTCATCAATAATCTGCATTAAACACATGTTAGACCACATGGCATCATAACTAACTCAACTCACTCCATAAGCATAAATATAATAATAAAATCATACAATAAGCTAAGAGAATGGTTGATTTGACTAGGTTAGGAGGTAAAATGAGCCCATATAATTACCCATTTATGAGGCTCATCAGTTCCTTGGATGTTGTATCTGTAAGATGGCTTCTATTCTTGTAGGGTCTATTCGAATACCCGCTTTTGAGATTATATGACCTAATAACTTTCCTTCTTCTAACCCAAAAAAAGACTTCTTGGGGTTCAAAGAAATTCCATATTTACTGCATTTAATGAAAACCTACCTTAGATGATCCAAATGTTGACTATCAGATTTTGAAAACACAGTAATGTCATCTAGATATATCACAAGGAAATCATGAATTTCTTTGGTAAAGGCTATATCCATATCCCTTTGGAAAGTGGCTCCTACATTCATTAGTCCAAAAGGCATTTTCACATACATGAATGTGCCCCAAGGAGTAGTGAAGGCATTCTTGGCTTGGTCATCAAGATGAATTAAGATCTGATTGTAACCAGAAAACCCATCCAATAATGAGATTCTAGTTGATCCAACTACCCTTTGCAAAATATGATCCATTTTGGGGAGAGGGTAATTGTCTTTAAGTGATAATTTGTTGAGGTTCCTAAGGTCCACACAGACTCTAATCTCACCAGTTTTCTTCCTAGTTGGAACCAAGTTTGAAACCCAATCAAAAAATCTGATTCGTGCAATTATCTTAGCATCATACATTCTCTGGATTTCCTTTTCAATTGAAGGTAATAGGACAAGATTAATCCTTCTAAGTTTTTGTCTGAAAGGTTTTTGATTTTCTTTTATAGGGATTGTGTGTTGTATGATGTTGGTGTCATAGGATTTGAGGTCCTCATAACTCCAAGCAAAGACATCCTGAAATTCTTTTAATAACTCAATGTATTTCACCTTTTCAGTTGGAGGTAGTGATTTTGAAAGTTTGATCAATTTTGGATTTTCATTAGTGCCTATATTACACTCCTCTATATCATATTTCAAAGGTTCCATTTTAGGCTTTCTAGGAACATCATTTGAATCAAACAAGTCTTCCAAAGGGGTTAATCCCTTAGGTAAGAAATTGTCTTTGAGGTTGATTACTTCGGTGTCTTCATTAATTATTTCATCAATCTCAACTTGTTTTAGGTTTTCTACATCTGATTTTGTAAATTTAGTGGGATGAAATCTACCTATCTCTTCGCCTTCTATCTCATTTATTTCTATTTTGTCTTTAATGTTAGGATCTATTGATGTGTCATTATCTATATTTCTATTTACAAATTCTTCTTCCGAGATAAAAAAATTGTTTATCTATCTGTCATTAGAAAATATTGCATGTCTGTGCCTAACTTCATCAATGTATTGATGGTTAGGTTGAAAGGGTAACTTGCAGGTGCTAACAAACATTACTAAAATATGAGTCTGCATATCATGTTTTCTAGGAATTACAACAAGCTTAGTTTCTAAGAAAGTGTTTAGTATTTCTACAATGGTTCCTCTATAACAACTTAATCTAGGGTCTTTTGTCATATATACAGCATAAATTTGTTTTATAACTAGTTCAGAGTCTCCCATGACAGAAACTCTTTTAGCTCCTAGATTCCTAACTAATTTAAGACCTAAAATTAGTGCTTCATACTCATCCATGTTGTTAGTACATTTAAAATTTAGTCTGTATGCATGGCCTTTTGAGTGATTATTCTCCAGATTGTATATCCAAACTCTTGCTCCTGCTCCAAACTTATTGACTGACCCATCAAACTCAAGATGCCACAATATCTCATGTTCATAATTCTCATCATCTGGTGCCACAAACTTTTCCTCATTTTGACTACCTTGTTTAGTGGAAAGTTCTAAAGTTTCGATACTTTCCTCTTGTTTTGAAACTGCAATTTCTTTTGGTTTTGTATCAACAATGTCTAAAAGAGTTTCTTGTGTTTGATCAGCATTATACAAGATAAAAGAATCAATGTCTAAATGTACGGAGTAGATAGGAAAGTTTTGAGGCCGATCTTGGCTACTCACCATGTATTTCATTAAAGTTTCTCAGTACAGCTTCTTGGGTTGTCCAAAAACAGAAATTGTTTCATATGACATATCAAGTTGTAAAGATCCCTGAAGTTTGGCTCCCCATGATTTGGATAACAACATGCCATACTTCAGTGGGATGTCAGCAACCACAATATCCATAAGGATGCTCTTGGCAGGATATTGAACTAAGGTAACACACAGGTCTTTAATCAACCCCAGACACTTTACTTGACTTGAGTCAAATGAAAATAAGTCCTTGTAAGGCCTTGTAATGTCCAGGTTTAGTTTCTCCATTACTGATTTGGGCATTAAGTTGTGGGAGGCCCCAGAATCCAACATTGCATTGTGAAGAATTTTGTCATGGATGCTAAGGCTAATGTAGAAAGGTGGTATTCCTCCTTCTAGTGGTTTTCCATTAACATCTGGACCAAATATAAGTTCTGGTTGGTCATCAAACAGGTTAACAGAATCCTCATTTTCAGCAATGTTTAGAGTCTGGTTTATCTGTGTCTTGTAAGTTTCATTCTTGATTAGTTCTATTAAAGGGACTGAAATCTTTAACTTAGCTACCTCTGCTCCCAAATTGAATGGCAAAGGGGCTTTTTCTGTTTGAGGGTTTTGAATTTTCACAGCAGGGATTTGAGTGGGATGGTCTTCTTTTCCTTTACTGGGGGTCTCTTTATGTAGATTTTCAGATCTGGTGTTTTGAGGTTTGTTCACTGGTTCTTTAGGGGGAATTGAAGTGGAGGGTTGATCATCAGGAGGTTGATTAGGGGTTATATCTACAATGGTGGGGCCAAAAGGATTCTGGTTTTGTTTGGGGAGAATCTGGAGGATTTTAGAAACTGGGGATTCTTTGATTTTCTTGGGTTGATTTGGCACTGTTTTCTTGGTTTGGTTGGGGATATCAGAATTCTTTTTACTCCTTAGATGATACCCTTTTATGCACTTCAAAGATGGAGCAATCATAACCTTGTTTATAATCAAATGACTCTCCAGACTGGATTTGAAATTGCTGCAGCATATGCAATTCTTGATCATCTTGGTTAAAAAAAACAATACCTTCATCATTTAATCCCATCAGATTATTTTGTGTGTCTTGCTCTAGGTCTTCAGGATGGGATGTTTCTGCATAATTTTCTTGGAAAGGAGGCCTAATATTCTGATCAGGTCCATTTTTTCCAGTGTTTTGGTTTTGGTTTTTCCTAAAGTTTGGGTTTCTAACTGGAGGTGCCTGTTGATTATCCCACTGGGGTTTCCTCTCTATATTCTCTATTCTATCCATTAACTTTTCCATGCCTTTCACTAAGCTATCTATTTTAATGTCAGAGGGTGAAGGCTCATCTTTAGCTGTTCCTCTTCTTTCATTCCTAACTCTAGCTCTTTTAGCTAATAAATTAGCCTCTACACTTACAACTACACTTTGCATATCTTCTAGGGTTGGGGGGTTTCTTTCCCTGAGCTGGAATGCCATGTCTGTGTCAAAACCATCAGGGAACTTTATTAATGCTAAGTTAGGTGGGGGTCTAAGATTAACTGGAATTGCATTGTATATATTGTTAAATATGGTGCAGTAATCTTGAACAGTTTCATTGGGTCCCCTCCTAATATTTTCATATTCTGAAACGATCTGTAGATGATTCTTTTTCTTTTCCCATATATTCAAAAATTGCTGATGAAATACTTCTAAACTATCAGTAATATTATCAGGCAGTGACCTAAACTATTTCCTAACATCACCAACTAAAATCTGAGCAAATAGTCTCATTTGGACATCCACAATATCAATTTCATGAAGTTCAAAGTAGTCTGTCATCTTATTAACATGGTGCTGTGTAGTGTAGTGTCCTATGCCATCAAATTGAACAATTTTACTTTGGTAGTCTGCTGGCATGGCACCATGTGGAGTAGGTAAGACAAGGGGAGCATATCTATTTTCCATGGCTATATGCTGGGAAGGGCTAAGATGTGGGGTTGAGGCATTGGAAGATGATACAATAGTGGAGGATGAACTAGGTCTGGTGAGTGGTGAATGAGCAGTGCTAGGTTGGTAAGGGAGTGAGAGTATGAATGGAGATGGGGAATGGACTTCAGAAGTTAAAGGGAATAATGGTGAACTAAGAGTAGTGGACAATTGTTTAGAAAGCTCAAGGATCTTGGTAGTACTAAGGGATGATTGTGGTGAATTCAGAATGTACTCATCAATTGATTTGTTGGCTTTTTGGACTTCAAGGTCTGCAATGAACTTAGGGTCTAGAACAGTATCGTATATTTCACTTTCAGACTTTGATTTAAATAATGACAAATCAAATTTCTCATCAAAGGGAAGATCTTCTAAAAACAACCACTCATCAGGGCATGAATTAGCTTTAACTAAGGGTGTGTGACTAGCTGAACTTTCTTATTTTTTGGTTTTTCTTGAAATCAGGTTGGGATTATCAACTACTGGGGGAGGGTTTGGATCTAGGTTAGCCCTAGTATAATGGGTTCTCCTCGAAGCCAAAATTTCAGAATTTTTTCTAATTGTTTTTCTTTTGTGAGATTATTATTTTTTTTAAATAACTTCTAATAAATTGCTTTAAGAGGCTCGCAATATAAATTTAGAAATTTCTTAAAGTTTTATTAGGACTGAGGGTTGTCCCCAGTATGGTTGCCACTATGTTATCACTCAGAATTTTCCTTAGAAGTTATCAGAAGAAGGAATAAACTGAGGTAACCACAAACCAATCTTTTAAGTATAGGCTCTAGCCAACCTATGACTCAGAGAGGGCTCTCTCTATGAAATTTAGCTTTGTTTTACTGGGATTTTAGGCTAGTTCTTAATGTTCATTAGGGTTTTGGTTTTGAATTGAAGGTTGGGTGGTGGAATTCTTGGAATAGATGGATAGAGCAAGGTCTTTAAGCCATTGGGATATGGAGTCAACAAATGGATAGCAGAAATGGATCAATTCATTAAAGGGAATGTTCACAGGGCAAGCTAGCAAGGTAAAGCGCAAATCTTTAGGTCAAATGGGTGAAATTATCCTAACCAGGGTGAGTGAGCACTTAAGAATCCTCAGATCGGGGTTAAGATGAAGAACAAAGGATAATCATGAACAAAGGGCAATTAAGAATCCTTTGCTATAGATCACAAAAAACTACCTAAACTAAGGAGCAATCAAGAATTCCTTAACTTATATTAGTGAAGAAAACATTAAATATGCATAATAGTCAAAACAAAGTTTAACTAAGCAATTTCTGAGATATGATTCCATGTTATAGCATTCATATTTTTAGAGATACAATTAAGACTTGTGGAAAAAACTTGAGAAAAATAACATTGAATGCGAGAGAATACTTATTTGAACTTTGCTTTACACAAGAATCCTGTGAAATATTTGATCTTTATTCCTTGATCTAGCTAGCTGATCTAGTCATTGGTACAATAGAATTTCAGACTTAAGAACAAGAAGTCTATAGAAATGTTTTGGAATCCACCCTACATACTTCGAATTGTGAAGTATTTATACAAAAAAGTATTCTAAATGTCTCAAAACAGCTTGAGATTTAATCTAGGAAATACAAATACCTTCTTGCAAGAAGATAGAGAGAGATAATAAACTGTTTCATGTTGTCCCTTTTATTATGGTTGTACTAGCCTTTATTGTTGAAGTGTAGCCCTTTATGCTAGCTTCTTGTTGTAGTGTTTCACGCTGGAGTTTTCTTTAATTTTTACCTTTCATCCGATACTCTTTAACCCTGATACTCTTTGACCCTGATGTGATGTTGTTACCTGGTTGTTCTATTTTTACCATGTAGTAAATTTATCCCAGTAAATCTGTCATTGTCTCCCACCATTCTGCATCAGGTAACTTTACATTCATCATTCTCCTGTAGATTTCATCAGCTTCAGTATATTTGGAAAAATTGGGCTTGGTGAGGAATAAATGTTTGATCTCATGCTCCAGGAAAAACAAGTTCTCAAATGTGTTGTACAGCACTTTGCCTGTTGGCAATGCTTTTATGGATGAAGAGTTGGCTTGCTCCTTTGCCAACTGTCTGAGTCTAGTATCATAGTCTAACTGTGTCATGAGTTTGTCATTGATAACCATAGGACTGGGTAGACCTTTCTCCCTTAAAATCTGGAATTTAGCCATGAACCTATCAATGGCTACCTGCATATTGTGACACTTTTCTTCTAAGTTAAGCATAAGGTTCCTTTTGGAGAGGACCTTCCTTATTTCTAAAATGGTCGCAGTCCTATCTTCTATATTTAGCTCATGGAGCTCATATCTATTCTTGCTGTTGAGGAAGTGGATGAGTCTATTGGCATCCTCTGGCTTATCTCTCAACTCCTCCTTCACTTTCTAGATAACTTCTGTAGCTATCTTTACTAACTCTGTTTTTTCAAAAATAACTTGAATTGAGGGCCAAATATCCTTGATGGAGTCAATGATATTGTCCCACAACATTTCCTTGGTTTGCCCAAGTGGTTTCTCCAGTGTTAAGTCTTTCTCTAAGACTTTGATCCTTTCACTCATTCTTTGGGCTTTTGTGCTTCTTCTTTCTACTTCAGTTGGGCAAGTTTGCAGTATGTTTCCAAACTTGCAACCTTTTCTCTTAACCTGTTCATTTCAGTAGCCTGGATAGACATCTCTTCCATGGCTTTGACTAGTTCTACTGCTTTCTCTCCTGATGCACCTACTGCTGATGTAGATTCTGTTGTTGCTGGCAAGGTTGTTGCAAGTGGAGCTGTAGGTGCCAAAGATGCTGCTAGTGTGGATGGCACTGCTGTGGAGACTGTAGGGATAACATTTGTTGAAGAAGTGGCCACATCTACTTGTTTTAATTGGATTAAAGCATCCAATTCCTTTTTTGTCTCTTTTAGTTGATCATTCAGCTTTAAGACTAAGTCCATTAGTTCTTCATGCCCTATGCTGGGCTTCTAGGACTTCCAATGTTTGTGGATGTTGCAGCTGAGGTATTTTTAGTTGTTTCTTCAATGCAACTATATCATTGTTCTTCTTTTTAATAATCTATTATGTGGCTTTTATATCCTTGGGATCATGTCCCAATTCAATCACTAAGTCCTCTAAGGACTTGATCTTGGTATCCTTGGCCTGTGAGGAGGCCTTCTCTAACTGAAATTGCGCTGAAATGTTGTTTAGAGAGTTTTGTAGCTAGTGAGCAGCTATGGCTTTACCTGTTAGGGTGGAGTATATCATCTCTCCAGCCTGTTTGTGTAGTTCAATCTGGTCTATGGGATGAATATCCCTTGCCAACACTTCAAAATCCACCTTCTTAAAATCTGATGTTGTCTTGGGCTGCTGAGCTGTGGGTTTAAAAAAAGTCATCTGCAGCTTTCCCTCTTTAATGTCAAAGGCTGACATTAGCCTTGTTTGATTGGTGGGAGTCATCTTTAGGTATTGTGCACAAGTTTGGGCCTTAAGCCTCTCATTTTTGGCTTTGATTTCCTTGTATATTTCCTTGATATCTTGATCTTTGTCAGCGGGCATTCTAAAGGGAGACACTTCAACACTAATTTGCCTTTATAACATTAGAGTTTGTGATGTCGAAGGCTCTTGCATGCCTCCAGATGCAGTCGTAGGCCTACTTCTTTCTGCTTCTGCATTTGTGATCTCAACTAAGTCTTCAGTATATTCCTGCTCAGAGGTTGGATTTAGCCTTTGCCTCTTGTTTGATTCCTGCTGCAAATTGGAGGTGGCCATTCCTGAAGTGGAAGCCCCTTCTCTGTTTCTTTTTGGGATCTTCTCCTCATTCTGAGGAGTCTACATGACTGGAGGGGTACTCATGGTTCTTTCTAGTTCTTCTGGTACCTGCAGAAAAGAGCTATCATCAAGCTGCTTTTCTAAATCAATTAGAGCATTCTCTACGTCTACTCTAGTGTTGTCTTGATCTACTAGGGTACCTTCCACCCATTCTGTTTGATTTGCATATGCTTCTATTTCAGGTATGGGATGGTGAATGAAAGGTCCTAGCTTGACCTTTTGTCTCTTCTTTGTGATGAATTCCAAAGGATCATATCTCCAAACAAAACTTCTTTGGAACTTCATATTCTGTAATATCAAATCTGCCTCTTTGCTAGCCTCTCTAGAGTTGCATATGAAGGGGCCTAGTTGGTCTTTTATCTTGAAATAAGCCTTCTTCTTGGCATTGACGAAGTTGACTTCATCTGCATTGATGATTTGTCTATAATATTCTAGGGAAAACAACCTCATGGGGAGGTATCTTGGCAACTTATATGGTGCAAGCATGCAACCATATATCCTGATTTCTATATGGTTCTGGTAAAGGTACCAATCACCCACTTTGGTCTGTTTAGACAATTGAAGGACTCTCTTTATTTCTGGACTGATTCTAGGAGGAGGGCTTCCAGTCAACATTGCCATGACTAGATGTACAAATAAATCAATGAAATCAGAGTAAGAGTATGGAGACTGGTATTGGTGGATCAGTGGGGTCCAAAAAATGACTGACCTGGGCTAACCTTTGGTGTCCATCTTCTGAAGGGTGAATGGGAACTTATCAAGTTGGTAATATAAGAACATATGGTATAAAACTGAAGAATACTTGAAAAATATTTCATTGTTCATTCTAAGGAATTGCTCATGCATCCTATCAGCTATAAATTGGGCATAGTCATAAATGACAGCAAGAGGCTGCCCTGGAGTGTAGATGGACATGAAGGCAAGGATTATTTCATCAATGTACTCACTAGTGGAGTAACCCAAAACACAAGATATCATGGCCACAATATTCTGGCCCCATGGAGAGAAAATGACTGATACATATGGAGGGGAGTCCTTAGGGATGTGTTTCTCTTCTCTGATGAAGGTTTGGAACAGTTGGGCCAATTTTGCAGAACTGAGCTTGGGGTACTGGTCCAACAGGTCTCCAATTGAGAGGGGAGTTAGGTTTGGCCCTGGTTGGAGCTGCACATTTCATTAATAGACTCAGCAGTGATGGTGAAAAGTATGTTTTGGTTTGGGGACATGACTGCTCTCTGATTGGGGATGTAATTGGCATGACAATAGTGGACAATCTCTGGGAAAATGTGGACTTGGGGGAACTAGTATTTGGGCAAATTTGACTCCCAAAGGCCAATCTCATCAGCATGGTTGAGATACTTGTCCCTGCTTTGGCAATGTACTTTGAGCAGGGGTTCTAAGGCAGTGGTATCTTTTATTTGGAAATCTTTATCAGCTAAAGGAAGGTGGTCTAGGTCTAAGTGAGGTGTGGAGATGGGCCTTACATCCATTGCAATTGGGGCAGCCATACTCAGTTCTTGTGGATTTGAGTGTGGGGGGTAATTCAAAGTTTTTAGGGCAACAAAGGTTTTGCAGAATGGTTATGGCTCAAAGTGTTAAAATGGAAGTAATTTTGATGTTTTTTACTTAATTAACAATGTTATGAGGGTGAATTGACTCTGAATTTGACAATGGAGTTGGAATTCCATGGTTAAATACTTGGAATTGGGCAGAATTGACTGAAAATGGTGGTTGATGGTGGCTGCAGAGGTTCGTACAGTTCTGGTATGGACTGATGGATGAGCTGGGCTGTTTGCAACGTCTCTGGAGTAATGGCGGAGGTTAGTGAGAAATTTCGCTATTTGCAGGGGTCGCAATGGCTTTTCTAAATTCTTAATAACAATTGTGCGAAAAGAGTGAAAAGAGGGGTAAACAGGCTTTTATAACAAAAACGGTTAATTTTTGGCAGGTTCATTGATTGATGAATAGTGACGGTTTTCGGTTGAAAGGGGGAAGTGGTTTGGGAGGTCCATCGCATCGCTTTTGTGGTGTGGGCAGTATTCAGGAGGGGTCACCTGATCCCATTCATTGTTTGACACGTAGCATCGGGGCCGAGAGGAAAACCACCTTATTGGGCGGGTAAAGGGCGGACATTGAGTCGGCTCGATATGGATGCGAGCCATTGGATGAGGGGGAGGGAGATCGTATGGTGATAGGGAGGTGAAGTTGTGCGGAAATTTATACAAAAAGTTTTTGGGGGGCCCATGGGTCTAATCACCGGCGGTATATGATAAACTTAATACTTAATCTCGTCAAGGGTGCTTTAATGAGGGATTAAGGACTGTGGGCAGGGTTTTTAATATATTTGTGGGATATGGGGTAGTAATATAGTTTATAAACAAACTAAGGGGTGGGGTTAATTTATATAAAGGACTTAAATATATACGGGACAATGGGTTTTTCAGAAATTTAAATAATAAAGTTAAAAAGTTAATATGCGGTGAAATGAGCGGAAGGGGTATTGCACTTAGGTATATGAAATGTTGTGTGCTTTCCATATACTTAGTATTTAGGATAAATATGTTTGGTGGGTTTTGTACATAAAACATGTTTATAAAGGGGTTTTCCTAGGCAAGAGAACTTAACCTTAGGAAAAGGGGTTTTGTGAGGGGGATGAATGAATTATAAGGGAATTTAACACCTTTCCTTCTTAAGTCATCAAGTCGAGGGTCCGGTCCCACCAGAAGTCAGAGAAATGCTCTAAGCCTTTTTGACTTAAAAAACTATAGATATTAATATTTTTATTATGAACGGGAACTTAGTGAGTGTCATAGGGGTTAAAATGCATGAGGGGATGTTAAGTAAACCAAATTGTGAATCATTGCTTTTGTTTTTTACCACTTATGCATATTTAAATGATGCATTTGGAACAATGACATAAGTGCTTTTTGTATCAAATGACATGATATTTCTACAACCTTTCTACTACTTACCCACTTACTCATCCTACCATTTTTTCTTCACTTTATTTGGGTGCATTTAGGCTAGCAAACCCTTATCAATCTTTTTCTTTTCTTTACAAAATAAACTATCTAATTCTAACCTTATATCATCCAAGGGCTCAGATTAAACTGATGAGCTCTTTTTATTCATTCTACGTATCTAATGATCTGCCAAGATTATACTGTTTGGTCAGATTTATTCACTACCTATGAACATAAAATTCAAAACATGAAATAGCCAAGTTTAAACATTTTGACTATCATGGATTGTGGCATAAGTAACAAGCTGCACACAATCATTTATTATGCATAAAAAGTAAATAGTAGTGGCATTTTGACTTGCACACTTTCATGGTCTCTTTTTGTCTTTTGGGGTTCATATATTTTCATTTTTTTCTAACCTTTTCATTCTTTTTGTCCTTTGATTATTCTTTTAGAACATACCCTCTTTACCTTTTTTAATTTTTTTAATATGGAAAATATTTGTAGAAAGCAAAGGTATGTACAATATTACAAGGCTTAACCTTAGTCATTCAAATTATGACTCCTACTGGTATAGGAACCTAACAGGATAAAAAAAGTAATGGATGAATGGAAGAATGAAGAAGAAGTGTGGGCACTTATTCAAAAGTTACAACAAGATCCCAGTACATCTGATACATTTAGCTGGAAAAAAGATTTGTTATGGTACAAAAATCGCTTATACCTATGTAAGAATTCCCAACTCAAACAAAATATTCTTATGGAATTGCACACCTCTCCCTTAGGAGGGCACTCAGGATTTTTAAAAACTTACCATAGGGTTAAGAAGGAATTTTTTTGGGATGGCCTTAAATCGGATATTCAAAAGTTTGTGGTGGAATTTTTAGTTTTCCAACAAAATAAAGTTGAAACAATTAAGACCCCAGGTCTATTACAACCTTTATCCATTCCAAGCCAACATTGAGAGGAGGTTTCAATGGATTTTATCACAGGTTTACCCAAGTATGGAGGAAAAAGTGTCATCATGGTGGTAGTTGACAGACTTACCAAGTATGCACACTTTTGTGCATTATTGCATCCATTTAAAGAAAGTACAATTTCCACTGCATTTATGGAAACAATTCAAAAGCTACACGGAAACCCAAAGATTATTATAAGTGACAGAGATCCCATTTTCACTGAAAATTTTTGGACATAATTATTTTCTTGTCTTGGTACTCAATTAGCTCATAGCTCATCTTATCATCCTCAATCTGATGGGAAAATTGATATAGTAAAAAAATGTTTGGAAGGATATCTTCGTTGCTTTGTATCTGATAAATAAACACAATGGGTCAAATGGTTACCTCTGGCTGAATGGTGGTATAACACTTCCTTCCATACTACAGCAAAAATGACCCCATTTATAACACTTTATGGATATCATCCATTGTCCATCACATCATATTTAATAGAAAATTCTAAGGTTCAAGCAGTGGAAGATCACATAGAGCATTAACAAAAGGTTCTCCAACTCTTAAAGGATAACCTCACTTTGGCGCAGACTAGAATAAAACAACATGAAGATCAACATCATAGTGAAAGAATTTTTGATGTAGGTGACTGGGTATTCCTATGACTACAACCATATAAACAAATGTCCCTCAAGCATGCTAAGAAGGATAATAAATTATCACCAAAGTATTATGGTCCGTACAAGGTGTTGCAAAAGATTGGTACTATGGCATACAAATTGGAGCTTCCTGCAGCGTCTCGTGTGCAGCCAGTTTTCCATGTTTCATGCTTAAAGAAGGTTATAGGTGACAAACTCCCAGTTCAAACAATATTGCCAGAACTTGACGAGGAAGGAAAAAACATATTGGAACTTGAAGCAGTCACAGAAACAAGAACTCGATAACTACGAAATCGATCAATTTCGGAGTATCTCATCAAGTGGAAGAACTTACCTACTGAAGATTCCACATGGGAGGGTGAGAATTTTATACAGAAGCATCCAAAACTACTCAAGTGTTGAGGACACCACTTTTTTGAAGGAAAGAGGCATGTTAGGTCCCTATAATACTAGTGATTCGCCATTAATATTGTTATTGTAGCCCTTATTGTTATTGTTGTGCCCTTATATTATTATTGTTATGTCGGCTTTGATTATATTGTGACCCCTTAGACTCCTATATATAGAAAGGAGGCTTTGTCATTTGTATCATCCAAGAATTTTTCATTTGTGGAATGTAAAGGAGGTTGCCCCCTCAAAGAGGCTGATTTTGAAGGCGTTGATCTATCTTTTCTACTATTTTGTGAGTTGTTTCCATAACAATAAATATCATGCATGCATCAGAGATTGATCCCATGTTTGGATTGCGTAGTTGTGGAAGCATGAATTCCCTTTAAATACTATTCATTCTTGGAATTAAGCAAGAGATTAGGGGCTTGGAGAGTTTCAAAATTGGTTAAGCGTTGGCAAAGATATAGCTTGTGCACTGAGAGAATTGAGCATACTTGTGCGGAATTGTTCCAGTGAGAACAAGCTTTGTATCTTCACTCATATTTCTGATATATGTAATACATATAGCGTGGTTTTGAGCAGTGGCTTTCCCTAGATACATATTTTGTTATGTGTCATTGATTTATCTTCTTCTTGTTCATATTGTTTTCATCGATTTATTGGATTCTGCTCGGTTGAAAGTAGTAGATTCTTGTCCTATGCTTTAGTACATTGCATGAGCTTGTGAATCCATAGGATTTTCTTCATCGTATTAGAGCTGAGAAAAATATACCAGAGGAGCTTTCGAAGTTTTGAGTTTTGTGTTACAGGTGAAATTCTAATTTAGAATACATACTTCAAGATCAGCATATGGCATTCTATGGTTTGCAGCTCGAGTATGCCTTGGCAGGCAGCTCAAATTTTATAGCCTGGGGGGATAGAATGGAGTTTATGCTAGAGGATAATGGCTTGAAGGAATTAGCTGATCAAGAAATTCCTAAGCCAGTAGCATTAGATGCACAAAATTTGGCCAGATGGAAGAAGTGTGTGGCAAAGGCGAGGTGGATAATCCTTGAGGGAGTTCAAGACCACATTGTCTCGAGTCTCCATGGCAAGGAAACTTTGTATGCTACATGGAAAAAGTTGGTGGGCTTGTATGAGAACAACAATGACCAAAGTAAATTGGCACTGAAGGACAAACTTCAAAAAATCAAAATGGAGAAAGGCAAGACGATTCCAAAATACTTGACCAAGTTCACTCAGTGTCTTGATGAACTTGGGAGTGTTGGAATCATGGTTGCTAAGGATGATATGGTTAGTCTTTCTCTTCTAGGACTCCCAAAGAGTTGGCATAGTTATCAGGACTCTGTCAATGGTCGGGAGAAGCTGCCAGATTGGGAACGACTGTGGTCGGATTTGATGTAGGAGGAGATCAGGAGGAACACCAGGGATGGCTCTTCATCAAATACTGATGATGAAGAGAATTGCGCCTCAACGATTAAGGTGAATAAGGGGAAAGGGAAAGCTTCCCATTCCAAATCGGATTCTTGTCATTGAGGTAAGAAGAAATACATGGCAAAAGTTATGTTCTTTCATTGTCATGAGCTGGGCTATTTTGCTACAAATTGTCCACTAAAGAAGTCCAAGAAGAAGTCCTCAGGAGGAGTGGCGGGTGAGGCTTTGGCTTCTCAATTCGAATTTGACTTTTCCCTCATTGCATGCATGGTGTATGGTACCTAGATAGTGGAGCTTCATTCCACATGACTGGCAACAAAGATTAATTCAGTGACCTGGAGGAGAAATATATCCATATGCATATCAAGATGGGTGACTACGGGAAGTATAGTGTTACTGGATTGGGAATGATTACATTTCAAATGGAGAATGGGGTTCCACTCACCTTGAAGAATGTTATGTATGTATCCAGGATAAATAAGAAATTGGTATCTGTTTCCATGCTTGAGGATAGAGGCTATGATGTGATCTTCTTGAAAGGAAAGGAATTCCTTTGACACATAGCCACGGTTCAAGTAAAGAAGACAGGGATTCAGGTGAATAATATCTATAAGTTGGAGGTAGAGGAGTGTGTTGCTTTGACCACAAAAGAAGAAAGGGTGCAGATCCAATATGTTGGCGAGTTGTGGCATAAGCGATTGGGCCGCTTGCATCATGGGGCTTTGAAAATATTTCAAAATATCTCTACCAATCTTCCCAAAGGTATGCTTAAGAAAGTTGATACATGCAAGGGGTGTGATTTGGGAAAATACACCAAGTCTTCCTCTCACAATAGAGACATTCAAGTAGAGGCTATTCTAGAGAAATTCCATTCAGATGTTTGTGGACAATTCTCGATAGCATCCATGGCCAAACAAAAGTATTATGTTATATTTGTTGATGAATATTCTCGTAAATGTTGGATATTTTTCATGCAAAAAGAGGATCAAACTTTCACAAAGTTTTGTGAGTTTAAAGAATTGGTGGAGAAATATTTTGGAAAGAAGGTTAAATCTCTATGGAGTGATAACGATGGTGATTGTGTCTCAAACAACTTTAAGGAATTCTGTGCAGCGAAAGGGATTAAACGAGAGTTGACGACACCCCATAATCCTTAGCAAAATGGGGTGGCCGAGAGGAAGAATAGAAGCATAATAGGGGAAGCAAGGGAAATGTTGCATGATCAAGGCCTACCACTACACTTTTAGGCTGAGGCATGCAACACAACGGTTTATGCTCAGAACCGTATCCCACATCGGATACTTGAGATGAAGACACCAGAGGAGGCTTATTCCGGTAAGAGGCTAGATGTTGGTCACTTCAGGATTTTTGGGTCATCAGTATATTTCCATGTGACCAAAGATGCACAGAAGAAGCTTGAGTCGACAACAAAGTTGGGGATATTTGTGGGGTACACTGATACACCTCACAACCATCAGGTGTACTTGCCAACCAACAGGATGACAGTGGTTCACGAGATCTCAGATTCGAAGAGGAGAAGGCCATGTGAGTTTCCCTTGAGAGGGAGCTTGAGCTACATGAAGATGAGTAGCTTTTAGCTTCTAAGGTTAAGGAGGCTCAAATTGATGTGGAGCAGCCACGTGCAGAGGATTCGGGAGTGGAGAATGTGGGAGCACCCACTTCTCAGCACAGGCAGAGGAGGTCACTTGAGAGGTACACTGGATACATGGCTCTTATGGGTGAATGTGTTGTAGCAGATCCATCTTCCTTTAAGAAAGAAATGCAACATCCGGTTTGGGTTAATGGCATGGTGGAGGAGTATGACTCCATAGTTCGTAACAACGTTTGGGATGTGGTCCCAATACCGGAGGACAAGTCAGTGGTTAGCTTTAGTTGGCTTTACAAGTTAAAGCAAGCTACAGATGGTAGTGTGGAGAAGCATAAGCAAGATTTGTGTCTTGTGGATTTTCACAGGTAGAGGGGATTGACTATGATGAGACCTTTTCTCCTATTGCAAGGTACTCGTCAATCATATCTATATTGGCACTATGAGCATAGATGGGTTGGAAGATACATTAGATGGATGTGAAGATAGCCTTCCTTAATGGCATGCTTGAGGAAGAGGTGTAGATAGAGAAACCTAAAGGTTTTGAGACCTTTGACCATGAGTCATCTGTGTTCTAGCTCAAAAGAGCATTGTACGCGATGAAGCAAAGACCCAGTGCTTGGTACACCAGGATAGATAGCTACTTCGCTCGGTTGGGCTTCACGAAGAGTGAAGTGGATGTGAACCTGTACCACATAGTGGTGGAAGGTAAACTATTGATCATTATACTTTATGTTGATGATCTCACAATGACAGGTGATGATCAACTGATCAATTCTTGCAAGGAGGACCTTGCAAGTGAGTTTGAGATGAAGGACATGGGGCTCATGCATTACTTTCTTAGCATGGAGGTATGGCAGGGAGATGGTGAGTTGCTTGTGTCTGATGGAAAGTATGCCAATGAGATACTCAGGAGATTCCACATGGAGAGTAGCAAACCCATGGAGGCTCCTCTAGCAGGTAACTAGAGGAAGGAGGATGTTACTTCAGGGGAAGTAGTGGAAGCTATTGCTTATAGGCAGCTTGTGGGTTCACTCATATACTTGGTGAACACACAACCGAATATGTGCTATGTAGTTAACTAGCTTAGTCAAGCGATAGTTAGCCCTACCAAGCTGTATTGGAAGACAAAAAAGCATATGTTGAGATACCTCAGAGGCACTTCTTAGTATGTATTATGGTACATACGGATATAGGGAGTGAAGCTTCAAGGCTTCACTAATGCATATTGGATAGGGAGTCCATCTGACAGGAAGAGCACATCAAGGGGGATCTTCAGTATTGGGTCAGCGATAGTTTCTTGGTACAACATGAAACAAAGATCGGTTGCACTCAGTTCGGCAGAGGCAAAGTACATGGTTGCGAGTAAGTAAATATCTGAGGCCATCTAGATGAGGAAGATCCTGTTTGGTTTGTTTGGTCAACAGATGAATCCAAATGTGATTTACTACGATAATCATAGTTATATCAAACTCTCTGAAAACCCAGTTTTTCATGATCGGTCCAAGCAAATTGATATCCAATATCATCATCTCAAAGATTGTGTATTGAGGAAGATTATGTTGTTAGAGTACATTCCCACAGAGGATAAAGATGCTGACATTTTGACAAAGGAATTGTCAAGATGTAAATTTGAGTTTCACAGAGACATGATTGGGGTAGTTGAAAATCCCTTTCTCGTTTTGAGGGAGTGTTGAGAAATGGCAACAAGGAATTCTAATTTAATTTGTCTTTGAATTAAACTAAGAATTAAAATCGAATTCTATTCTCATAGCAAGTTTTAAATAGTTAATTAAGTTTAATTAACTTAATTAGCTTAGGATTTTTGAGTTGGAAGCCTTTCTGTAGTCATGTATATGTTCTCCCTAAGTTCTAGGGGTCCAGTATGAGTTTAAATTGAGTTGGAAATTAGATCACTCAGTTTACTGAGTTAAGTTCAGTTAAATTAGTTCCAAATTATTTGTGGAACTAATAGAGAGTTAAGAGTCAGTTGGTGCACTAGTGCATCCACAAGTGACACTCTAGTTAACTGAAGATTCCCTCATTAGAAACTCATGCATGTTGATTAAGAGAAAGACCCAGTTGAGACTAGAGTGCAGGGACATTGTACTATCAATGGTATTATTTACTAGAGTGTAAATATCATGCATGCATCAGAGATTGATCTTATGTTTGGATTTCATAGTTTTGGAAGCATGAATTCCATTTAAATATGAGATATTCATCCTAGGAATTACGCAAGAGATTAGGGGCTTGGAGAGTTGCAGAATTGGCTAAGTGTTAGACAAGAGCTAGCTTGTGAGCTAAGAGAGTTGAGCATACTTATGCAAAATTATTCTAGTGAGAGCAAGCTTTGTATCTTCACTGATATTTCTAATATATGAAATATAGATAGCGGGGTTTTGAGCAGTGGATTTCCCCATATACATCTTGTGTTATGTGTCATTGATTTATCTTATCCTTGTCCATATTGTTGTCATCGATCTATTGGCTTCCGCTAGTTGAAAGTAGAAGTAGATTCTTGTCCTGTGCTTTAGTACATTGCTTGAGCTTGTGTATCTACATGATTTTCTACAATATATATATATATATATATATATATATATATATATATATATATATATATATATATATATATATATATATATATATATATATATATATATATATATATATATATATATATATATATATATATATATAGATATATATATATATATAGATAGATAGGGGGGTGGTTCTTACAACACCCAAGAAATGAAAACCTTAAAAATATAAGCAATATATGTAGGAAAGAAACAAAATAAAAAACTTGCAAGAGAAACTAGGTAAAGAGCAAACCAAAATGCAACACGTCACCAAGGTCAATCCCCTCAGCACCTCCCTAGCAATGATACCAAAATCTTGGGTGTAGTATATGGAGTATTAATGGACCAACATTTAATGTCAATTTGGGGTTCGTGGGATTCAATACGCAGCACTAGAAATACCAAAGAAAAACTCTAGCAACCTACAAAAAAAAACGCTAATTTTTCCTGCAAATAACAATCATTATCCACTTCTATCCCGTAATCAAAATTATTTATTAAAAGTGAAACCATATACACTAATCCTACAAAACCATTAACAACCTTCTAAGTTCTAGAAAATGGTGCATAAATTCTCGATTCAATTCCTACACTAGATTTGACAATTTCATTAAAAGAAAAAGAACTTGATTGATTTAGACACTAGCTACTTAACACATTAAATTATCAAGCAAACTGAGATTTCAAATTAGATAAATAATCAAAAGTACCAAAAGAACACATGTTTCAATCCAATCAATCCCACAAGAGTGCTTAAGGGAGTCACACAAGATGTCAAAACATTCTTGCACAATCTCATTCTCTAGTTATTCTAATTCATGCACTCAGTTCCTCTACTAGGAGATACAAAATTGTTCCTGCACTTTGTTCATGTACCACGAAGGACAAAACAATTCTTGTACTAGGAAAAGAAATAAAACACATTGCATCATTTACGATGCATTCAAAATGAATAACCACAATCAAATCTTAGTACATGAACATTCTTATCATCATCATCAGTGGCTTGACCTCAAAAATTGGAAGAAACTCAATCAAGTCAACAACTCAAAAAACTTCAACAATCAAGATATATACAAAAAAAGCTTTGTTTTTTCACCACACTGTCTTGTTCCTGCACTACACTGTCTCATTCCTATACTGAAAAACAACATGCGAATGAACCCATAGATTTCAGTTCTTCGAGCTTAAAAGCATTTCAAATCACGAATATATTTGGAATAAGGCCAAAGTAGTCTTGGGAAAAACAAGCTCAAAGACCTGTTGATTTTACCGATGGCAAGCAACGGTTTTGAACCCTCGCCGATCAAGCGCATTCACAAGCTTTTTTCGAGCTTCAGATCCACGCAATGGGGCTAGATCTGGAGGGTCTGCAGGTCGGAGCAAGTGCTGGGAGCGTGGGAAATGAAGCAGGGACAGGAAAAGACGTCATGGACTCAGGCTGCGGGGCTTCACTTCTGGCATGCAACCTTCCCCACACCGTATGATCCCTCAAGACATTACAGGCTTTCTCTCGTCGACGACCAGCAAGTTCTCAGATCGGATCCAGGCGAAAGTTATTCCCTCGCGCCCCCTCAAAGAATCCAGGACGAAGTCTCCGTCAAAAGGAACGATTTTAGGCGGGTTAAAGAAAATGTAAAGGCCCAGAGTGTGGACGGGTTGGGATCTATGGTTTTCTAAACTGTTTCAAGCACTGCAGGGGGACTGCATGATGCAGATCTGGCCCCTCTCTCAACAGATTGGCTCAAACAGTATAGATCTGGGCCGAATCTATGGGATCTGACCAATCCTCGAGAACAGTTAGAACCCAGGCAGCAGATAGGGGGCAAGATACATGGATCGAGTAGAGGCTTTACAGACATCGACATGCAAATGGAAGAACGACCCACAAAGAGGTCAGATCTGGAAGATTATTCACAAAAAGAGCACTGGTAGATCAGTAGCAACTATGGCCCAGGCGGATCAGGAACTCAGCCGGAACCCAGGTCACAGGTAAAAATAACACACTTTCAGATTTTCATTAAAACCCCAGAGGGGAAATCTAGTTTAGTGTGGGTTCATGCAGATAGCACCATCATGCAGCTGAAACAACAAATCCGAGCATTGACGGGATGTCCTGTCCAGCTACAACATCTGGTCAGTGGTAGGTGGTCCCTCCAGGATAATAGAACCCTGGAAAGTTATGAGATCGGTTCAGACACAACCATTGTTCTAAACCTCAGGCTGAGAGGAGGGGCTTCGACCCAGGGACAACAAAGCTCCCCAGGAGGGGACAAGGGGAAAAAGACAGCTCCTCAGCAACAACCCAAGGGAGGCTCCTCCTACAAAAACATTCTTCAGGGCAACAAAGATTCAGGGTCCTCTCCAGATCAAGGCAGATACACACCTAGACCGTACATAGTAGATCAGCTAGGGCAAACCCCAGCCCTTAACTTTGATTCGTCAGGACTTGATGATTTCGTTAAGTCCTATGAAATGCAGGCCCTAATCTGTCATTTTAATAGCTTCTGGCCAAAACCAATGGATCTATTTCATTGGATTTTCACCACTTGGACCATGGAATGTGAAATACATCTATGCTCCAAGGGGTTCTTCATAGTCAGATTTGCATCCTCGGAAGTCAGAGACACAATCATTAGAGATGGGCCTTGGTTCTGGGGAACATCGGGGCTGTTCATGACCCCATGGTTCCTGGATTTCGATCCAAACAACATGACTGTATCCAAAGTGCCGGTTTGGGTCCGTCTCTATAACCTTCCCCTTCACTTTTGGAGTGAGCGAGTACTGTAAGGAATTGGGAACAACATAGGGAGATATATCAAAACAGATCTAGAGAGGATTGATGAAAGGGTATACACTTTCGTACGCATTTGTGTGGAAGTAGATCTAAGCAAAGGGCTGCCAGACAACATAAGGCTGATCTACAAACAACAAAATTGGCTGCAAGCACTAGACTATGAAAATACTGCTTTCATATGCAGGCTATGCAGGCAGACAGGGCATTTACAAAGCACATGTCCAGAAACCAAGAAAGGAAATAGCAAAAAGAAGCAGAAAGGGAAGCAGAGGAAAGGATGGCAATTTCCTCCCCCTAACTCAGATGATGAAGAATCAGAAGCAGAAGAGGAAGACACCCCCGCAGAGAATGCAGAAGTACCCCAAGAAATGGAGATTCAGAAGGAAACTACATCAGATAACAAGACTTCACGGCTCCACCCAAATCAGGCAGAGAAGGCAAGTGAGGAACAAAGCATAGGAGGGATCAAACGGCATCACCACTTAGATACCTCAGACTCAGACAAGGAAATAGCCTCACAGAAAGCAAAAACACAGTTAGTTTTAGCTTCGATCGAGCCCACTCAAGGAGAGTGGCGTAAGGTCGAAAAGAAAAAGGGGAGAAAAACTTGAAGCGTGAGTTTTTTACTCACTGCCGGAAATCAGTTTTTTGCCTCTCTCTCTTCTCTCTTCTCTTTTCTCATTCTTTTTCTTTTTGCACGTTAGCTTGTTAACGTTGCGTGAGGTGCGTAAGCACTCGAGCCCTAATGGGCAGCTTATGGAAATGCTTCAATGCATATTCTAGTGTAACTTTTCATTTTTTAAATAAAAGGTTACCGTTTTTTTCCCTGGAAAAAAAAAAAGGCCAAAGTAGTCTTGCTTTATCTATCCCCAACAATGGAAAGGTTTTGAAGAGCGAACCTTACCAAAGACCAATGTTATAAATTTGAAACCTCAAGGTTCATCATATATTTGCAGTAAGTTAATACAAATATGCAGTATTGTGAAATAAACTCACTCCAGATCTCGATTGTCTCACTCTCAAACCAAATACATCAAATGAACAGAGCATATAAACAACATGTGCACACTTATGCAAATGATATAACACTAGTTTCACACTCCACAAATGTATTCATAAAAATTCATCCACATCATGCTACTAATTGAAGGATAATGAGATAGATTGGCTAGGCCCTAGCCAACCAACTCGTTTCCTTATGAGGAAAAGAGTGAACTACAAAGTATTTAAAAACATTAACAAAATTGAACACAAATGAAGATAGAACCTGACATTGATGCTTTATTAATGAAACCTAAATATTTAATACATCAAAATCTTTAGTATTCCATCTCTATTTGATCAAAGGAAGGGAGGTATAATCCCCATCATTCAGCTTAGCCGCATGAGAATACAAAGAATGGTTTGCAAGCTAGGCTTGGAGCCATAGCTCTGTTTTTTTTATAATTTTTTTACATTACAAATTTGGCTTTAGACAAGCGAATCCTTTGCAAACAATATGGAGATTGAATCCCAACAATGTGCCATGAATGGGATAACTAGTTCAGCCATGATCTAATTGAAGAAATGGAAATATGATGTGAATTTTGTAAATCTGGGCATATTTTGGAATTTTGGGAAAAGCGTCATTTTTTATAAAACTGCCTCAAATATCCTTGTGTATTCGATGCAAATTTTGGAAATGTTTTTTGAGGAAACCTAATTTGTCATTTTTTCAACAAAAACCTTTCTTGGAATTTTCTGATTCAACTCCATTGCCTCATAAATCGTTCCTGAAGTTCATTTTTTGGTTACCTTCATAAATCTAGGTTTTACCTTATTTTTCTACAAATTTGCCTCAAAGACCCCTTCGTATCTCCCAAACGATGGAGAATTTTGAGAAAGCCTCCTGCTCATTTCTCAAATTCCTATACGGGGAGAAAAAACCATGTTCCAGAATTTTCATATTCGACTTCATATGCATGCAAATCAAGGAGGAAGTTAGCAGTTTGAACACTGCTGTAAATTTGGGGTTGTAGCATTAATTAATTTCTAAAAATCCATTCGTATAACATGGCTACATTTTGACTAATGTGGAAGTGTTCAAACATTGTTTTGAACAAAAACATTTCCTTGATTTTCCCAAAAATGTGTCGACAAAAGCCCCAAATTGGTTGCTCTCTAGTGCAGGGATGCTGCTCTTTAGTGCAGGAACAAGTTAATGAGAGATAAGTGCAACTTTGACTGTAAAAAAGGATCCAAAATAGTTCTGAATAGATTTCATCTATCATTTTCCTCCATGGCAAGCTCAAATGATCGAGTGGTCCCCATATACTTCCATTTTGGTGCAGGATCTCTATGGAGTGTAGGACCTGCATTAACAACATTAATGAACATCAATCCTAAGAAATGCATATAACGAAGGTATAAAATGCAAATCAAATGTAAATCTTCATTATTACATCAAAAGAATGTATAAGTGAAAGATAAAGGTTCATAAACTGGTAAAAAAAGGGAATAAGTGAGGCATCAAATGGTAAAAGTGATGCATTAGATACAACAATTCCAAGGCTTGACAATCCACACTCTACTAAAATTGGAGGAATAAAAACAAAAAAACAAAAACTTAAATTTCATGAGCACCAACAGATTATCAAGCAATGGTTTGAAAAACACTTAGTCACTGATAAGGATTTTTCCATCGGTGATTTGGTACTAAAATGGGACAAGGGCCATGAAGAGAAAGGAAGATATTCCAAATTTTAGCCTTTGTGGCTAGGACCATTTCAAATTTCTGCAAACTTTGGCTTTTCAACTTATAGCTTGTAAACATTAGAAGGGAGGTTGAAAACCTTCATGTGAATGGCCATATTTTGAAGAAATATTTCTCTTGAGAGTTCATGAGACCACCTGTATTATTTACTAAAGGAAGTCGGTTTCCTTAAAAAAAATATCTTCTTTTGTAAAAAATCACCTTTTATTTTCTTTTGTAAATCTTCATCTTTTATTTTGTACAAAATTCAGTTTCCATTTTATTTTTGTTCTATAATTTTAACTATGATTACATTTTTTTGGAGACATGTATCTTTTTCATAGTACTCTTTGTTGTTTAAATAAATCCTGTTTTTTTTAAAAGAGTAATTTTTAGTTATATGAAGTCTTTTCTGCTTGATATTACTCTAGCTTCTAAAAGTTTTCATTAGTTTAGGAAAATACCTATCTGTTATTTTTAAAAGAGCTTCATTGTCCTCACATTAAAGTAAAAGACTTGGTATCATTGATGATTAATAATAAAACTAACAGGTTAACATCATTAATCCATCAAAACATGTGTTCATCAAAATAATTTTTGTATCATCCAACTTCTTAAATATCCAAAATTGCAAAATAGATACAAATATACAAATTCAAAAGATATTAAATAAATAAAACATTGAAAGAATTTCAAAATAAATGTGGGAAGTATAAGGAAACTTGTCATGGTTATGGACATTTATTGACAGCGAGTTAATTCTTATATGATGATAAGGGAACTTCATAGGGGCTATGAATGCTCGTGGGAAGTGAAACAATGCCAACTAACAAGAGAGGTGGGGAAAACATGCATGCAAACTATTTTGATAATATTAAATTTGGACTTAATGATAAAATTTTAGAATAAATTGAATCAATGTCTAGAATTAATAAATGAACCCCACCACTTTTCTCTTTAAAAAATATTGGGTAAGAGTATGAGTTCTTATCTTAATTACTTAATTATATTTTACAAATATCAAGTATGTTTAGAATGATTATAATTATCTAAGAAATTTTTGAAACTTTATATTTATTTGAATTTTAAATATTTATTGTCAAAGATATGTTATTCTCTCATTGTGTCATCATTTGTTATGAGGTCTACAACATCACCCCACTTTTATTAAAAATAAAAATGACCCTTCTAAATTGTTTATCTTTTAGATCTTAAAGTGTTCATTACAAAATAAACCATCATTAATTGATTTTACTTTTCCTTAAAAATTCAACAAATACTAGAAAAGTTCTAAAAAAAAAATAAAAAATAAAAATCCAAAAAAAAAATACAGACATCCGAATGGAATTTTTATTTTTTCAAGCATTCAAACCCAGATACCTAAATATCGAGACGATAAAACATTTTTCATTAGTCACGCGCACCAGAGTATCGAATTCCCATATGTCCCTACACCATACATTTCAAATACTTTTTAAGTTTTCTGCTTTGTTGATGTATATTCAGAGACCAAGCATTTTTTAAGTTTCTATATGGTTTTTACTCCTAGAATCCCAGACATATGAACTTACTCGGACAACACATTTAATAAAAAATTATTTTGTTATATTTTGAGCCTTTTATTTTTTGCGACATAGTCCAAAGACCAGGTATTTTTCCAAAACTTCACCTAGTTTCACCTCGGAATCCCAGACTTCCAGACCACATGGATTCATTAAATATTTTTCTTGTGTTTTGCACTTTTCTTTTATTATTTTATTTTTTCACCTATATGCATTTCTTTAATAAAATTCATTATTCTTCTTTATATCTGAAATTCGGGTGCTTTTTACAAAACATGATATTTCTTACATCCCAGATGTTAGATACATTAGGATCTCTAGATTTCTTCAGTTTAATTTGTTTATGATTATAATTTCTCTTTCTATAAACTTATTTAATTTAGTTCCTTTATAAATAAAATATTTGGCATTTAGCTCGAAACTATTTGCACATGAGTCCTTACTCTTGAATGCTTAGCCTCCCATATTTCAGGGTCTTTTTTAAACAAAAATGATTAATATTTGATTAAAGTCCATGATTTCACACAACTATTTGTTGAAAATTGGCAATAAGAAATTGCTAAAAATAGAAGTGCTAAAAATAGCAGTTTGGGCATCAGTGCTGGATTGCGCAACAAGGAATGAAAAATGGAAGTGCTACAAATAGAAGTTCTATTTTTTAGTAGTGCAGTGTGGATTCCTATTTTATTCAGTTCCTGGACTAGAAATAGGAAGTAAAATTCGAATTTGGTCTTACCAGCAGTTTGAATATTAATTAATTAATTCATCTTGAGTTAATTAGTTGTGAAAAATCAAACATGAAGTCTATGTGAGGACATGCAACAGTTTCTCTATTAATTGAGGAATTTATCCATCAGTTAAAGAGATAAGGATGAGTTCTAATTCGAGTTGTAACTAGTTGGCTTAGTTAATTTAGTCAAGTCCAATTAGATTGATTTAAGCAATTTGTTTAAATTAATGTGAGTTCAGTTAGTTAATGCATGCTTGCATATAACTGCTGCACTTCAGATAACTGAAGATTCTCTCATGAATAACTCATGCATGTCAGTTCAGACAGAGACCTAGCTGAGATCAGATGAGGGATAGTGTACTATCAGTTGCTAGGATATTCCTAGTGAATATTCCTTGCATGAGGAAAGAATATTATTCCTTCTAGTACTGTGTAGTTGGACCTGAGGTGACAGTAGGTATGATTTGGCCAATTCACGCATGTTATGTAATTGGACCCCAATCAAAACTGCGCAAGGAAATAGGGGCTTGGAGGACTTGTGGAGCCTATATATTCAGGCCTAGATAGTCCATGAGCTACATCATCAGAGTATAGAGAGAGCAGGATAGCTTTTGAGCTGATTCTTTTTGTATGTTGTTGAGGATTTCCACTTGATTGATAATACAGAGATGGGGTTTTAGGCTGGTGTTTTCCCCAGGTTATATCTTCTGTTTTATGGTTGATTACTTCTCATTCTCAGTTATATCTATTCATGCTTGACGTTGTTCATGTTCAATTAAGCTTCCGCAAAGTTTATGGTAGATGTAGATCTAGTATTATGCTTTAGTACATTGCATATATCAGTTTGATCTGCAGGTGAAATTTCTACATGATATCAGTGAGCTAGCTGATTTGTAGAGAAAATTCTACATGGTATGAGAGCACAGGTGATCAAGGAAGAACAATATACAAGAAGGAAGAAGTTTGTGGTTTCTAGATATATATATCGAGTTCTTATCACATTTCAGATTTCATCAATGGCGTTTTATGGTTTGAGCCTTGAGTATGCACTCGATGGCATGTTGGGTAGCAGAAGCCCTGTACAATGGTCATGGGGCACAAACCCCAAAATTTTGGGTAAATATAAGGGAAAGACTCCACGAGATGCGTGAAGTGCAATTTGTGGTATGTGGAGTCAAAGGGGTAGTTTGCCCAAAAATAATGTAAAGAAATGTAAATGAGTCAACCCGCCCATGGATCGCGGCCAATGGAAACGTATAAATAGAGCGAGGCTCTATGGGTAGAGGTAGCTAGTTTTTTGGTATGATTTTTGGAAACTGAAATGTAATGGGTGTTTGAGGAGAAAATTCTGAAAGCGTCTGTAAGTCCGAGCCGAGGGTATTGGGGGAGAGATAGAGGCTCTGCAACTATGTGCGCATAGGCCTGGAAGAGTCCGCAGCTGTGTGCGCGGACCCCTGCAGTTGAGTGCGCAGGGAAGATCTGGATGTATTGGTGATAAAGTGGAAATAAAGATAAGTTGCTTCTATAATTCTGTGTTAAATCTGAATTATCACGGATTTGGCTTTTTGTATGGTTAATATAACTGTTTGATCTATGCGCATATGCTTATGTTATGAATGTATGTGAATATGAGTTTATTCTAAGTCCACGAATTGGTTAAATCTAATAAATGTTTGCTTAAAGACCTTGCTAAGTAGATTTGATTTATAATACCTCAACAAGTAATTTGTATTACGAATTAACCCAGATCTGGATCTATGCAGAAGCAGAGCAGCGCAAGGCTACAGAACGGTGCGCGAACCCTCCAGACCACATCTAGACATCCCAAGGGTGTGGAAACCTGGTTCGAGCACCTTCCCCTACTACCTCGGGTGAGACCTCAATCCGTGCTCCGTGGGCTATTGCCGAATGGGCCGGTAGCTATGGGATTTGTTTGGCTAAATAATTCTTCCGAACCTGGGTCAAGCCCATATAAGCCAACAAATGGTTCCATTGCCAGGACCAGGATTTGCCTAAGGGGTGTCTAATGTTGGAACACTGGAACCCTACAAAGAAAGAGATTGAAGGGTGGTGGGATCTGAAACTCCATGAGTTCGCAGTTCAGGAAAAAAAAAATCTATGGATATCGGAGGAATATTGGTTGGACTGCCATATATACGCAGATATTCACGAAGTCTTCTTCGCGATATTTCTGGTGGAGCTGTAGGAGTGGATCGCAAGGTTAACTGACAGCATGGGAAGGTGCAGATTAGATCAGCCTATTGTGTGGACTCCAAAACTAGTGCGCAGGCTAGAAGCCACCGAAGATAAAATCGCATGCGCCGTCGATCATTGGTTGGATCAGGTGATAGGAGGATTCATGCCTGAGTTCGCAATAGATACGACTGTGAGCTATAGTGAAGTAGAAAGGCGATTTCTTCAAGGACTGTGGGGTAAGTATATCAAATCATTGAATACTTGGGTTAAGATGTTGTTGTGTGAAAAATAGATCATGCCCGTGTATTGATGTCTAAGGTAACACGGAGCGGAAGAGGTTACCACAAAATGGGAGGAGTAGGGAACAATCCTCTAATTTCTATTTCACGGGAGAGAAAGGAGGAGCTCACAAGGTTCTCACTGAGAAGTGCAGTCAGGTTGATCAAGGGGCGCTTCCCTATGATACCACATCCGTCCACACCGACCCCGACCCCACCGCCAACCCCACCACAACCAAAGGTCAGGATGGCGAGTGCAATCAAGCTACCAATATTTAAGGGTGTAGGGAATGAGGAACCAGGGCGATTCTGGTTTGTGATAAGGTCTGTATGGGATGCCCAAGGCATAACAGATGAGAACATCAAGAAGGAACCCTAGTTAGTGCGTTGCAGGACCGCGTGCTGACATGGTACATAAAATACTCGACCGATCATCCGAATGAGGGAATAGTAGAAATATAGGATGCGCTAAATAAGGAGTTTGGCCGACCAAAATCAGAAACATATTTGGTTATTGGGTTCAAGGAGATTGCAATGTTGCCTGGTGAAACGCCGTGGGATCTGGACCAACGGTTAAAAAGCACTATTCGTGAAGCTAACATGACCTTGATATAAGCGCAGCACTGCGCGTGGTTTGTGGTGTCATTGACACCACATATGAGGATGGCTCTGTCACAACAAAAGATATCAACCCAAGCTGAGGCACTGGAGACAGCAATGAGGTTGCACGAAACCCCAATATCGAATCCAGGTTTGGGAGTTCAGCAAATCCATGCGCAACTTCAAAACCTGAGTTTAGAAATGCAAAGCTTGAAGTAGGAAAGGGTGCCCCGACTAGAGGCATGTGCAGAGGTAGGCTGTATTAAATGCAAGAGCCAAGCGCACGATAAGGACCACTGCTCTATCTTCACGAACTATCTAGCGCGGGGAGGCCCGATGCCATTAAAATTGGAGGTACAAGCAGGACCAAGTGCCGCACCTACGCCTTGGTGCGCGATTTGTCAAGTGAGTGGAAAACATGCAATAGATAAATGCCACCTATTACAAAAGTATACCCAGACCCCGCAGCATCGGTATTGCAACTTTTGTCGATCAGTAGGACACGATGAGCGAACATGTCAAAGTTATGACTTAATGATGGAAAGAACCCCAGCTTACCGAATGTAGACTGAAGTGTGAGGAGGATTTCAAGGACGCGGCCGAGGAAGAGGAATGGGGCCCAGGCGAGGCCGCGGACAACTGATCTGTTATAATTGTGGAGGGCCAGGACACTACGCTCGCGACTGCACTAACCTGACCAGGATCTCGTGCCCCTATTGTGAGCAGTTTGATCATGAAATGGTAGACTGTCCAACGTTAATTGCCCAAATGCGTGAGAAGGGAGTGTTACAACCCACACCAACCCAGAATGTCCAGATGATGCGATCAGAACCTCGCAAAGAGGACCCCAGTATAAATATGGTGTTAAGGAGCGGCGCAACCACAGGAGGTGATACGTGAAAAGAGCTTGCAGAAGGTGGGAAGAGGCGCGACGTACCTACAAAGGGACCTGACTCTGAGCCAAAACAAGGGATGAAGACGCCTAAGGAAGCTCAGATGAGCTTCGTGGAAGCCTCTACTCCAGATAGGAGGGACCAAACGGAGCCAGGATTGGACCCCTCCATGATTACTACCTTTCTTGAAACCTGCATGAAGTTGCTGCATGATAGTAAAGCTGTTAAAGGACTACAGGAGCTGATCACTAGGTGCACTAGATCGGGCGAGCCGCACGTAGTCCAGAAAATAGGAAGACATGCTCTGCACACCGGACGAGAAATGAGACTAACAGTGCAAATCAGCGACTACGAGATGGATCAGGTCATCTTGGACTTAGGTTCGGATGCGAATGTGTTGCCTAAGAAAACATGGGAGCGCATGGGCAAGCCCGCACTGCAATGGTCCCCGATTCAACTAAGAATGGCCAACCAACAAAAGATCTTACCAATGGGCCAACTGCAAGGAGTAACCATGGACATAGAAGGCATAAGTACACAAACCGACTTTGAAGTCATAGAGATTGTTGATGATAGTAATCCTTACCCTGCATTACTCGGAATTGATTGGGCCATGGACATGAAAAGGATAATTAATTTAAAAAGGCAGAAAATGATGTTCGAAAAGAAGTCACTGTGGGTAGTAGTTTTGTTGGACCCAGCGGAAGGAGAGCACTACACCAAACCCGTGCGTGACGTGGAAAGTGATGATGAACTGGATTGCATCTATTATATAACAGCACAAGACCAGGATCAGGTGCATTCCACAGATGATGGAAGAATCTCATGGGAGCACGATAGCACTTGCACAGTGGATTCTGATGAGGAGACTGAGTGATGGCAGAACTGATTGTAGGAAGTTACGACACTTAACTGTAATATGATGATTCACTCATTGCGATGCATAACCACAGAGGAAAGACAATGGCCAACAGAAAAATACGCAATGAATGAGGGGCAGCTCGTCAAGCCTGGCACTTTATCTGTAGCACAGGAACAGCTTGGTGCATCGGAAGATGCGCCGCGCGCACCCGGGGGGGTCGCAGAAGCTGAGATGTAGGAGGTGGTTCCAGGTATGGATTGGCAGACGTGCGTGGCAGCCACGTTGGTATAGACTGGTCGTTCATCAACAATGAAGGGTATAGATGCACATCGGGCAGCCATCCATCCAACCGGATTTGTGCGGAACGAAGGCTCGCACGGCCGGGCAGGGAAGTCTCTCTATGACCAAATGAACCAGCACAGATACAACTCACCCTACCAGTGACAACATCCACAAAAGGATTCAGTAGCTCTGGACAGCCATTTTGCGTGGCAAAATGTAACTTGGTAAGTTAGAAGAAACAGGGGCCAGACTCTGAGCATAAAGTGTGAAGCTAGATGAAGCAATTGATAAGCTCCAATTAGAAGTCACCTACCTAGACTACCGAAGGAACTAACGAAGGGAATAGACATGGCTGGCGCTCCTACATTTCTCCAAGCAATGACCCCACTAGCATGGTTGCGATTGCACCCGGACGTACAACGATGCACAAACCGCAATCCGTTAGTAGAATCGAGGGAATGCAAAGGGTTCCCGCAACCCGGGCTAGTCGGGAAACGAAATACCCGCATGAGGGGTTCGCCGACCTGACTATCCGTAGGAGGCCCAGTCCCAATGCCCCATGCAGTTGGTAGAGGGCGCGAGACTATAAAATAGGTTGCTGAGAAGTGGCACGACATGGCCACAACATACATACGAAAAACACACCTGGGTACGCGGAGATCCGCTGCCATAGGGGAAGGATGGAAAGCGACCATTGCAGATATTGTTCATTATATGATGGCCCATTTAAGGCACATTGGAGTGGGCGACAGGCAATTAGGGCAGAAGCCTAACCACAAAAATCGCATTTATGAGCAGCAGCAAGGGCGAACAACCAATTTTAAATTTGAAATCATATATAATCATAGTGAGGGTCACACCACCATTCTTTACCATTCCACAAGAAAGATGCCCTGGGTCTAAGACCAACGCAAGATGAGTGACAAACAACTAGAAGAAAGTTTGTGGTTTCAGGCATTGCCAAAACATTACCAAGAAGCAATCCTCAAGGCGAAAAACCCTACTGTGGATAGCCCGCCAAAAGCCACGCCACAATTAGCTGAGCTCCCTAAATCACCCCAAATACTGTGGACTAGAAAGGACCCTCAGATCCCAGAACTAGTAAGGAGGTCGCCACGACACCTGCACTTTAGCAAGTTCACAATGGAGGAAAAGGGTAAAATTGTCACAATTGAAAGCAACGAGGAAGAAGAAGGTTCTCCCACATATGTCGAAGAAGTAAACCCTAAAGAGGATCCCATCCAGCCAGTACGACGACCCAAGTATGTGTCTCCAAGTAAGGGGAAGGCGAAAGTACCTACGAATCTGGATGAGGTCAGCACTATACTCATTACCCCGTCTCTTCCAAAAGCAGTCCCAGTGGAAAGCTCGGTGGTTGGCCATATTGCAACAATGAAATTCGAAGACTGGGACCTGGAAGATACAGTAAAATTTCCCCACTTGGAGACTGACGCACTGATGGAGCAGAGTGCAGAAGGGACGGTTACAACACTACAGCCAAAGGAGTGGCTGCGAAAGGTGGAAAAAGCCGGGTTGCTCTATCTCTTATCTATTCCCCACTTTCTTCGGCCCCCTATCACAATATTGGTCATAAGGCAGTTGCTCTGTTTGATCCATGAGGACATATTATGGGTCGGCAAACTCATCCGCATCACAGCTGAACTTGTTCATCGGATTTCGTAGCTTCCCTGTGAGGGAAGAGACCCCCGGGAAATTGTTGATAGAAGTGGCGATGTCGCGATGATAGACAACCTGAAAAAGAAGTATAAGCTCGAGAAGGGGTAGTGAGGATACGTCATTGAGAGCATTTCAGATAACGCAGTCTGTGTCGCCACCCAGTTGCTGGCAGGGAAAGTGATGCAGAAATGCCGTGGCACTGAGGTTCCAGCAGTAGTCATTGCACTGAGGAATGCGCAGCTGGAGAATGGTTCAATTGGTCACAGTTCCTTTGTGAAGAATTTCTGACCAACTGTCGAGAGGTCCAAGAGGAGGGCAAGACCTTCCATTATGCGTGGCTGCTCCTGTCCATTATGTTGGTCACCACTGACTTACCCGAAGATAGCCAGTTTCCTGTCTTGGACTAGGATTGGCCAGAAACTGCCAGATACGCTTCCTTGTGGGCGACAAAGGATGCTAGACGAATACGGAACATCAAAATCTTTTGGACACTGATGGACGCGAATGTGCGCCAATGGATTAACGCGCAACCCCGCCTGTCCAATGAGATCTATGAAAGCATGAAGCATATTGTCGAGTTTAAAGTGGACATGCATTATATCTACATCAGGGCGTGCAAGGACCCGGCCCGTGCATGGACCTCACTCCCCTTTGTTGCCATTAATGACGTTGTCGATGCAGTTGTGGATACCTGGCCACTGGCATGGCGCGGACCAGAGGCAGTAGAGCACAATGAGGCTGCTATCCAGAAACAAAAGGAGGAAGCTAAGCACACCGCACAACAAAAGCAAAATGAACAGCTTGTCGCGGAGGTTCAAGCAGCCCGGGAGGCGGCACAGGTGGCAGCAGGAAAGACACCACCAGGAGGGGCTGCGTCGACAATGGACAAAAGCAGTCAGAAGGCACCCACTAAGATGGCCACAGATGAACCACCATCAACTGCCATGGGTGCGCCTTTGAAGTAGCCAGTGCAACCAGAATGGCCGAAGCCACGAAAGAAGGTAAAGGCATCTAAAGCGGACAACGAAGTGACCACCTTAACCGAGGGCGACCTAAATGACATAGAGAACACTGTTCGGGATGCCACTTGGGATGCAATTGACGAGGCCATGTCAGAGTAGCAGATTGTGTTGGGGGAACTCCGTACACAGTTATAGGAACTTGGGATGAGGATCACGCCAATGGGCACCAGTGCTACTCAGGGGGTTCTCGGTATGACAACCACTGAACTGTTGCTGAAGGCCCAAATGGCCCATTCCATCGCAATTCTAGTAGGAGCATTGATCACCACAAAAGAGGAGGACTGAGTTGTGCTAGGATGGCTTACAGGACTGGGACTAAATGTGGTTGCCCTACCGTGAGATAGTTTGCAATAACTCAAGGAAATCGCTACAATGGGCTCTGCGCCAGAGATGGCTGCGCCAAATAAATACTCTGGGAACAGAAAATTAATATAGAAAAATTGTGCCTCCAATGGGACGAAGCGGTTACACAGAAGCAATAGGTGGAGCAGTTAGTAGCGGAAGCCTACTCGAGTGCCCCTGAGCTAGAGATTGGGGTTGAGCTGCCTTTGAGACACGAATACGCAGATTCGCTACAGGGTTCCGTCAAACAAAGGACAAGGCCGCGCGGATTCAGCTGGAGCTTAGTTTGCAGATCAAGGACTTAAAACTACAGGTTCTGCCACTGACGCCCGCAGAGATCACCTAGCAGTGCAGAAACATCATTACCTTTGGGCGCACGATGCTCACACGTTCAATGAAGGAATGTACCCACTTATTAACTGAGTTTATTATTACGCTCACCTCCCTCTAGGAGGATCCAACACTTCAATTACTGGAAACCGAGGCCAGGGAGCTCCAGCAAGCCTACGATGTGATCAAAGGAACCATGTAGACCATGGCTATTACGCAGTGCTTGGCTAAGATAAGGGAGGCCCAGGACCTGAAAATTCAAGCCGATGCCGCCAGACAAAAGGAAGTGGTGATTAAAGCCTGTCTCCAGCCATGGATGGATGAGGCATTTGCAGTCTCGACCACCATAGAGCGCAAGGTAGCACATATGCAGACATAATATGCCACCATGGAGCCAGCAGAGATAGAGACTGATGTGTCGGTGACACGCGTGGAACGGATACAGCGAATGACGAAAGAGTTTGCTGCCAGTACAAGCGAAGCACAAAGACTGCTGACCGACCTCTGTGCAAAGATTGCCTTACCAGTTGAGTGGCTCAAGACAAGTCATGATGATTGTGTTGGGGGACTGTTGGGTAGAAGAAGCCCTACGCAATGGTCATGGGGCACAAAGCCTGAAAGTTTGGGTAAAAATGAGGTAAAGACTCCGCAAGATGCGTGGAGCACGATTTGTAGTAAGTGGAGTCAAAGGGGTAGTCTGCCCAAAAATAATGTAAAGAAATATAAATGAGTTGGCCCGCCCATGGATCGCGATCCATGGAAACGTATAAATAGAGCGAGGCTCTATGGGTAGAGGTAGCTAGTTTTTTGGTATGATTTGAGGAGAAAAGTCTAAAAGCATCTGTAAGTCCGAGTCGAGGGTATTAGGGAAGAGATAGAGGCTCTGCAACTGTGTGCACGGGCCACTGCAGTTGAGTGCGTAGGGCAGATTTGGATGTATTGGTGATAAAGTGGAAATAAAGATAAGTTGCTTCTGTAATTCTGTGTTAAATCTGAATTATCACGGATCTGGTTTTTTGTATGGTTAATATAACTGTTTGATCTATGCGCATATGCTTATATTATGAATGTATGTGAATTTGAGTTTATTCTAAGTGCGAGAACTGGTTAAATCTGATAAACATTTGGTTAAAGACCCTGCTAAGTAGATCTAATTTATAATACCTCAACAAGTAATTAGTATTACGAATTAACCCGGATCTAGATCTACGTGGAAGCAGAGCAGCACAAGGCTGCAAAACGACACGCGAACCCTCCAGACCACATCTAGACATCCCAAGGGTGCGGAAACCTGGTTCCAGCACCCTCCCCTGCTACCTCGGGTGAGACCTCAGACTGCGCTCCCTGGGCTATTACCAAAAGGGCCGGTAGCTGCGGGATTTGTTTGGCTAAATAATTCTTCCGAACCTGGGTCAGGCCCATATAAGCCAACATGGCAGCTCAAACTATATAGCCTAAAAGGATCGCATGGAGGCAGTATTAGAGGATAACGGGGTGAAGGACTTCATTGATTAAGAAGTCCCCAAGCCCTCAGGATCTAATGCCCGATAGTTGGCGGAATAGAGGAAGTGTGTGGCTAGAGCTAGGAGAATCATCCTGGAGGGAGTTCGAGATCACATATTCTTGAGCCTCCATGGGAAGGAGACTCCATTTTCGATGTGGAAAACATTGAAAGATATTTTTTAGAACAGCAGTGATCAGAGGAAGCTGGCACTGAAGGACAAATTTTGAAAGATCAAGTGTGAAAAGGGCAACACGATCTCTATGTATCTGACCAAGCTCACCACATGCAGGGATGAGCTTGCAAGTGTAGGGGTCGTGATAGCTGATGATGACATGGTGAGTCTTGCACTCCTCAGAATTCCTAAGAGCTGGCATAGCTACAGGGACTCGGTTAATGGAAGAGAGAAACTACCAGAATGGGAACGACTATGGTCGGATTTGATGCAGGAGGAGATCAGACGGAGCACTAGAGATGGTTCTTCATCCATGGAGGATGAAGAGAACTATTCCTTAGCAAGGCGAAGAAGGGGAAGGAGAAGGTTTCTCTTCCCGAATCTAGTTCTTCCCATGGTGGGGAAGAAGGTTTACAAATCGAAAGTACGATGCTTTCGTTGTCATGAGGTTGGCCATTTTGTTACAAATTGTCCACTGAGAAAATCCAAGAAGGGATCCAAGGAAGGATCTCAAGGTGAGGCACTTGCTTCATAGTTCGAGTTGGATTTCACACTCTTCACATGCATGGTTTCATCCATGGTGGGAAGTGGTTGGTTTGTTGACAGTGGAGCTTCTTTCCACATGACCGACGACAAGAGTTTGTTCAGTACTTTGGAGGAGAAAGATCTCCAGATACTCATAGCGATGGGTAATGATGAAAAGTATAGTGTATCAGGTGTAGGTAGGGTTATTTTTCAAAGGGAGCATGGAGCTCGCCTTACCTTGATCGATGTCAAATATGTACCAGGACTGAAGAGAAACTTTTTGTCGATTGCGATGCTAGAAGACATAGGCTATGCTGTAGTCTTCAGTAAGGGAAAGGTTTTCCTTAGACACATTATCACTAGACAAGTGAAGCAAATTGGTTCGTGGGTCAAGAACATGTATGCTCTTAAGGTTCAAGATGCATGCAAAGCCTTGAGCAGCAAGACAACTGATGGAGACTTGGTGGTTGAGAGGGAGTGTATACTACCTCTCAACATGCAGCGCCAGAAGAAGTCTCAGACAATTGTGGAGGAGCCACGATTGGTGCAACAGCTTCAGGAGGTTGTGGAGTAGCCACAACAGGGGAAGTTGAGTGGAGATCAAGTAGAGACATATACTCATGCAGAGACCTCCAGTAGGGGGAAACTTCGAGCTAGGTGGGCTGAGGGATCACATGCAGCCATACCTCCAGGTAGGAGGTGGGGCGATGTAGAGTGATCGTCCCAAGGATGAGGAGCAAGATCCTTGAGGTGCCCAACCTTTTGGATGAGACCTTGCTACGAGAGCCCCGATAAGGAGTAGCAAAATTGACTGATTGGGTAGAGACAGACGCGGATGGAGCAATACAGAGAGCTACAGTGCAGGGAATCCCAGGATAGCACATAGCATGCAGGCTGTAGAAATGCGAGAGGCACAAGTTTGTTGCACAGTGCAGGGTAGCACAGAGAAGGGTGCAACAGTGTGAGATGCATGGAGATGTTGTAGTAGCGCAGAGGTCAAAAGGCTTCAATGGGAAGGCCTAAGAGAGGAGAGAATAGAGAGAAAAATTACTCTGTTGAGATTATCCCTAATCAGGTCTAAAAATCCTTTTCCTTCCAGCACTTCCCCCATTACAAGAAACCCTTGTTTCCTTGAGTTATGATGTCTTTTCACTTGTTGAGATATCCTTGAGTGAGTTATGGAAGGAGCTCGTTGAAGGCTTGAGATTGGACGAATCCGGAGGACGGTTCCGCTTGGAGCCTGCGAAAGGAAGACTCAGGTGAAATCATTCATTTCTATACTTTAGCTATCTATAATAAAAGAAACACTTGTCTTGTTCCTGATATGAATATTTTTCATGTTTATGATATCAATGTTATGACTTACAAATGAATGACTATTTCAATTGCATAACTAACTTTTAGTATGATATGAAGTTGATTTCTTTATGATGTTTAGTCCATATACTAATGTACTTTCTTGAATTGATTGTTTTGCAGGTTGAAGGAGTAAAAGGAACTCCAAGAGGGTTTGGACCGTAGCTGGATCTTCGCAAATGAAGGACCCCCAGGTGCACCTCTCTTCGCATAGTTTGTTCATATTAGCATCATGGTTGTGTGGAATGCTTGTTTTTCTTTATAGATAACCCTTGCTCTACTAGGGTATTAACCCAAGACCCTAGGGGACATTGTCCCTAAACAGATAGTATTTCTCATGTTTGTGTCTTATACTATCTTGAAAATTTCATCTTTTGCAGGGTCAGTTTTGTCATGTACATAGTTATCAAAATTGTAGACAAGCTAATATAATTTGGTGTCACTTTAGCAATCTGTCAGTAGTATTTATAAATTTTGAATTACCAACAAGTGAAATATAGTGTAAATTTCTTGAGTAATAGTGTAGAATTTTCTCTACAAATCAGCTAGCTCACTGATATCATGTAGAAATTTTACCTACAGATCAAACTGATATATGCAATGTACTAAAGCATAATACTAGATCTACATCTACCATAAACTTTGCGGAAGCTTAATTGAACATGAGCAACATCAAGCATGAATAGATATAACTGAGAATGAGAAGTAATCAACCATAACACAGAAGATATAACCTAGGGAAAGCACCAGCCTAAAACCCCATCTTTGTATTATCAATCAAGTGGAAATCCTCAACAACATACAAAAAGAATCAGCTCAAAAGCTATCCTGCTCTCTCTGTACTCTGATGATGTAGCTCATGGACTATCTAGGCCTGAATATATAGGCTCCACAAGTCCTCCAAGCCCCTATTTCCTTGCGCAGTTTTGATTGGGGTCCAATTACATAACATGTGTGAATTGGCCAAATCATACCTACTATCACCTCAGGTCCAACTACGTAGTACTAGAAGGAATAATATTCCTTCCTCATGCAAGGAATATTCACTAGGAATATCCTAGCAACTGATAGAAAACTGTTCCTCATCTAATCTCAACTGGGTCTCTGTCCGAACTAACATGCATGAGTTATTCATGAGGGAATCTTCAGTTATATGCAAGCATGCATTAACTAACTAAACTCACATTAATTTAAACAAACTGTTTAAATCAATCTAATTGGACTTGACTTAGTTAACTGAGCCAACTAATTACAACTCAAATTAGAACTCATTCTTATCTCTTTAACTGATGGATAAATTCCTCAATTAATAGAGAAACTGTTGCATGTCCTCACATAGACTTCATGTTTGATTTTTCACAACTAATTAACTCAAGATGAATTAATCAATTAATATTCAAACTGTTGGTAAGACCAAATTCGAATTTTACTTCCTATTTCTAGTCTAGGGACTGTCTAAAATAGGAATCCACACTGCACTGCTAAAAATAGAACTTCTATTTTTAGCACTTCCATTTTTCATTCCCTTTTGCCTAATCCAGCACTGATGCCTAAACTTCTATTTTTAGCAGTGTTATTTTTAGCACTTCTATTTTTAGCAATTTCTTGTTGCCAATTTTCAACGCTCCCTCTCAACAAGAAAGGCTTCCTCTCAAACTTGATCCTGTACCTCTGGAATGTTCTGCATGCAATACATCTACCAAGTGTGGTTTCTCCAGCAACTCCCGGAACAAAAATAACTCCCAACTAACCTCTATGTTGGGCTAGTAACATACTCTGATGCTGAAGCTCTACCAGGCTATATAGTTTGAGCTGCCATGTTGGCTTATGTAAGTCATAACATTGATATCATAAACATGAAAAAGATTCATATCAGGAATAAGACAAGTGTTTCTTTTATTATAGATAACTAAAGTATAGAAAGGAATGATTTCACCTGAGTCTTCCTTTCGCAGGCTCCAAGCGGAACCATCCTCCGAATTCGTCCAATCTCAAGCCTTCAACAAGCTCCTTCCATAACTCACTCAAGGATATCTCAACAAGTGAAAAGACATCATAACTCAAGGAAACATGGGTTTCCTGTAATGGGGGAAGTGCTGGAAGCACAAGGATCTTTAGACCTGATCAAGGATAATCTCAACAGAGTAATTTTTCTCTCTATTCTCTCCTCTCTTAGGCCTTCCCATTGAAGCCTTTTTATACTTCTCCCAAGGTAGTTTTTTAGTTGAGAATTCGTTGGGAACAATTGGGCCACGGGCATCCAAAGCATTAGGATCCTTCATAACCTCATCATCCACTAAGGTATGCTCTCTTTCTCTCCAGGTGACTGGCATCCTGAAGAAAAAATGAATTTAGATCAGTAGATTTTTTGTTTGAAGTTTTCGCGGCGTATATGAGGGTCCATTTTACACACAGTCGTGTGTAGGGCCTACGTATACGTGGGTTTCATATATCCAATCCGCGTATACGTCGCGACAAAATTTTTGGCAATAATTCAACAGTAAAACTTAAATTAAAAATTCTAAAACCAATCACAATCGAATGCAAGATAAGTTTAAGGGTTACCTGGTGATTTTGGGACAATTTGAACGGTCGGTTTTGGCGAATGGCAACACTTTCTCCTTTTGCTCCACCCCTTTGCTCTCAAACCAAATGGTGATAATGGTGAGTCAAAAAACTATTTTATAGGCTTTGAAAATGATTTTTTTTTCAAATCTTCATTTTGTTTTGTCTCATGTAACTTTTAACTTGGGAGCCTGGAATGTCGGGAATGGTTCGATTTTTAGGACTTTTTGGACGCTTTTTCGACAGTTTCGAGACGTTTCCATGACTGCTGACCCATCATGGCAGGTATCGTTTTTTACTGGCATATAGGTTAGGGAAGCTCATTTTTCCATTGAATTATGCATACTAGCCTCTATTTGTTGATACTATTGCCATAGGGTCGATCCCATCGTGTTATGGTTCATAAGCCACCTTCACTCATTGATTTTTAAACCATGACACGATGGTAGAGCCATCCTTTTCATGGGCATCATAGTTAGCACCTCACTGACATTTGTTGCCCATGCTGCTTCAATTTGAGTAGGCTCGGGAGTCCTCTGTAGTCCCGCCATGACTTATGTGCTAAAGACTCATTCCTCTTTGCTTCTTCGCTTCGTTCTAGCCTTATACCCTAGAGGCTCCTTTGTGTTGAGTTATACTACTACATTGCATTTTGACCATTTGCACCTTTTGGCCTTGAGCCGGCTTCACTTGGACTCGTGTTTAAGCCAACTTTTGACCATGATGATTGCAAAATCAAAATTGCATGCCCTTGACTTCTGCAACTTGACACACCTTGACCCATGGAAGGAACATGCCTTTGAGTGTCTTTGACCAGTTTTCACCTCCCTGCATTGAGCATAGGAATGTTCCAATCCTAGGAACTAGATCATTTGTTTCACCAACACTCGTTCTTTCCACTGTACTATAGAATTCTTTTATTCTTTTTCGAGCTTAAAGAAAAATACAAGAAAATTATATATTCCAAAAAAGAGTGGGAACGGGACAATATTTCCACTTATTGTTGGCAGCTAGAGTCAGTTGTGTCGCCCTTGAACAAAGCACTCAAAAAAAAGTCTCCTCCATATGGGAGGGATTTAGTTTGACTTAGGTACACCTTAACCTTGTTATTGAGTTAGTTCTCCCCCGATTGGTTATCTCTTCCAATCATATGGAGGGTTCATTCGTGCCCTGCATGGAAAACTTATACAGAGTCATCATATGCTGCCACATAGTCACATTGAGTTGTGCTTTTGTTCAAGGGAAGTTAGCCTGAGTCGGCTTCTCTGCGGTGTCCCTTAACTCATTTTTCAGTCAGCCATCCCTGGTTGTCAGTATCTTGTCTATCATCACATGAGTTATATTGGTCCTTTACTCGTGCCGGTTTGAGAAGGTCTCCGTTGACTTCTTACTGGCAGGTCTTGTCCTTATCGACGACGACATCTTGCTCTGAGGACAGGCCTAGAGCTACACCCTGGCCCTATTTCCATTATTGATAGGTCACCTTGTGCTCAGCATCGATCAATATCATTGGTCTTTGACTGAGTAGTTTCCTTTGTGTTCGACACTAGTTTACACTATCACACATTGGGATTTGTGCAGTACCTTGGTTTCCATTTGACCCTATTAATGGATACCTCGCATCTGTGTCAGATTTCATTATTGGTTGGTTCAGAGGGTTGCTGTCGTGCGCTAGCCACATCTTGTGTATGCCAGAAACGTGCTACGGTCGGGTTACTACATCTTTTTTTGTTCGATTCCTTCCACATTATTGGCCTACGGGTTACACTCACGCTAGATTGATGAAGGATGCCTTAATGCCTTCCTTCTAATGGATCTTTCCCTATCGACTACGACTCATTGCTCTAGGGCAAAGATCTAGAGTCCAGTTGGCAGTACCTTGGGGTTTGCAGTCATTAGTGGCAGATCCTTCGTTATCGATAGTGGGAAACCATCATTGTCTCCTGATTGATAGATTCTTACAGGTGTTCGACTACAGCTCATCTATTGACACTTGTTAGATTGTACTGGGTACATTGATGCTCATTATCATTATCGGTGAGTAGTCTCGCGTTTGTTAATACCGGTCATTGATGTATACCATTAACAAATGTGAGACTACTCACCGATAATGATAATGAGAGTCAAGGTACCCAGTACAATCTAACAAGTGTGAATAGATGAGCTGTAGTCGAACACCTAGAAGAATCTATCAATCAGGAGACAGTGATGGTTTCCCATTATCGATAGCGAAGGATCTGCCACTAATAATTGCATACCCCAAGGTACTGCCAACTGGACTCTAGATCTTTGCCCCAGAGCAAAGAGTCGTAGTCGATAGGGAAAGATCTACTAGAAGGAAGGCATTAAGGCATCCTTTATCAATCTAGCGGGAGTGTAACATGTAGGACAATAATGTGGAAGGAATCAAACGAAAAAAGATGTAGTAACCCGACCGTAGCATGTTTCCGGCGTACACAAGATGTGGCTAGTGCATGACAGAAACCCTCTGAACCAAAAAATAATGAAAGCTGACACAGAGGCAAGGTATCCACCAATAGGGTCAAAAGGAAACCAAGGTATTGCATGAATCTCAATGTGTGATAGTGTAAGCTAATGTCGAACACAAGGGAAACCACTCAGTCAAAGACCCATGATACTAATTGATTTTGAGCACAAGTTGACCTATCAATAATGGAAATAGGGTCAGGGTGCAGCTCTAGGGTTGTCCTCAGAGCAAGATGTCGTTGTCGATCAGGACAAGACCCGCAAGCAAGAAGTCAACGGAGACCTTCTCAAATCGGCATGAGTAAAGGACCAATATAACTGATGTGATGATAGACAAGATACTGACAACCACGGATGGTCGACTGAAAAATGAGTCAAGAGACACCACAGGGAGGCTGACTTAGGCTAGCTTCCCTTGAACAAAAGCACAACTCAATGTGACTATGTGGTAGCATATGATGACTCTGTATAAATTCGCCATGCAGTAGGCATGCATGAACCCTCCATATGATTGGAAGAGACAATCAATCAGGGGAGAACTGACTCAATAACAAGGTTAAGGTGTCCCTAAGTCAAACTAAATCCCGCCCATACGAAGGAGACTTTGTTTTGAGTGCTTTGTTCAAGGGCGACACGACTGACTCTAGCTGCCAACAATAAGTGGAAATATTGTCCCGTTCTTGCTCTTTTTTGGAATATATAATTTTTTTTGTCTTTTTCTTTAAGCTGGAAAAAGAATAAAAGATTGCTATAGTACAGTGGAAAGAACAAGTGTCAGTGAAACAGATGATCTAGTTCCTGGGATTGGAACATTCCTATGCTCAATGCAGGGAGGTGAAAATTGGTCAAAGACACTCAAAGGCATGTTCCTTCCATGGGTCAAGGTGTGTCAAGTTTCAGAAGTCAAGGGCATACAAGCTTGATTTTGCAATCGTCATGGTCAAAAGTTGGCTTAAACATGAGTTCAAGTGAAGCAGGCTCAAGGCCAAAAGGTGCAAATGGTCAAAATGCAATGCAGTAGTACAGCTCAACACAAAGGAGCCTCTAGGGTATAAGGCTAGAATGAAGCGAAGAAGCAAAGAGGAATGACTCTTCAACGCATAAGTCATGGCAGGACTATAGAGGACTCCTGATCGTACTCAAATTGAAGCAGCATTGGCAACAAATGTCAGTGAGGTGCTAACTACAATGCCCATGAAAAGGATGGCTCTACCATCATGTCATGGTTTAAAAATCGGCGAGTGAAGATGGCTTATGAACCATAACACGAAGGGATCAACCCTATGGAAAGTGTATTAGCAAATGGAGGCTAGTATGCATAATGCAACGGAAAAATGAGCTTCCCTAACCTATATGCCAGTAAAAAATGATACCTACCATGACGGGTCAGCAGTCATGGAAATGTCTCGAAACTGTCGAAAAAGCGTCCAAAAAGTCCTGAAAATCAAACCATTCCCCACATTCCAGGCTCCCAAATTAAAAGTTACTTGAGACAAAACAAAATCAAGATTTGAAAATTTTTTGCATTTTCAAAGCCTATAAAATAGTTTTTTGACTCACCATTATCACCATTTGGTTTGAGAGCAAAGGAGTGGAGCAAAAGGAGTAAGCATTTCCATTCACCAAAACTGACCGTTCAAATTGTCCCAAAATCACCAGGTAACCCTTAAACTTATCTTGCATTCGATTGTGATTGGTTTTAGAATTTTTAATTTAATTTTTACCGTTGAATTATTGCCAAAAATTTTGTCGCGGCATATACGCGGGTTGGATATATGGAACCCGCATATACGCAGGCCCTACATGCGACTGTGTGTAAAATGGACCCACGTATACTCCGCAAAAACTTCAAACAAAAAATCTAACCGTCTAAATTCATTTTTTCATTAGGATGCCAATCACCTGGAGAGAAAGAGAGCATACCTTAGTGGATGGTGAGGTTATGAATGAACCTAATGCTTTATTTCATCAGCAGCCTTTCCCAGAGGGGAGAGGTAGTACATTCTACGGGCAGGTCACGAGGCAGTCTCTCAATCGAGGACTACATACATATCTATTGCCCGGGTCATCCTGGAAAGGTTGGAAGTCAAATTCCAATCAAACATGTGGAGAGCTTATCATTGAGGATAATCCTGTTCACCATAGCTAGAGTGAACGGATCATCTTCTTTGCACCAGGCCTCATGGCTAGCCATGAGCTTGGTGGTAGACTACCTCACCACTGTCTTTGATTGGTGTACTCCTCTTCTCGCTAACCTGAAGAGCTAGCTTACTTCTATCAAGAAGGGACAGACCAAAAACTTCGGGTATGGAACTATCTTGTGCTCTTTCTTCTTTGAGAGGGTCCCAGCACTTCGTCCTAGAGTACCGGTTTCGATCAGCACCCCACGAGATCCACGAATGGGCAGGTGGGCTGACTTGATGAAACGTCTAGGAGGTGGGGACATCCCACAGACTGCTTTCGACGATGACTTCTTCTCCTGGTGGGAGCAGCAGATCATTGTCGTAGATGACTACCCTTATGCTGGGTTGGATTTCTAAGGAGATCCTGATCTAGTATTACCACCGACCGCAGCATGGGACAACATAGGTAACAAATATTTTTGGTTTTACGATTTTTTTTTATGATTTTTCAAATATAATAATAAATTTTGAAAAATATTTTTGATAGGATTCAAATGACTAATATGATGATCATGTTCCAGATATTGGGGCAGTGCGACCAGATGGGTTCCCACGGCATGGACGTCGCGACCGAGGGGCTGAAGAGGAAACTGCAGACACAGAGTGACTTCTACACACTGTTCAGTGGCACTTGGTGAGACTAACTCACCGAGTACCGATGGAGGCCGTAGAGGATCTCCCTATAGATATGCAGCGTCATGTGGTTGGCATGCCATGAGACTGGGTTCGCACTCTTAGGCGTGTGGCCAAAGCAATAGTTGCATACTTAGCCGCTCATCCTGAGCCAGGGCATTAGATGTACTGGACATGATTATGGGCATTTGAGTCCCAATTTTTGTATATTATTTTGGACACACTTATGTACACTCGAGATGTTTTATGATATATATATACAGTTCCAACTTTTTGATGCTTGATTTTATTGTGATGAATGAATGATATGCCAGTCTAATGCTTGATTAGTGATAGAATCAGCTAACCAATTATGAGATCTTGTAATGTGCAAATAATTAAAGTAAGTAAATGATCTTTGCAACAACCTCACCCTTAAATACTTGCGATATAAACATGGATCCCTTACTCGATAAATGTTATTCAGTGTTGACACTATCAATTTTGAATCAGGATAGACTACCAACGAATCGATTTCATAAGAAATTACTTCGGATAGTAAATTAATGACGGTAGTATACTCAGCCATATTATTTGAAGCAGGACCAATGCATACTCCTCTTGACACCATCAATTGACCAGTTGGATAGCAGATTACCCAAGCTGCGGAAGCAAGGTTCCGAGTGTTCCAACTAGCACCATCAGCGAATCCGAAATAGACCAAGTCATCCATCAACACCTACCATAGCAGACCAAAAAGTGTCAATATCAACAACTACCAATGAGATATGTACAAACATACAAAATGTACAAAGAAGCCATTTCCTAGCTACTACTTAAGCAAAGTACTTCTTGAGGTAGAGCCCATTTCGGGGCTCTGCCAACTTGTTTCCTTCAAAATCGATTAACTCATACGCCCCTTTTTCTAAAACTCGTTTAATTATAAAGGGACTGTACCACATAGGTTTGAACTTGCCTGCCCCCAAGGCATCCTTATCTTGGTCATAGACCAAGACAAGGTCGCCTTCAGAAAAGACTCGAGGATGGATAGCTTTATCATACTGAGTTTTAACCCTTTTCTTATGAGCCTCATTGATTGTGGTGGCATCTCGATGCTGCTCATCGAGATGCTCCAAATGAAGGAGGCACTCTTCGAGACTAGAGGTCTTTGGAAGGAGCTCAATAGCTAACTTAAGAGATGGAATTTCACATTCAATAGGAAAGATAGATTCCATCCCATAAACTAACTGAAAAGGTGTAAAACCTGTAGCAGTCTTTACGGAGGTTCGGTATGCCCAAAGAGCCAGATACAACATAAGATGCCAATTGGACCGATTTTTGTCGATCGTCCTTTGCAGGATCATCTTAAGGGTTTTGTTCACTGCCTCGACCTATCCATTGGCCTGAGGATAATATGGAGATGAGTGCTCCTATCGGAAACCCAATTTAAGAGCCAATTCAAACATTAGTTGGTTTTGGAAATGACTACCATGGTCAGTGACAATCTCTCTTGGGATACCGAACCTTGAGATAATCTGATTAAAAAGGAACAATGCCGCTATTTCACTATCATTTTTATAAGTGGGCATGGCCTCAGCCCACTTCGTGAAGTAGTCTACGGCCATGATAATGTACTTGTGATTTGCTGCTGAAGGCGGATTACAAGTTGTAAAATCAATACCCCACTTAGTAAAAGGACCGACAGTGACAATGGGAAAAAGAGGAGCTAGATGTGCGTGCATCTTCTGAGTATAGATTTGACAGGGGTGACAGTGTTTGACTGCTTCAACACAATCTTTGAAGAGCGAAGGCCAAAAATAGCCGACACGCAAGATACGCTGGGTTGTAGCAAGCCCTGAAAGATGACCACCACAAGCTCCACTGTGGCAATCATTAAGCACTGACTCTGCTTCCTCTAGGGTTAAACAATGCCGAAGGATTGAATCAACCCCTCGACAATATAATGTGTCACCGATGATGACATAGTTCTTAGCCAGGTGATGTAATTTTCAGTTTTCATCCCTATAGAAAGTAGAGGGGAACTTCAAAGTCTGGAGATAGACAATGATATCTCCATACCAAGGGTCGAGTGAAGAGATGAGGAATAAATGTTCATGGGGTAAACTTTCCTCATAAACAATATCCTCTGCACAAGGCAGCTCAGATATTAACTCTGCAAAAACCATATATTTCTTAGACTTGGCGGATAAGAACTCGAGATTGAATTCTTGTAAGATGACTATCCATCGATTATATTTTCCCCCAATCAATTGCCTAATGAGGACAAATTGGAATGGATTGACCGTTGCTAAGACAAAAGTTTTGCGTAGCAAAATATAATGGCAGAGCCGCTGGACAGCATGGATAGCTGCCAAAGCCAACTTCTCAATAGGGGAATAGCGTAGTTCAGGACCTATCAAGCCTCGACTCAAATAATAAATCACATGCTCTATGAGAGCATCGTCTTCCTAAACGAGAACCATACCAATGGTTGACTCTGCCGCAGCGAGATATAAAAAGAAATCCCTACCATAATCCAGTGGACTCAAAAGCGGGGCAGAGACTAATGCCTTTCTCAAGGCATCAAACGACCGCTGCACAAAGTCGTCCCATACATATGGAACTCCTTTACGTAGCAAACGCATAAATCCTTTAGTGATCTCGGCATAGTTCACTATAAACCTTCTTAAGAAATTAGCTTTCCCTTGAAGACTTTGAAGTTGTCGAATTGAGGATGGGGGAGGCAACTGAATTATTGCCTCTACCTTGAAGCGATCAACCCGAATCCCTTCATTTGACATAATGAACCCTAATAAATGACCAGATGTAACCGCGAAAACACATTTATTGGGGTTCAACTGGATCTTGTAAAATCAACATCGCTCAAAAACCAATCGAAGGTGACTAGGATGATCAGTTCTCTTTCAAGAACGAGCAGGTAGACCATCCAAGTATGCTTCGATGATATGTTTAATGTCGTGGAAAGCATATGACATGGCCCACTGGAAAGTAGCTCCAACATTTTTAAGACAAAAAGGCATATTTCTGTATGCAAAGGTACCCCAGGGACATATAAAAGCTATCTTATGCTGATCTTCAGGACAGATACAGATCTGATTATAACCGGAAAAAACGTCCATGAAGGAGAAAATTTCATTCCCCGCACACTCATCAATAATCTGATCAATAAATGGCGTGGGATAATTATCTTTGGGACAAGCTTTATTTAGGTCCCTAAAGTCAATGCACACTCGGATTGTTCCTTGCTTTTTATCCATATTGACTGGATTAGAAACCTAATCCGTAAGAGGAACAGGGTATATGAAACATGCCTTGAGAAGCTTTTCTACTTCAGCTTTAATGGTGGTGCTTTCCTAGGATTAACCGGCCGAAGCTTTTGATGAATTGGTTTGGTCTTTTCATATGTCTTGATCTCATGTTGAACTATGGATGGATCAATGCCAGGCATTTCTTCATAAGACCAAGCGAATACATCTCGAAACTCCTTAAAAAGGTCGGTGTAAATTTGAATTTCTTCAGGGGAACATTCGGCTTTGATGAAGAGATTCTCGATCACGCTAGGGTTCCTAGAGATGTTTATAGATATCATTTTTGAAATCACCGACATATTACCTTCGGCACGAAAGTGTGCTAGAGCCAAAGGATTTGATATCGGAGAACCTAGATTCTATTTCCTCCAATGGAGGAAGAAAATATGAACGATGGTGTAAATATTCCCAAGCTCGATGTACACCCATCACTACTTCTAAGATTGCTTCCTCAGATGGTAAAACCATGTCTAAACAGTCCATAGCAGAGGTAGAATCAAGGGTCCAAGCTGGGGCCACATCACCATCTAGCTCCTCCTCAGAGAAAGGAGTAGAATGGTTGTCTGCAGAGTTGACGATAGATTGATATCTGAGCTTTGCTGCAGACATAGGAAATTCCATTCCACCAACTTGTCCTTCAGCCAATGTGGTCGTAGGTGAAGGAAAGGTCCAAGAGTCTGAAAAATAATGAGTTCGGAAGAACCCTTCTCATGAAGACTCCTTGGTTGATGAAACAACATTAATTCTAGCGATAACAGAGGGAAGATCAAAGCTACCCATCAATGAAGAATACATCCCAACTCCTAGATTCTTAGTAGGCGGATGAGGTTTATCCACTAAAGGAATAGTAGAATCCAAAGTTGCTCGAGGATCAACTGGACAATAATTCAATTGATCAACCTTAACGATTTTCCCTTCATGAGGAAAGCAAATTACACGAAATAGATTCGAAACAACAGCGTCCATTTCGTATACCCAGTTCCTTCCTAAGAGGAGATTGTAGTCTAGGTTAGCATCAATGACTTCTACTTCAACATTAACGACTTGTTACACAGTAATTTGTCACTGCCTTCACTCCCAGTCTTTCTACTGTGTCATGTGTCCAAGAAAAACATGCTCATAATGAACAAATGCCCTCTTATGCTGCCAATTGACCCACTTTTCCAAAGTTATCTGCCTCATCGCGACTATGGACTTAATATACGCACTGAATGGCGGTCGTAAACAATGTACATCTATTTCTCGCGACGGTCCAATTTCATGCCCTGTCGCGAGGCTATTTGCTATATTCAGCGATAGTCTGACTCGCTACATTACTTACAGGCGATGACAGTGCTGTAGCTCTGTTATACACTCGCGATGACCCAGATTGGGCGAATTTGTTCCAATAGTCAACCTTCTAGATGACTCCAGACCTAGTTGTTAACATAGGTTGTGTTGCCCTTCCTTCTCTGGCATGGTAGTTCCATCAATTATGCTACCTTCCTTGAGGATAAGCTCTCTCTTCCACCTTTCATGGAGACTCCTTCTCCTATTTAAACCCACACCTTTGCTATGATCAACTAGTTGGTAAATTCTTGGATTGGGCAGTGCTGTTAGTGTTTTTAGTTTGATCGTTGGTGTAGGTGTGACAAGTGTGAGAGTGTTGATAGCTTATGGAAGGTTGCGGAGTGCCCTTGGATTTGTGTAAGACTTATGAGTGAGAGAGAATTTTTGTATGTTGGGAGATCCATCTTCAAAGAGTGAATGCTTGAAGAACATATTCGCTGGATCCCTCTGAGAAGGCTTGCGACATCAAGACTTTGGTTGTAAGCTTACTCTTATTTCATTATTAATATAATCAATGATGTTTTCCTATGTCTTGTATGTAATTTACTTGATATCTCATGACTTCTTGACTTTGTGAGTAAATAGATCATTGTTTTTTTCCGGTTACGTGCTTTGTTGTATATCCTTTGCATTGTTTCAGGTTGATCACTCATTAAGGAGAAGGAAGCGAAAGCGGGAGCAGCACAACGGAACTCCATCGACCACCGGTTGAGGTAGGCCTCCAACTATGACTTTTTAAGGAAATCTATTGTTGATCTATCCTCGTTTGTGACTAGACCCACTCTAGGGCTAGAGGGGTTGCCTCTGTCCGCAGAGGGAACACTTTCCTACATCACAAATTGGCGACTCCGCTGGGGAGTCTGTCCTATGTTCTTCTCTTTTCTCTTGTTTTGATTTTGATTTGGTCTCTCTTGGTTTTTGGGGATTAATTGTCAGTCTTTTGGGTCACCTAGGTTGATCTAGGAGGTCCCTCTATTGTCTGTTAGATTGGCTGGTTTTTGTTTGGGAGTTTTTGGCTCGTTTGCCTTTGTTTTTTACATCATCGCGGAACATAGTTTAACAGTCGCGCTGACATTGCACTCACTCTTTTGTAAAATCCTGTGCATCACTGAATAACGTCACACAGTCGCGACGACCTCTGAAATCGGTTCATCGCAGGAAAGACGTGTACTTACGCGATGACATCGCTCTGTTGCTACGGCTAGTTTCTTATCAGCACTAGTTGCTTGTGTTGTACTCGCGATGATACCTGTAGAATTGATTTTCTCAATTCTACCTCCTGAGTTTGCCAGTCCTATTGATCCCTTGCCTTTTTCACTTGCTCAGTAGTTTGTTTTTCACTGTTTATGGTTAAGGCACTTCTTCTTTGGCTTTGTTGAATGAATCTTGCATTTTCTGCCTGTGTGACCTAGCTTGTTCTTTCAAGTTTTTGAATCAATTGTCTTGGTTGCTAGTTTCCTCAAGGTTCGTTTGCAGCCTTCTTATTAGTTTGATTGAGCCTTCCTCATTGCTTGTTCTTGGTTGATTTTTAGTGACGGTTGTTGAACCGATCTTTGGTATTGATTCAATCTCTTTTCACTACCGAACATAGATCACGATTGTTTGGGTCAACCTGTTCTTTCACACTTGCTTGTTCATTTCTTTGAATTTAAAACATAAAAAATTAAAAGACTGCATTCATTTAGTGTGCGAAAGTGAAAGTGAATTTGCATTTCAAGATTTCATATTGGAAAGCGAATGATTAAAATCTCTCATTAGTAGTACCCATGCACTGTAGGAATTGATGTCTGTATGCATTGTGTGATTGCATTTTCTCATCTTGGTTTTCTTGGTTTGGGAATGATCTCTCTACCCTCCCGTAGGTAGGTGTTCATTGAAGTAAAAGGATATTTCATTCATTCTAGCTACATCCTAGGATTTGTTGTATACATACGGTAAGGCCTGAAAACTGAAACATAATTCAAGATCAACTTTAAAATGAACTGAATAAATCTAACAACGCATTGGAACATAACGCTCATTATTTAGAGGTCTAGGCTAGAGACGTGCTCCAGTGTCGTTAAACCTAGTCACTATTGTTTTCACTCAAGGTTGGGTCATTCCTCCTTCTGTGACTCAATAGCAGTCTAATACAGAATTGTGCTCCCATGTACCGTCGAGTATATGTTGGGAGACCCCACTAGGTTATCATCTTTCATCCATAGGAAGCCGTGTCTGCCTCCTTGCAAACTGCAATGCACCGAACACAGCATTCGGGAAGATTGACTGCCGTACGGAAAGTCCTTGGTTTTCATATGATTGCTAAGGTGTCTATGCAGTTTTACGGGTTGTTTGGTAAACCTTTTGCCTAGTTCTCCAGAGTAGTCACTTTTGTTCCTTTTCGGACTCCCTAAAAGAAAAGGTCCATCTGAGCACTTGTCACTTAAGGCTCAATAAATATTCGAAGGCGACTAGAGTCATCTTTGTGTCCTTTTCTCGACTCTTTAATGATGAAAAGGTCAAGTTCTGTTCCTATGTCTTAAAATTTATTTGGCCACGTTCACATTTACCCAGTTAGATCTTGTTTGCGTTTAGTTTGAGTAGGGTTCTTTCTCATTAGCTTTCCTAGGATTTTGAATTGAATCATCCTGGTGGAATCACCGATCCCATTTCCCGTTCCAAGTGACCAAGGCTCTCCATCCTCTATCGCTCCCGAGGTTCCGGTTGTTAGTGATACTCTCCTTGTTATCCCGAGTGTCCAACCGCTTAACTCTCAAGCCCCAGAGGATGAGTCTTACAATATTCATTGGAACCCTGTTTGGGAGCCTTCTGAAGAAGACTTTCCCGCTACTCCTCCTAGTGTTTCAGCCCCGATGTCTTCCTCCGACATGGATGAGATGCCTCCCATCTCCGGTGAAGAATCCTTGGTGTTAGAAAGTGAAATTCCTATACCCACGGAAACTTCACCTTTCTGTGCAACAGGAACTTCACCTTTCCACATTACCTCCCTTGGTGTCACGTTGCCTTTAAGATATAATGCTTTGGCGGACATCATTGGTTCCCGGGCTCCCCTTTTGAGTTCCATATGGTCTTGTACTGTCCCTCTGACTTCAGAGTCATTTACACCTCAAATTCACAATGTGTCCATCACATCTGTTCCGACCATGCCAACTGTTTGTGTGGCTTCTTCAACCCCTGTTGTCAGTGCCGCCACTACTTCTTCAGTGGTTACTACTGTTGCCAAACCTTCTGCTGGTCCTACCAATGGTGGCCCAGTGGCAGGAGCTGTTAATCCCACACTAAGTGCCCCACCTTCTTCTGGTTCCATTCCAGTAGGGGGGGCATATGATCAATACGTGAAAGCTCTTCAAAATCCGGATCCTCAAAATCCGTTTAATTATTACAATTCTCATGGAGCTCATATTTATTACCCCGGACGTATGGCATCTCAACCTGCAGTTGAGGTCATAGTTCTGTGGTCTGTTTCTTGGGGTACCACCACTTATCATGGTGGCCAAGCACCACCCGCAAATCTTCAAGGACCACCCTATCAAGGTCAGCCGTCCTACGCGCAACCCTCTTATGGGCAGCCGTCTTACGGACAACCTTATCCAGGGCAACCTGGAGGCCCACAAGGACAACCCTTCCAGGGACAACCTTCGGCCTTTGGTGGTTCTTCCTTTACCTATCTTGGGCAACCTTCTGGTAACCTGGGCCAACCTTATGTTCAACAAGGTCAACTCGGTGTCCAGCAAGGCTACCCTTTTGGGCAAGCCGGTCAACCTTACATCCAGCAAGGCCAACCCACTATCCAGCCTACTCAACTGCCTCGACAAATAGGTCAGCCCTAAAGTCAACCGGGCCAACCAAATGTCCAGTTGGCTCAGCCATCTGGCCCATCAGGACAACCCTCAGTTGTGCAAGGACAACACGCTAACCAACAAGCTCGACCTTCTCGGCAAGTGGGCCAACCCCAATCTCAGCTAGGCCAACCTTCTAGCCAGATGGTTCAACCTCAGTTTTCTCAAGGACATCAGTCTAGGCCTACTCAATCGGGCACCCAAATTATTGTTGCTTCTCAAGCGCCACCTGGTTTTCAGCCCAATCTGGGCTCCACACACAATCCGGTCCTCAAATTCAGGTTCGATCCCAATCTCAACCTACCTATCAAACCCAACCTGGCTACCAGGCTCAGTCTGGAGCCCAGTCGCCTTATGGTACCTAGCAATCCCAAGGGCAATCTCAATTTGCCTCATATCAAAATTATCAACAATTGCAGGTCAATCCTTACCAGAATTTCCAACAACCTTATGTTGCTCCTGCAGGTCAAGTTGGTATTCAATTGAATGCTGGGGGGAAAATCCAAGGTCAACCATCCAGTTATAGCTATAACCCCTACGGGAAAAATTCCTACGGACAAAACCCTTATGGGCCAAATCCGTCCAGACAAAACCAATGGGGGCAACAAGCAACTGGGTGGAACTCTGGTACTACCTCCTACCTGTGGCCTCAAATGTCCTTTAATCCTCAGTTACCCTTTTTAGCGATGTTGGAATTACTAGACGTGTCCAAACTAACAAATGATCCCATTCTTCATAATCCGTATTGGCCGTCGGTTCTAACTAAAATTCCAGGTGATTGTCCCAAGTTTGATGGTAAAGCTGGAGAAGATCCACAAGCTCATGTTATGATGTATCATTTATTGTGCTTGTCCAACTCATGGCTTGATGATTCAATCCGGCTTCGCCTTTTTCAACAGACTCTCACTGGCTCTGCCGCTAAATGGTATACTGAGTTATCTCGCAGATCTTTTTAGGACTTTAACTCGTTAGCGATGGCATTTTTAACTCATTTTCAGTTGCCGATTCGATATGAAACGGCCACACATCTCCTGACATCCTTAAAATAGACTATGGCCACACATATCTCCGATCATATTCATAAATGGAGACGACGTCGCTTTTTGATCAAGTTTTGGATTCCGATCAGCTTCTGACTGACTGGTTCACGACTTCATTTGTCGGTCTGATAGCTCGGGACATTGCTATGGGGGCATGTGTAACTGAAGAGCAAGCTATTGCACGTGCTCAGTACCTTGACTTGGTTTACTCCCAGTCCGGTATGCTATATGATTATTTGCCTGATGCTCCAAGGCCCAGAACTTCCAAAGCTTCGCCAACACCATCTGTTGACGGTGTCATCGGTTCTGTCAATCCGCCCTCTAAGAAATCTTCCGCGAACCCTGGGAAGCAAAAGTCAAATACTTCAAATGAAAATACTTCCCAGGCTGTATCCAATTCTAGTAACACTTCCGAGGTGAATGCCATCCAGTCCACCACGGCAGACAAAGCCTCGAAAGGGAAAAAGAAGGGAAAAGGAAAGAATAAAGCTGAATAGCCAAAGCAGGATTCCCCTAAACCTCCGCCTGAGGAAGGTGCCAAACGCAAACCTAAATATCCTTGCCTTATCTGTGACGAGGATCACTATACCAAAGACTGCCCAAGGCGGTCCGAAGTTAGTCGTTTGCTGAAAGGTGCCCCTGGAACTCCTGTCGTGCTCAAAGATCCTTTTCCCTCGCAACAAACTCAAATGGTGGCTGATCCATCGCAATCCTCTTCTCCCTTTGGTTCTCAGGTATTTATGGTTGGGACAATTCCCATCCACATTAGTACTCAGGCAAAAGAGTATCCGTCGCCTGCCGGGAAGGAGCCTGAGGTCCCCTCTAGTGCTCCTCCATCCAGTTCTGGTCCTCTTCATATTGAACGACCTAGCACTGAGACGGTCATCCGACCTCCTCCTAAAGGCGTACTCCAGAAATCTTCGTACAACCCCAATGCTCATGTTGCTCAGCACTATAGCATCATTGAGGACTTAGCCCAGGCTCCGTCAGCTATGTCCGCATTAGAAGTTCTCCAGAGCTGCCCCTCTCAGAGGAAGTCTTTGCTATCAGCCATCGGTGGCATTGACCCGGCCGACTCAGATTTGATTACTTTTGACCTGGACAGTCATATACCGAGGCTGCCTCACCAAATTGCCTTCCTTATTCAGGTCATCATCAATTCTAAAACGATCCATCATACCGTCATTGATGAAGGCGCTTCTACTTGCATAATGTCAGTTGCTTGTTGGAAGGCTATTGGTTCTCTGACTTGAGCGAGTCTCCTATGACCTTGGAAGCCTTTGATGGGAGAGAGTCTCGTCCTTATGGTATACTCCAACGCTTGCCTATTACTCTGCAAGGGAAGATGGTCAAAGTAGAGGTCGAAGTTGTCAATGCAAATTTAACTTGCAACCTCCTTTTAGGACGAAGCTGGACATATGCCATGCGAGCCATGGCTTCATCTCTATTCCGTGTCATTCGTTTCCCTCATCAAGGGAAGATTATCAACGTAGACCAGTTGTCCTTCTTCACCTCCTCCTCCGATGGCAACGTGCCTTTTGTGGAGCATACCTCTGTTCCATTTGAGAGTGTGGGTGCTGGAATTTTTAAAGATCCTGCCCTTATGGGTGTCTTCTCACTCCCACCTCCCAACATCGCTCCTATTAATATGATTTTTGTTCGCTCTGATCCATGGGTTCTTCCTCCTGCTGATCAAGTAGAATCCTGGGGCGATGAGATGCTGTTGAGTCCTGCCGAGCTCAACTACGTCGAAATTGTTTCTACATCGGCCCCATCCTTTGAATCTACTCCTTCGAGCAGAGCTCTTGACTCGTACGTGCAGCCCCCTTGGCTTGGAGATAGTGCTTCTTCAGACCCTTTACAGGAACTTTTTCCTTCTGATGAAGCGATTATTGAGACCATGTCTTTCGAGGAGCCTCCCTGGTTTGATCATCACCATCGCTCCTCGTTTCTCCCTACCCATCGGGAAACGCTTACTTGTCTTGAGCGGTTTGCGTCTTGTATCCCCTCTCAACGTCTCCAGACACTTATCCATATACATCAAGTGTCTTCTCAAGGGAATATGGGCAGCATCACGCAAACCCAGCCCATCGACATCTCTTTCAAACCAGGGATTGTCGAGCATATCCATGTAGGAGTAACTTGTACTCCAGAGGAGATTCAGCTCTATACTAATCTTTTCGGCAAATTTCGTGATGTTTTCGCCTGGTCTTACGAAGAGATGCTCGGCATCGATCCTAGCATTGTGGTGCATGTGATACCTACATATCCGGGTGCTAAACCTGTTCGACAGCGTCTACGCCCCATGCACCTCGAAAGGCTATAGCGATTAAAGCAAAAGTTGAAAAGCTTCTTAAGGCTGGTTTCATTTACCCCATCCCACTCACAGATTGGTTCTCCAATATTGTCCCTGTAACTAAAAAACAGGTCACTATCAGGGTATGTGTTGATTACCGTGATATTAATCGGGCCTGTCCTAAAGATAACTTCCCCACACCCTTCATTGACCAGCTCATTGACGAGTGTGCCGAGAGTGAGATATATTCATTCATGGATAGCTTTTCTGGTTATAACCAGATTAATATTTCTCCCGCAGATCAACACAAGACCGCTTTTATCTGTCCGTGGGGCACTTTTGCTTATAAAAAGCTCCCCCTTCGGCTTAAAGAATGCTGGCGCAACCTTCCAACGCGCAATGTCTTATTCTTTTCACGATATTTGACACATTGTGCAACCTTACCTGGATGACCTTCCGGCTCATTCAGCGAAACGCCAAGACCATCCGACCCACCTTTGCGAAATTTTCCTCCGTTGTAGACACTATCGTATCCAGCTTAATCCGCATAAGTGTGTCTTCTGTGTTGAGTCTGGCAGACTTCGCAGATTCATCGTCTCCTGGGAGGGTATCCGTTTGGATCCTCTTAAAGTCGAAGCCATCCTGAATCTTCCTCCCCCTGCTTCCTTGCAGCAATTGCAGAGTTTGCAGGGAAAATAAATTTTTTTACGACGATTCATTCTGAATTATGCCGAAGTGGCCAAAGGCTATACGCGGTTATTAAAACGCGACACCCCTTTTCATTGGGATACCGCTGCACAAGAGTCATTCGAGCACCTCAAGGCTCTCCTTGTTTCTGCTCCTTTGTTACGTCCCCCTGATTATCATCGGGACTACACTCTTTATTTAGCCGTTGCTGACACCACCATCGGCATGGTTCTAGTTCAAGATGACGATGATGGTACTGAGCAAGTCATTTATTATCTCAACCACAATTTACTTGATATGGAAACTCGCTACGCCTATGTCGAGAAGTTGGCATTGGCCGTTGTTTGTGCTGTCCAACGTTTCCACCATTATATACTATTGCATTTTATGACGGTGATTTCTGATTGCAACTCGATGACGTACATTCTGTCACATCAGTTACTGAGGGGAAAATACTCAAAGTGGATTATCATCCTCCAGGAGTTCGACTTGGAGTTCACTACCACCAAGTCCAAGAAATCCCTCATCTTTACTGAGTTGCTTTGCTCTTTGCCATCTGTTACCACACCCTCTCGGTTAGAGGACCACATTCCGGACAAAACTCTGTTCTTGATTAGTACCCTCGATCCTTGGTACGGGGACATTATTGTCTATCTTCAGACATCCTCTTTTCATCCTGATTTGTCTAAGGACGCTCGACGATGAATTCGTCATCAATCTCAACCTTATCACATTATTGGGGACACCCTATACCAGCTCGGCACCGACCCTGTCCTCCGCCGATGTTTAACACTCAAGGAAGTCGAACGAGTTCTAAATGACTACCATTCTGGCGCCTGTGGTGGTCACATGTCCGGATATGCTACTGCTCAGAAGATTCTCCGTGCTAGTTATTTTTGGCCCTCCATCTTCAAGGATTGCATTCTTGCCGTCTGCTCTTGTCATGAGTGCCAAATCTACCAATGGAAAATGCACGCGCCTCCCACTCCATTGCACCCTGTTATTACCGTTGGCCCTTTTTCTAAATGGGGCATTGATTATATGACCTGTAACCCTCGCTCAGCTGGGGGGCATGGGTATATCATCGTTGCTGTTGATTATTTCACAAAATGGGTCGAGGCGATGCCTACACTATCCGAGGACGGTCACACAGCGGCGCAATTTTTGTTCAATCATGTTATTTCATGATTCGGAGTCCCTCAAGCTATCGTCACTGATCACGGCAAACATTTCCGTAATCATATGATGACTGAGTTAACAACCTAGCTGGGCTTGCGGAATGATAGTTCAACACCATACTATCCTCAGGCCAATGGCCAAGTGGAAGCTATCCACAAGGTGCTAGTTACAATGCTTCAACACACCGTTGGCACGCACAAGTCCAACTGGCATTTGATGTTGTTCTCTGCCTTATGGACCTACCGAACTATAGTGAAGGATGCCACCAGGTTCAGCCCGTTCCAACTAGTTTACGGTCTGGAGGCTACCCTTCCAATTGAGTGTGAGATCCCTTCTCTGAAATTAGCCGTCGAATTACTCCCAAACACTACTCCAGTAGAAGAACGTCTTCTCTATCTAAAGCGACTAGATGAGACTCGTCGACTAGCCTCTCTAGCCATTGAAGCACAGAAGAAGAGAGTGAAAACTCACTTCGATCATACTGTCCATCCTCGTTATTTTGTTGAGGGAGACTTAGTCCTACTTTATGATCAAGCGAATGATAAGCTAGGGGCAAGCAAATTCGAGCCTATGTGGCACGGGCCTTATATTGTAAAGTGAGTTTTTCAAAAAGGGGCCTATGAGTTGATTGATTATGAAGGGAACCCTCTAGATAAGCCCCGAAATGGGCTTTATCTGAAAAAATATTACGCATGAACCCCATGCACTCTGATTTGTACATACACGTGTTCTCAGCAAGTGTGTTGTGTGTGTGTGTTTTCATGTTTTGGCTTGGTGTGTAGGCTTAATTGCTGCTTATTGTGTCTTTTTGCTTTGTGTGCAGATGTCTGGTACACCTTACGTTGGTTTCGCTGATGGTGCCTACCGTAGTACACGCAACCTGTCTTCTGCGGCATGGGTGATCTACGATCCTCACGGTGAGTTAGTAGACCTTCAAGGTGTTTGTCTGGGTTGTACCACAAACAATGTCGCTGAATATAGTGCTGTTATTGAATTACTGACTGAGGCTATTAACCTCGGCATTCGTGCATTGGTTGTGAATCTGGACTCTCAGCTTGTTGTCCACCAGCTTAATGGGCATTATTCCGTCAGAGATCATCGGATTTTAAGGTTGTATTTATGTGTTAAATTGTTAGAAAGGAATTTTGATTTTATTACATATCAACACATTCCAAGATGATTAAACACGTTAACTGATGCATTGGCCAACCATGTATTAGACAGACATTTGCGTAACATGTAATTAAAACAGCATATAGAAGCATTTAAAAAACACAATAATGAACCATAGGAATATATATATGTATATATATATATATATATATCTCGTGTGGTGCACCGAGGCGCTCAAAAAATAAATGTATATGTCCAAATAGAGTCTGTGTTCTCCATACATCCGAGACACATGTCTCTCAAAAAATCAGCAGGAAATAAAACCTAGGTGTCTACTGTGGTGGGTTGTGCTCCCTATAGCACACCACCGCTCGTGCAACCCACCTCAACAGTCGGTGCACCCTAGGTATCACCCCTACTGTATGAATCTGGAACTCTATGGGGACCTCCTCGATCCCCATGTAATCAGGGATCCCGCCGTCAGACCCTCGAGATTTTGGGCCACTGTCTCTATCGAATCGCCAGCTGGAGGAGCCAAGGCTAGCTCTCTGATACCCTGTGGGTCCCTCCGTGCCTCTGGAGCCAATCCTACAGGCCTCACTGGTCCCACATCTGCAAATACCATAGAGTACCTCATTAGGACATATGCATAAAAAATCCAAAAAACATCATAAAAGATAAAATACAAAAATAGCATGATCAAGTGCTTTACCGCCATCATCCCACTACTCGCTAGGGGGCAGCTGCATGTTGGGGTCTCCACGAAAGTCCATACCAGCGTATGGCCAGTCCTCAATGACGACAGTCTGGCGCTCCAGCCACTCACGGAACAGTGTCCACCACCTCCTCCTGGCATGACACGGGCCCACTATGTGATCCTAGGCTCTCGCGGTCTGGGCGGCTCCAAGTCCATATCTTGCAACTGCAGTACCGACACCCGCTCTAGCATGAGCGGGATCAAAATCGACCCGTAGCCAAACTGTTTCGTCTCTCCTCGACGACAGTTGGTAAGTTGTCTCTTCATGTTGGCCGTCACTGTTTCCGCCCAGTTGAACATGGTCAGATTAAGGCATTCGAGAGCCAACCAGAGATGGGTCTTGGATGCCTCGTGTTGGGCTTGGGAGCCCGCTACCCTTGTCACCATAAAGAGAACTGCGCAAAGAACCACGTCTTCCACCGTCGGAATTGCCACCTTCCCGCTCTTTGTTTTGCGTGCCCGGGGGCACACTCGTGCTATCAACATCTCTAGCGACTCACCGCCCCAGGAAGCTAGCCCTCTAGGATTGGCCTCTCACCACGACGGGACAATCCGGTCAGAAAATATATGTCTGTTGCATCAAACTCAATATCTCGGCCCCAGATTATGAATTTTCTGTCTGTTGGGTTCCATGCACGGATTATCAGCTCTAGCAAATCAGGTTGGGCCCGAAGGTGCGGAGTAAGGAAGAATTTTAGCAACCCACATGCATGTAAAGCATTTCGGCACCCAACATTAGCAAAAGCTGCCTCATCGTTAAAATCGTGAGTTCGTTCCTGCCAAACAAATGACATGATGCCCTACATGATGAGAAAAAATGAATTAGAACTTTGTTTACAAATTTCAATTCATAATTTGCACAAAAAATTAATTTTGCGTCGCCATCGCGACTGTTTGGCGTGAAACCGACAGTTCATTTTTCTCGCAGTCATTGTGAGAATACATCACATTCTCACGATGATCGGAAAACGTTACATGTAAATCGTGCTTGGTCATCGCGGACTTGAGCGACATACCCGCGATGACTGAGCAGCGGACTCCGACTCAAAAATCTGCCTAAACTTGCATACCTAATGCTAAAATGCATGGAAAGACTACTAAAATGAAGCGCAGGAGGAAGTCTACTTACTTGGTAGAAGTTTCATGACGAACCATCGACGAATGAGGCCGGAATCAGCTTGAGAAGTTCACTCTGGTTGGTGCTCCAAATGCTCCAATGGTAAAATGAACAGTGCAAATGGTAAAAAACAAATGAATTACCCCCCTTTTTATAGTAATTTTTGAAATATTAAAATTTTCACTTTAGAATGTGTGTTTTTTACCATTTTTATTGCATGGTTAATTGGGGTTTTGGTTTCTAACTATGTTTTCACATATATTAATCATTTATGTCGGATGGGTTTTACGTTTGACGTGTTTTGTGCAGGATTATAGGTAGTGGTGTGCACTTGGTCCGTAAAGTCGTCTTTAATGCTCTTTTCCGACTTAAAATACGAAAAGATAGCCGAGTTGTTCCTTTCAACTCGTTAAAAAACCTGAAAGGCGGTCCGCTTTAAACTCTTTTGCGACCGTGTAAACATGAAAAGATTGCCGGGATTTTGTCGTTTTCGGGCCGGTTATTGGTGGCAAAATGGCATGGTTTCGATCGCTTTTCTACTTTTTTGGGTCGAGGTCACTAATCACGAAAAGTACTCCTTGATCATAATGGTCAAGAGGTTCTTTCAAGTATCGTTTTATACTTTTTCGGGCTCGAGAGACACAAATCGATGAAAAAGAACCCCCCCTGGAGTTTTCTTTTTCGTGTCGTTTTCAAACTCTCTAAACATGAAAAAGACTCCGAGTTTTACCTATGTCGGACTTGTTAAACCCTGATGACATTGGACTCGTCACCATGACGAGACTCGAGCTTCTCCTCCCTAGGGCTCATTAAACGATTACTAGGTTGGATTCGACGAGGAGTCGAACTTACAAGCATATGCTATCCCCTTCAAGCTTGTTTTTAAAAATAATTGGGGTACTCGCCAACAATGGTGGGGGAATATTTGGAAATCATCATTGATCATTTATGGCAGCTAGTCACTCTTGAACATCGACACTTCTGCTTCTTGTCGGGTTGGGATATCCATACATCGTCATTTGGCCTTCCATGGGTTTGGGTTGTCATTTAGCCTCATTCCATCTGATCTATGCTATTTCCATTCAGCCTCTAATCCTTGGTCCCTAAAAGCTGCCATCCTCCAGAGTCGTGTCGCCGATATGTTCAAGAGTATAATCTTTCTACAGGTTAAATCCTTGCCTCTTCCTCTGATACTCTGCTTCACCATCTACCACTTATTCCTTATCTCATGTCGTTGATGGGGGAAACATTATGGCCCTCCTGCGACATGTCGTCTCCTGTCGAAATTAGGTCATTATCCAAGAGATTGACCTAGAGATCCCCTTTGGTACCTTGGAGCTTGCATGCTTCAATGGCAATTTCTTCGTGCCTGACGGTCAACTTACATCATTGGTCGTCGTTTGGGTGATTCCATGAGTGTTCAACGTCAGCTCATTCTTCACACTTTGTGGGTTGTACTGGAAAATACCTTGAGAACCATTGGCATTATTGGTGGTTTCTCTCGCGCTTGTTAACGGTTTTCATCATTGGCTGGTAATCAAGCGATTTTCTATCATGCTCGACTTCAGCACCTTTATTTGCATGCTAGAATTTGTACCATGATCGGTTGGGTTCAAGACCCCGAACTCAGATTACATGTTTGGGCTGCGTGGATTGGTTTGTGATTGCATGACTCACTAATGGATGGTTGTGACCATACCTGAGTCTTCATGGATGGCTGTGACCATACCTTTATCATTATCATGGTCTTATTAGCTGGATGGTTGCGTCCATACCACAGACCTAGTTCGTATGTCTTTTGGATGGCTGCGTCCATGCCTAGACTACATGTACTTCACTATCAGAGATATTAGTGTACTTGCGCCTGTAGGTTCTCCCAGATGGTGTTCCATCTCAATCAGTTTTGTAAAGCATTTCACCCCTCCCACTCTCTCGGGCTTCATACTTTAGGGGGCATCTGTTACACAGTAATTTGTCACTACCTTCACTCACAGTCTTTCTACTGTGTCATGTGTCCAAGACAAACATGCTCATAATGAACAAATGCCCTATTATGCTGCCAATTGACCCACTTTTCCAAATTTATCTGCCTCATCGTGACCATGGACTTAATATATGCACTGAACGGCGGTTGTAAATAGTCCAACCGCACTTCCAATGCGGATGTACATCTGTTTCCTGCGACGGTCCGATTTCATGCCCTATTGCGAGGCTATTTGCTATATTCAGCGATGGTCTGACTCGCTACATTACTTACAGGCGATGACAGTGCTGTAGCTCTATTATACACTCGCGATGACCTAGATTGGGCAAATTTGTTCCAACAGTCGGCCTTCTGGATGACTCCAGACCTGGTTGTTGGCATAGGTTGTGTCGCCCTTCCTTCTCTGGCATGGCAGTTCCATCAATTGTGCTACCTTCCTTGAGGATAAGCTCTCTCTTCCACCTTTCATGGAGACTCCTTCTCCTATTTAAACCCACACCTTTGCTATGATCAGCTAGTTGGTAAATTCTTGGATTGAGCAGTGCTGTTAGTGTTTTTAGATAGCTGGTGTGGGTGTGACAAGTGTGAGAGTGTTGATAGCTTGTGGAAGGTTGTGAAGTGCCCTTGGCTTTGTGTAAGACTTATGAGTGAGAGAGAATTTTTGTATGTTGGGAGATCCATCTTCAAAGAGTGAATGCTTGAAGAACATGCTGGTTGGATCCCTCTGAGAAGGCTTGCGACGTCAAGACTTTGGTTGTAAGCTTACTCTTATTTCATTATTAATACAATCAATGATGTTTTCCTATGTCTTGTATGTAATTTACTTGATAGCTCATGACTTCTTGACTTTGTGAGTAAATAGATCATTGTTGTTTTTCGGTTACATGCTTTGTTGTATTTCCTTTGCATTGTTTCAGGTTGATCACTCATTGAGGAGAAGGAAGTGAAAGTTGGAGCAGCGCAACGGAACTCCATCGACCACCGGTTGAGGTAGGCCTCCAACTATGACTGTTTAAGGAAATCTATTATTGATCTATCCTCATTTGTGACTAGACCCACTCTAGGGCTAGAGGGGTTGCCTCTGTCCGCAGAGGGAACACTTTCCTGCATCACAAGACCTTTCCCCCAACACATATGGGAAAGGCTAGGATAACCCCATGCGTCTTATGAGAATGCCCGTCAAATGTAGTCAGGAGGGTAGGTGAAGGAACAACCGAAGGCGATCTGATGGCCTTCCAGCATGACATCGACATGATGCACGTGGAAGCTCCTTCATCAATAATGGTACAAAAAATGTTAACTTTTCGGTATGTAGAATTTATTTGAAAAGCCATGTGATGAGGGAGTCACTTTTTGACATTTAGCATGTCGAAAGTGAGCACTAAAGAGTTATTTGGATCAACTACCCCTATCGCCGAAAGCAAAGCACTATGTTGAGATGGACACGACTGGAGAACCTCTAAAGAGGACATAGCACGTGGACTCTGAGCCAGATCCTCAACAATGGAGTAATTCTAGGCGGCCCTAGCATTTGGATTGATAGTTATGCGTTTAGCGGAACCTTTCGGTATCCGTGGTATAGCCTCAATAGGGGATCGGTCAATATGAAGGTCGATACTTCTGAGTGTAGTTTTATCCTTGGATGTTTCAGCTTCACCGTAATCACACGACCGAGTGGCCACATGGATGTTAGATCCCATCATGAAAACATTTGATGATTTCTCCCCCTCTTGATTGCCCACTGCAAAGGTACCAGGGTTTGAATTCGCGCCAGTAAGCAGTTGCTGCCCTTGGGGAAAACGGTCGGTTAACATAGCTTGAGAACTAGAAGTCCCTTGTTGCCCTAACAAGTGCCAAGCGTCTTGAATCTTTGGGTAGAGATGAGTTAAATGGTCTCCACTGCATAACTTGCACGGAAACTTGACTTTATTTCTAGACTCATTTCCACCACCACCAGCATTATTTCTGGATTTATTTGCATCAGACATCCCATCTTGACTCGTTTTCTTACCTCGTCCTTTCTTTTTCCCATTGGAATTTTGATTTCCTTTGGGGTTGGAAAATTGGACGGCATTAACCGAAGAGGGTTGGGAAGACGAAGGGTTAGACGATGTGACCTGGTTGTTAGGAGCAGTTTGTAAAGAAAATTGTTGCAATTGGCTCAACAGGTTCATCGCATTTGTGTCTACGGATCCAATGATACCATCCACATGGGGATCTCACTTCGACTTAGCTATATCAACCTTAGTCCCAGGAGCATCTGGCAAGATTTTTTGTAGAATCCCAGACTGAGAATAAATCAATTCTAATTGCTGGGCCCTAAAAATAGCTTTCTCCTCAGAATAGACTCCGGACAGGGAGACATCCTTAGAGATTTCAAGTTGTAAATATTTCAAAAACCATTCGAGACAGTATTCCAGAGGAATTTCGGCTTTAATGAGCCTCCTTCTCCATCTCCATTCCTGAATATGATCAGAAATTTGACTTGCCGTGTCCTGACGAAAATTGGCCAAAAGTTCAATTTCGGCATCATAACGGATGGGCAACTGGAAATGATTTAGGAAAATGTTAGCTAAGTCAGCGAAAGATGTAAAGCTGCCCCCTGGCAACTCTATATATGACTTGGTCACATTACCAGTCAAGGTGCGTTGAAAAAGTCTCAACCTAATCGAGTTATCGATAAGGGAGTTTGATGAGCACCACAAATGGAATGTGGTTACATGGTTTCCCGGGTCTTCGCCGCCCTTCCCCTCGAACTTTGAAATGTCCAAAGGGATTTTGGTTGGGACCGGAGGCCAGGCCGGATTGTATTTGATTGGATCATTTGTTACTTTCATGAGATCTAGCAAATTCAACGTTGCCAGAAAAGGAAGCCTAGGAGGACCTTGGGGATTCCACCCAGATTGGGCGGAGCTCCCAAAGTTCTAAAAAGATTGGCCTAGATTTTGGAAGGCACCAGGCTACCTAAAGTAACCAATAGAACCAACTGAACCAAAAGGGGACCTTGTGATCCAACAAAACTCAGAGTTTGACCAACTTCGGCCGAAAAACCTCCATAACTGGCGAAGCTTCCTCCTAAAGGATTATAAGCAGTTGATAACCCTTGATAAGGATTCCAAGCAGAAGCTAAGGGAGGAATACTTTGAAATGCGCTAACTGTGGAGTATGGCCTATTCCCTTATTGGCCGAAAAACGGATTCCCAGTTCCCATGCCACTAACCGCAAGGTTAGTCCAATCTTGAGAGGGATTGCTGCTTTTTCTTGTAGCGGAAAAAGGCATAGATCCTATCGTCAAGTTGGAATGTGGTATATGACCACTTTCAAAAGGAAAACCCTGAAATGAAGTCGACCCACCCATCATGGATGTGGAGGCATTGAATGGAACTGGTGGAATACCCTATGAATGGGTGCCAAATGGGAAGAATCCAGAACTAAAAGCATTGGCTTGGGAATTTCCACTTGTAGAAGGAATGGAGGTAGACCTAACTAAAGATGTGCTAGTAAAAGACCGAAATAAAGATGTAGAGGGGATGGAAATAGTTCCTCCCCCTTGTACTGATGTTGGAGTCTGCGTGGTTGTAACACTTGTGGTAGAATCCATGCTTCCAGTGGTGGTCATCGAAGGTAAGTGCGTAATATGACCTGGACTTGACGGTTTATGCGTCGAAGTCCCAACGTATTGTAATACGTCTGGATGGCTAGGAGGTAGGGGAGAATTCAAAGCTACTAACGACTCTGGGAGTTCTTCTACCTCTATGTTATCTTCCGATTGAAAGAGGACTCGAGAAAGAACTGGAGTGTTCCTTTCTCATTCTGCAGAAGTACTAAGCCTGTATTGAACACTAATGCCCCCGAGGGGAGGATCAATCCCCGATGCGTCAGCTGCCACAGAATGGAACTGACCGGTAGTATTACCTCTGCACCTTCTAGGAGAGGGCTCTAAACTTTGTGGTGAAAGACCACGAAGTCTTCGACACGTCTAGGCGATTGGTCAACCACTTTGAGTTTTTTATTAAGATCTAATTAAAGTCTCAAGAAAAAATGAAAGCTAGGCCAACTAAGAGCATAGAGCACACACTAAAAGTCCCTCAAAAATGTCAGCCAGTCAAACAACTTTCAAGTATTTCTACTCTGGGTGATGAGGACTGGACACCAAAATACAAGAAAGTGAAGTAAGGGGCCTTCCGAAGATAGTCTGGGATAATGACATCCCAGTCCTACCAGTGAAGGTAACAGAGGAAGCTACGTTGACCTCCTAACAACAGCCTACGCCGGTGCAAGCCCCCAAGCTTCGCAAGGGTGCCCTCCAGTAGTACCATTGAGAGTGATACAATGTCAACCTCAAGTGCCACGGGATTCCCCTCCGCAGCCACCTATGTAGATCCCTAGGAGAAGCAACTAAGGTTACCAACTCGTGTCAGAAGCCAGGCGGAACAGTCTTGAGGTAAGATCTGACAAGTAGGAGAGGGGGTATCTCTCTTCCTTATCTTCAAAAACCCTCGTTCTTAACTCCCAGATCCGGAGCTTTATCGGTCTTCCTAACGCTATTGGATTTGCACTCACTATTCAGACTCCTATGTTTGATAGTTTAAATGGCCTTGGAGAGTTTTCTCTCCACTCGCCTAATCCAAGGCCCTAAAATATCCTAAAACTTGTTGGTGTATCTAACTTGACATTTATAAAAAAGTCTTAGTGTATTTTAATTAGCTCTTGTTTTTAAATGGGCTGTTCTTTAAGTCAAGGGATAAGTATAAGTGAAACTTGTGGTGTTATGATGCGAAAGAAATTAATAAAAAACAAACTATATGCAAATGCACTCGTTTTGTTCTTCAATGAAAGAAATTTCTACTAGGTTCAGAGGAACTTCTAAGAAAGCAACAAATTTTTCTTTTCTTTTCTTTTACTCAAGCTTCACACTCACAAAAATTAACAAAACTATGGATGCCCTAAAAGATGCACAAATTTATCCTAATGCAATGAGTACATGCTAATGCAAAACTTAAGACTATTCTAAATCAAGAAATGAAAGTAACTTGTTTATCAATTCTAATTTGCCACTTAAGATGTTTAGATAGAATATAAGTTGCTAATGCTCATTTTCGTCCAAACACTAAAAGCAAGTTTCAAGACAAACAAAAATGCACTTTCACTCACAAAAAGAAAATAAATCAAAACAAGGTCCAAGAAAGCAAAACCAATGTTTTCAAGAAGTTTTCTTCAAAAGAAAAAACAAAAATGACTTTTCAAAAGTGCTCTAAATCAAACTGAAACTTTATGATCGAAGAATAGGCAACAAAACACTTTGCAAGTTAACAACACAAACAGGTGAAAATTCAACAAAAAAAAATTTGTTTCAAGATGCTCTTAACAATCAAAAGCAGCAATAAGAGCTTGGCAACAAAGACCAAAAGATCGAAAAGACAACTTTCAAGAAAGTGTCAATCAAAAACTTTCGGAAAGTAAGAAAAGTAGATGGTCACAAAGATGTAGTTTTGACATGCAGACAAAAAGGTCATCAAAACAAGATTTGACACAACGATTGAGATCAATCTTTCTGCCCTGGAAGACCAGAGCAGCGAAGATTCCTAGTATGAAATCTTGTGTGCTTAAACAAAACTGATGGGGCTTGCAACAAACTAAACAAGACCAACACTTCCCACAACCGGAGAGAGTTTGAAATCATATACTTGTTGTAAAAATAAAGACTGACACTAAAAAGTAACTGTTCAGGACTGATTCAGACCAGCAGACAGATCTTCAAAAATAAAGATATTTGAAAAATCTTGAAAATTTTAAGGTATACGTGATTGTGTTAGTGCACAGCTACGTGTATACGCTATTCCGCCCAAGGAAACCTGCGTATATGCGTGGTTGACTTGAGGAAACATGCATACATACGCTTCTGTAAACTAGGAAAACAACGTATATTTCAGATTACAAGAAAAAACAAAAAACAGTCTGAAGAAACTAATCAAACTTACAATTCAAGTTCCTACAGGAACAAACTACTCAGTCACAGCAAGTAAATAAACAGTTGAGCCCTGATTGGCTTGAATAAACCCAAACTAGGAACAACAATACTATTGTCCCCAGCGGAGTCGCCAATTCTGTTTAGGGACAATGTCCCCTAGGGTCTTGGGTTAATACCCTAGTAGAGTGGGGGTTATCTATAAAGAAAAACAAGCATTCCACACAACCATGATGCTAATATAAACAAACTACGCGAAGAGAGGTGCACCTGGGGGTCCTTCGTTTGGGAAGATCCAGCTAGGGTCCAAACCCTCTTGGAGTTCCTTTTACTCCTTCAACCTGCAAAATAATCAATTCAAGAAAGTACAACAGTATATGGACTAAACAACATAAAGAAATCAACTTCATATCATATTAAAAGTTAGTTATGCAATTGAAATAGTCATTCATTTGTAAGTCATAACATTGATATCATAAACATGAAGAAGATTCATATCAGGAACAAGACAAGTGTTTCTTTTATTATAGATAAATAAAGTACAGAAAGGAATACCTGAGTCTTCCTTTCGCAGGCCCCAAGTGGAACCATCCTCTGGATTCGTCCAATCTCAAGCCTTCAACAAGCTCCTTCCATAACTCACTCAAGGATATCTCAAAAAGTGAAAAGACATCATAACTCAAGGAAACAAGGGTTTCTTGTAATGGGGGAAGTGTTGGAAGCACAAGGATCTTCAGACCTGATCAGGGATAATCTCAATAGAGTGATTTTTCTCTCTATTCTCCCCTCTCTTAGGCCTTCCCATTGAAGCCTTTTTATGCTTCTCCCAAAGTAGTTTTTTAGTTGGGAATTCGTTGGGAAAAGTTGGGCCACGGGCACTAATAGGTAATCAACAGGTAAAACCGGTGATCTTCGCCGAAAATTAAGGAGATTTATCTTTTTTAAGTGTTTTAAGACATATACGCGGGTTGGGTATACACATACCCACGTACACACCCATTTAGCTCAGGGAAATGTCGCGTATAGGGAGTAAAACACTATTTTCTAAGTATTTGGACCAGGTCTGGAAGGAGGGGTTGCCCTAGGCCATGACTGCAGCATCACAAACATCAAGAGTGAGATTTGGAGCTATAACACTATCCTTTGGCTGGCTTATTGGTGTCCATCCTCTAGTCACCATAGGTACAAACTTCCTTTTCGGTCTCCAAGTACATACATTTGAGTGGGTAATTTGATCTTGAATTGTCATCAGTTGACTTTGAAGGGCATCTAGTTCATCATCCTGCTTGGTGATATAATCCTAGAGAGAGAAGTTCCCCTCTTTGATCTGAATTGTGGATAACATGTAGTCCTACACATTCAAATTAATAACCATGAGTTGTACGTTCATATAATCTATTTTCTTCTTTTTTTGTGCTACTATGTCTAAGATGGCACATTTTACATTCTTGGTACCATGGCTATTGCTAGCCTGATCCAGAGGTTTTTTCCACATAATGCCTCGTGTTTCTTCACTAATTGTCGATTTAAAGGAGCGAAGATTAACTGTGAAATTCCAAGGTTGGCATCAATAATCATCACCTACCACTTAGGGACAATTTGAGCATGCCTGGAGAATGTTGGGGATTTGATTGTGTGGTGGAGAGATTCCTAGGTGCCAAGAACACTAATGAAAGATCCAAAATAACACCTCTCTAGGTCTTGTAGGATGTATTTCGATGCCTTCTTATGGGATTCAAGCAAGAAAAGAGCCAGTCCAAAAGAGAAAACAATGGACAATATTGTTGTAATTCCCCTACCCATCATAAATTCACAAGCATTGCATCTGCCAGTTTGGAAAAAGCACCACAAATAGCCACCATAATGAGGTATGATATTATAGTTCTTCGATGAGCTCCCTTAACCTAATTTGTAGTCCACATTGTTTGATTGATACACCATCCTACTTTGAATTTAGAGTTCTTGTGTGAAGGGAGAATCATAATTTCACCATTTCTTTTGATCTACACTTGCAAGAAGATTTAAGTTGTTCTGCTAATATTTCTTTCACCTTCCATGAGAGTACATCATAAAAATAAGGGAAAATGGATATTATTACAAAGGTGACCTCTCCTAGATTGTGTGTGTGCAGTTTGGAGGGAAGATATTGACACTATTATATGCCATGAACCATTGCATGCTCCTAGCCACCTGTGTGGCTTAATTGTTGATGATTTCACATGAGATTGGGGGATTGCACCTTATTTCATAAATTTTCTAATTGGACTGGAGCAAGTTAGTTTTGAGAACCATGAGATGTTAGATTAAACTATGTAATATTTCACCAACCATATGTTTCATTTAATTCTAATTGCCTAACTTGGTGTTGACAAGCTTGGTCATCGCATTTGTCTACCTCACTATTTTTCTTTTGAATGATGTGGAATTATTATTTTTGTTGGGATACTTAGAGAAATTATGTTATTATTCTCATTAGAATATCCAAGAAAAATTATTTAGAAATTTTTTTGTTATAAATTTGATTGATAGCTAGAAGAGAATATCCACTGATGACTATGTTGGATACTAATATGTCTTTCATGATAAGGAAGCCTTTCAAGAGGCCATGCAATTAATCTTGGTTGTTTTTCATGGACCCAAACCCCATACATACATTTTGTTAAATCTTCCATCATGGCTATACAAGCCCCCCCTCCTGCCACCCCTGGATTTTACTTTGACGCGCCATCAAAATGAAGGATCCAACTAGTTTTTTTCTTCTTCCAATTTTTAAGATCTTGATCAGACAATCTGAGGATCCAACTATGGTCGGTATGATTGGTTTTCTTATTGTGGCCACCGTTTTTCTAGAAAATCCTTCTAGCTTTTTCAACCATTCTTGTTCCATGTGGTTAAGGATTTGGTAAGTTCTTTTTGTGGAGGGGTTTCCATATCTCGTACACAAAAGGATCACTTTCATGGTGATTGATTGGGGTCTAGGTCGTTGATTTTCAAAGGTGGAATTTTTCCTTTCCAACCAAATTATCCAACACATGAATTTGAGGAAGGATTCCCATAACCATTTGAAGTGAAGTTTCCCAATAAATGAGCCATTGTAGAATTTAGAACATTTAGAAAAAATTGTTGGGATATTATAAAGCCAGCTAGTAGAATTATACAGAGAAGATAGAACTTCCATCAAAGAGTTTTTAGTGAAGGAGAAAAATAAGAAGAGATGATCAAGTGTTTCTTCATGATTCTTGCTTAAGGGACATCTAGAGGGTCCTTGGATACCACACTTTAAGAGGTTCTCAGCTATAAGAGGTCTCTTCTGGGAAAGGGTCCAATAAAAAGTTGCTTGATTTTTAGATTTGCATTATTGCACCATACTTTTTTTCCAAAAAGTATTTTTGGGAGAAAGACTACCTGAATATAATAAAGCTTCATATCCACCTTTTATAGGGTATAAATACTTTTTTCCATCCCGTATAATCCTCCGCTTGTTTATTCTTGGGGTCGTAGCTAATGACGCGATCATGGAAGATGTTCACACAATGAAGTAGTCTATATGGGATTATGTCCATGTTAGAACCCATCCAATGTATGACCACATCCCATTGGAATAAAAAATCTAGAAAAGTTTTTCCTTGATTCATGAGTGCCTCCTTAACAAGGGAGAGTTCTCATGCTTCTTCTATGGGCGGTTTTCCAATAATAGTCTAACCAAATATGAATATGGGAAACATTTCCATGGACACAATAGATATGAGTGAGAATTAAGGGAGTCGTCAAGGATTTAAGTTTCTATATGGTTGATCCTGTTCTTAAAGGATGAAGGTGTCAGAGGCTCCAAACATTATCTGATGTCATATATTTAGCTTTTAGCACTTTGGACCACCAGCACCCAAGATGAGAGATGAAGTGTCACACCAGTTTTGTGCCCATCACCTAATTTGCAAGGACAGGGTCACAAATTCCTAAACCACCATGGATTTTTGGTGCTTGGACCGTGGCCCATTTTACCAAATGAAACTTTTTGTTTAATTCTTGCCTCCTTCCTAGAGAAAATTCCTAATTTTGTTTGTTGGTTGTTGCAGTACAAACTGGGGTGCAAAAAGAGCATAAAATTGGTATAGATGAAAGGTGGATACAATGGCTTTGATGAGCACAATGTGACCAACAAGGTTGATCCAACAAGCTCCCTAGTTTTCAAATTTAATTTTAACTTTCCATATCCTTCCTTCCCAAGCTTGTGCTAAGTGAGATTTGAAGCATATGTGGATTCCAAAATATTTAAATTCATTCCATTTTTTAATAGAGTGAAAGCCAAAAATATTTGTAATTTGGAATATTTGTAAGATAGAGATATTCTGAGAGAAGTTTTGAGATTTAGCCTAGTTAGTTAACACCCCGAAATAAATCAGGAAGAGATCCAAAATTTGTTTGAATCCTTTTGCAATATAATCGATGTTCGCCAAGAAGAAGAATGTCTTTTTCAAATTTTAAGTGATTAAGACTTTTAATCTCTCCAACAAATGAATTCCAAGGAGGATCCCTATCCTTTTCTCATGGATCAACTTGTGGCTGAGATTTTCAACCATATTTATATATAAGAAAGGAGAGAGGGGGAAACCTTAACAAATACCTTAGGAAGCTTTAAACAATTATGTTGGTTTTCCATTTACTAAAAGATGGATCCAAGGAGAGCTAATTCATAGTCTTATCCATTAAATAAATTGCTTATCAAAGGCCAATTACTTCATAACTGTAAATAAATATTTGTTATTGACCCTAATACAAGAATTTTCCATATCAAGTTTTTTAGTGTTTTCTTCTCAATGATGTACGAAAAGAACCCACTAATATTGTGGATGAAAAACAATCTCAACAATATAAATGGTGGCTAAACATTGTAGATCTGAAGCAACTGATAAAAACAAAACCTGCCAAAGTCCAGATCTATGCCACAATCATAGATAAACAACAAAAAGAAAGAGTAATAACTCCAATCATCCAATGGAAACCATATATGTAAAGAATAATTTTATTATAACACCTATGAAGAGAACAAAAAAATGTTACTAGACCCCCTCTATGGGATGGGTTCTTGGCTATCCTCAAATGTCTTCATCTTGTGTAGAGTCTCTGTCCTCTATAATGTGAAAACCCAACAAAAATATGGTGTGCAACAAGGAAAATAATCAGAGTTACAACAATGAGTGCAACAATGAAAATAATCAAAAGCGAATAATGAGCAATAATAAAATATTATTGATCCCATTCTTGGAATAACCACTTGGAATATTTTATTATATTTGGTTAGGAGGGAAAAAGTATTTGAACTTTTATTTAGAAGTAATAAATAAATAAATGTTTTATTAAGGAATTTAGACTTCTGTGATCCATAACATTGTTTAGATAATCTTCGGCAAAATCACATAATCAATCTTTTGTCGACGCGTTTCGAACCAACCAGTGTGGTTTAACTTGTCCTGACGATGAACCACACTGGTTGGTTCGAAACGCGTCGACAAAAGATTGATTATGTGATTTTGCCGAAGATTATCTAAACAAAATAAATGATTTATTTATCATCTCAAGGAATTAGTTAAGGAATAATAAATAAATAAGGATTTATTTAATTATTCCTAAGGGATTTAGTCAAATTTAACAAAGAATAATAATTAATTAGTGATTAATTAATTATTCTTAGAGAAAAATAAGAAAAATAATGATTTATCTGTTTATTTTTCATGATTGGGTCAAATTTGACAAAGAATAATAATAAAACAATGGTTTAATTAATTATTCCTAGAAGAAAATCAAATAAATAGTGATTTATTTAATTATTCTTCATGGGTTTAACTATAAACTACTTAACAAAGGTGGTTTATTAGGTAATCTCTCATAGTGAAAGCAATTTTATTATGGTAAAATTGGCTTTACATGGTGTACTTCGATCCATCTATTAAATTAGGCTAGATGATTAGTTTTTTGGTGATAATAGATTTTCCCCCAATGTATGAGTGTTAGGAGAAAAACGTATGACCAGAGTATGTTGTAAATACACAATCACTTAGACAACACGGGGGAGTCAAAGAGAGCAAGAGAGAGACAAATGAAGATGAATTGAAAGAGGATAGGGATAGATGGGGTGAGACTAATGCAAGTATCCTTTTATGTTTTGGTACCAGACCTCAATGAGGTGGGGGAGGCATACCCATACCTACCAAGATAACTTAGTACAAAAGTAATGGTTCGCCAAAAAATATAAAACTTAGTAATGAAGTACATGCTAAATGGTACATGACATGCTGGCATAACAGACCCAGAAAATAATACAATGTGTCCCATATGTATAATGCATCTGGAAAAAACATGATCCAAGACTGAATACAATAATATCTAAGTGCATGAGATACAAAGCCCCTTCCCTAAAAAAAATGGGTGGGAGGGAGGGTAGAACAACCAGGGAAGCCCTGTTGAACACAGAAGGGCTATGCAAAACTGAATGGATCATCTGGAGGAGATGTGCATGCTATGAACACTGCAATCGGTAGGAACCGAACCCATAAACTCTACAGAACTGCATCTAGGGATATAGCATAGTATGTATGCATCTGGGCATGTGGGGGGCTACCTGAAAGGTCACCCCCTAATGACGTCTGAAAAATATCACACACACCCGGGAATCACTGGTACAATCTGCTGCATCACTGGACCATCAAGTGAATGAATCACGAACATGAAACGACCAAGTCAAATGGAAATAATGAGACCCTTTGCTCGATCCAAGGCGTTAAAAAAGAATGGAAGCTGGAACAAAGATACACTACCCTCTAAGCCATTCTTCTGGAATAAATGAGCCGATGTCGACAGAATAGGGCCTGCGATAGATGAGGCAATGAGGATCCTCAACTAAAGCACGATGGAAAATAGTAATGTGATTGATGGACTAACACCAGGGATAATGGGGAAATGGGACTGAAGGACAAATAAATGACCACCCTTGTCGGAGCATAGAGTGCATGGTTGACCTGGCAGCAACTGACTCAAATCCAGAGGGGATGGGGATAGTATGACTAGAGGTAAAAATGGGAAACACAGGATGAAAAGTATACAAATATGGATGGAATACTATGACATGAGATGATGGGACATGAAATAGACTCCAAGAATGTAAGGGTGACTCATTGCAGATGCTCTAAACAAGGGTGACTCGATGACATTGCCACACAGATTAGGCCCGGTGGGGACCATGAAAACATGAGTAAATGATGGTTACTCTTGACAAAATTCCTCATATGGTACGACAAGTATTAAAAGGAGCTGGACCTCAAAGTAAAAGTGTCACTTTATGACGAAATTCAATTTTGAGAGGCGACGAAATGATCTTTCATGGAAAATTGGTTTCCCGGTGAAGTGTCAAATCATCAAAAACCGAGGAAGACCCATTGTAGAGCTTGTTGAGAGATTTCCAATGGTACTGACGGTTCATAAAATTGAGCTATGGTCTAGTCGCAATGGGCGATAGAAAAAATGGGGATATTTCTATGAAAGGACATTTTCCCTCCAATTTGTATTCAATTACTAAGTGAGATGTCGTGAATTTGGAGAGGAGGAAAAGGCCCTAAATATTTTGAAGATCGTAGCAGAAAAATTGTCTGTCAGAATTAGGATCTGTGACTTTCAGGTAGGTGTTTTTACTCATCTCTTCAATTTCAATGGTTTATTTCCTGATTTTTGGCACCTAGTAGCTCCTTGAGAGACCTCATCTCTTGCTCATGGTAGCATCAAACTTTCTGGGCCCAGAAGTGCGATCTGGATCACAGGAAACAACTGGAAACCTGTGAGCTCGCACGTTCTGGGCTGAAAACTGCGATTTGGGGCTGGAGAAAGAGTTGGTCTGCTGGCCTAGTGGTGGCTATAGGTTGATCACTGTAGACTATTGTTTTCTTTTATAAATTGACAAGACATGTGGTGTTTTGTAGATATGGTAGAGCTAAAAATCAACTGGAATGACCGACACTTAGATACTATTCGATCCGAGATCCAGGGGGATCAGGTGGTTCAAGGGGCATTAGCTCATTGTGGGTTCTCAAGTTGGTAGACAACCCATTGATGAGGGTAGGTGAGCCTTTGATACCAATAATTGTGAGCTATTAGGATCTAGACAACGAGGTCTTTGTCATGCAGGGGCACAATATTGAGCTCAAATTACAAGATATTTACTTTTTGACTAGACTGCCTCCCCTCGGAGTCACGGGGGGTATTCATCCAGTGTTTCCTCATGGGAGGAACATTACTAAGTTCATGGAGCACCATTGTCGATGGAGTGTTCATGTCAAGGGTACGACTATCCTGCTTATTGATCTAGAGACGCTAGAGACACAGGCTATTTCTGCAGCTGTGCTACAGGTCTTGGGCAACCACACATTCCACCACATCAATGGTGGGAAAATGATGTTAGTTGAGAGTGTGTTGGACGGGACTTACTATGGGTGGGCCGAGATGATGTTGTCATCAATGAAATGACAATTGAGTCTTTGAAAGAGGCAAGTGAATCGTGACTGCGCTTTTTGTATAGTACTATGTGCGCTCTTCTTTGAGAAGATACCCACTATCCGTCCTCATGTACAGATCCAAGATGGGGATCCAGAGGAGCCCAGGATGCACCGCTGGGGGTAGCTACTATGGAGAGGAGAAGGAGGGGAAGTCGGACGAGTGTTCCGACCCGAGTTTTTCGCACATTAGGTTCAGATTCCCCTTTACATTGACGATTACCCTTATAGTGGGATGAACTATCAGGGGGATCCTGACTTGCCACTTCCACCTGGGCAAGCATGGGGACTAGACAATAAGTGTTAAGTTGCTATGTTTTATGGTGAATTTTATATTTCTATCACATGTATATGGTATTGAGTGTGAAACATGTTGTATGCAGACATAGCATCGGTAAAGCCGACAGGATATGCAGGTCGAAACGTAGTGCCTCGGGCTGCAGATCGAGGGACATCATCGTCACAACAAGGTCCAGAGGATACTGCACTGCTTTCTGATTTGCATCATAGGTTTGATGTACTCTTGACCAGGGTTTCAGAGCATGGATGGCATGACTTAGAGGATTGGTACACATATGAGTGCATTAGTCTTCCCTCAGAGTGATGAGGTATCATGCAGCGCATGGCGATGGCTAGTCAGGTAGTATGCAATCTACGTGTAGGTGGAGTAGAACCTTTGGTGCGAGATCCGCCGAACAATGGCTAGATGCAGGGACATGTGGGTACCTTTGATTGTGATTTTTGTAACATGCTATGGGCACGTTGGATGTATTTAGAGCTATGGCTCCAAACACTTTTATGATACATAATATGATTGTGCATTTTATATGACGACGATGATTCGCCATTTGTTTTGTTTATGGTTATCTTCTGTGGTATACATGTGATAAATGCCAGTCTAGAATGTTCTTTTCAATGGTATATACATAGTGATTTTGGTCTCTAGGCACATGACCGAAAGTAATGGTTTTAAATTCACGCACCAATAGCTTCACTCATAGTTATTTTCTAAATAGGACTTGGTTATGCACATGATACACACCATTCAATTGCATGACAAGTAGGAAGGAATCTAAACGAACATGAAGATGAAGGATGTGATGAGCGAGGTCATTGACTAACAAACCTATCACTACATCATATTCGGCTTGATTATTTGTGGCAGATCCAATGCACATGCCATTTGAAAGGACTAACGTATGCATGGGGGTAAAAATGGCCCAGGCTGTCGAGGCTAGATTCCAGGAAAAATGGTTTGCACCATTGGCATGACCGATATACGGTGTGGATGATGGATCCATCTGAAAGAGAAGAAAGACAACTGATGAGATGATGTAATATACCTAACTTCATGGAATAAATAAAGACAAGCAAATAAGATGGATGTGCTATGAGTGAAATTTCTTGAGGTAGAGTGCATTGGGAGAATGAGGAAGGAAATGGCCTTAAAATCCTCTAAAGAACTACCCCCTTACTTAAGGGTAGGTTTAATCAAGGGTAGACATAGCTTCCATGGTGTCCTCATCATGTTGAGAGATGGGCGGATGGGAGGAAGACTGACTACATGATGCAGCGGCATTACTTGGTGCATCAACATGAGAAATAAGGTTCACATACGCATCATCTTGAATGGTAGATGATGGGCTAGTAGATGGAGGATCTACAAATGTTGAGACCTGGGATTCTGTCGAAAGAGGTTCAATAGAAGCACGCGCAGAAACCTCAGAAAGGTTTGCCTGCGAGGAACTCAAGGATGACAACAGGTAAAGAATGGGGCCTGTGGTGTCCATCATCTCGACATCAGGGGGAGGGATCACAATAGTGGGGCCAGAGTCTCCCTATTCTGGTTGACTTGTGGTACTAGAATCCACAGGTAGAGGAGTAGAGGCTCCACTACGAGTGGCCTCGTATTCGCAAATTGCCCCAAGGAAATCGCAAAACTCATCAAGACAAGGGAAACAATGGGAATAGTGACCATGAAGATCACACAAGGCACAAGGGTGGTTTGTGCATAACGTTTTGAGTTTCTTAGGTGGGACTGGTAAGTTAACATGGACTTCCAGAATCTTTGACTCAGGAATGCTTCATGAACCAAAGGTTTAATTTGAGGAAGCTTTAGGACAATTGTTAGTGGTGTGCCCAACAACTTGACACAAAGTGCACAGGGGTGTCGGCTTTGGGGCCTTAGGGGCTGGAGGAGATTGGGGAGCCTTCTCCTTGGGTTCTTCCCCTTTAGCTTTGCCACCCTGTCTGGATGCTTTCACAACAAGAGCTGGATCCTGTTGAGGTTGTGATATAAATGAAGTAATGGTAGGGGTCATGGGGACCGGTTGAACCAGGGTCAAAGCATGATATGGTCTTGGCAAACCAGGCATAATGTTTGCAGGGGGGTCGATGTACCATATTGGGATCCCCAGAGTCATGTTAGGAAGGACCAGTGTGTTGTGGGGAAAAATGCCTATGCAGGACGATCCTATCCACCTAAGGTGTGATAGTGCCTTAGCAACAAACAGAGACAGCTATTCTAGTATTCTTCCTTTATGAATTAAGAATGAAGAGAGATGGATGGACTCACCGGTGTCTTCCGTTTGTCCCTCGATCCGGTTTCTCTTCTCTTTGGGAGTTCCCAGCTACTTGCCTTCTCGCTCGCCCAGCTTCAAGAGGTTTCTGCAAGATCACAAGAAGAGAACACTACAAAGACATGGATTCATATTCATAAATAGTTCTGGATTAGAAATAAACTAAACATACTAATGCAATCATACATCAAGAATACATCAGCATATAGGAGGAAACAAGATAGCTTTATTGATGAATAACAAGGTTCAGGAAGAGATACAACCCAGAGGGCTCCAATCCAGCATCTCCTTCCCAGCAAATGAAATTCCTATCTTCACCCCCTTCAAAGCATTAAGCACCCAATGATTCAAATCTCAAACTAGCAGCGATTCTTTGCAATAACAAAATTCCAGCCTCTAGATCTCATGGAGGAGAGATCCATATATAGATGTTTGGAGAGAGGATGAGTCAGCTTGAGATCTGACTAGTGTCCTCTCCCTCTGTCAGTTCTTGATTCCACTTGGAGGTTCTTGCTTCCACTTGGAGAATAAGAGCCTCTTACTCATCAATAGTCGAATTCACTGAGGCAAGTGTCATTGAGGAAGATTCTGGAAGCTTCCAGTGCTTGGACACCTTGCTAAATGACATTGCCATTTGGCATCTCTCGCTCAACGCACCTGGGTAGTGCTTCTACCTCCATTGCACTGCAGGTAGCCAGTGTTGGCTTTGCATTTCAGCGCAGACAGCTAGTATAGCTCTTGACATGATCCTGAATTGACTTGTTTTTGAGCAGTTTCTGGTGGAGAACTTCTGTGAATTGCTGTGGTTTGTTAGCCTTGTTCCTCTAGGGGTAGGAACAACATGTTTAGGGACTTTGGATCCCTTAGCTTATGGAAATTTCATGCTTAATGCTGTAAGGCACAAAAATGTCTATAACAGTTGCCCCCTAAAGTATGAGGCCGTTTATCGGGTGAAATGCTTTATCAGGGGGATCTGAAGTTCATTCATTGCTGGGAGGAGACCTGTAATAGAATACAATACAATACATTATTTTTCATACTGCTTTCATGATCTAGCTTAGGTGGGCATCCCCATGCTCAGCTTTATAAATTCATTTTTCTGTACATAGAACAGACAATCGTCTGATGGTAGACTGATGATTTTGATGAATCATCATCCCTTTTGTAGGATGATTATCTGCTGCAATGCTGTACATGTCAATGTCTTTATTTCCTGAATATATATTGCAGCCCGGATGGATGAAACTAGATCCGGGGTCTTCAATCTCGTCCGATCTTCACTCGATGTACAAGTCGATCCATGTGAGAATTTTCTGAAGTCGAACATGGAAAGACATCGCTTGATTACCAGTCAATGATGTAAACTGTTAACAAGCACGAGAGGAATCACCGATAAGGATGATGACCCTCAAGCTACTGCAGTACAATTCATGTGGTGTGAATAAAGGACTTGGCGTCGAACACCACGCAAAATCTTTCGGTCGAAGGTCATTGATGTATACCTGTTGCCGGAAGTGAGAAACTTGCCATTGAGGCATGCAAGCTTCAAAGTACTGAAGGGGTTGTTCCTAGATCAACTTCTTGGATAATGAGCTGATGTCGACAAGAAGCGATCTGTCAAAGGAGGGCCTTAATGAATCCCACATCAGTGACACGGAACGAAGCTAATGATTTTGATGGAGGTGAAAACGATCTGTGACATATGGTTCAGGGTGGCGGTCATGAAAGGATGAAGGATAATGTATGGCAGTGGATGGGACACGGTTGACTTTTCTGAACGACTTCTATTGAACATATGGCGACACTGATGTGATGGATCGGTAGCATTACCCCAAATATGGATGGTATGGCGAGACCATGGTGATGTGACTGGCGAATGAAACAACCCAACCCGATTGTGGTACAGAGGAAAAGTGTCATGTTCAAGAGCGACTTGCTACCATCAAAGTTTTCTTGTTTCTCCCAATTTTTCCCAGTCATTGCTGACCAGTACCTCTTTATTTTTGTCAAGCTTGAGGAGGATAACATATGCTTGTTCTATAACCTGCCCTTCGAGCAAGCCCATCGCTATGTTTTAACGAGCCTAGCGATAATGAAACTCGTTCTCGTCTAAAGACAAGTTTGTCACTATTTAATGCTTTTAACGAGTCTAACGACAAAGATAACTCGGTCCTTTTCAATTTTAGAGAGTCTGAAAAGGTACATAAAGTTAACTCCAAAGTTCCTTTTTCGTCATCTAATCCCTTAAGTCCGAAAAAGTATAATATAATACAGAAGGGATGAATTTTCGATAGTTTTAACGAGCCGAACTAAACAAGCGCTCGATCTTTTTGTGCAATAATCCCTCAAGTCCAAAAATATTAAAATCTAAAGGAGGGATAGCTCTTCCGGTCGTTTAACGAGCTGGGAGGCCAAAACTCGGCAATCTTTTCATATTTTACGAGTCAGTTGAAAAGAGCTTAAAGAAGACTCGTCTTTTGAGGAACGAGTGATAAACAGGGCGGCAGTAGATTCCAGGTACGGCTTGGAATGTTCCAATCACGGCAGTGTCACAAGGATGGCTTAGTGAAATCACTCTTCGCAGCTGTTCCTCAAAATAGGTAAACAATCAAATGGAGGTGAATGATCGGCCAATAGAAAAGTGGAGGTGACGGTACAAACACGACCAAGGCTTTAATGGCTGATAATTTTACTTTCGCAGTGGTTATTTACTGGATAGTTCATTTTTTAACGAGCTTAAACGCGGGTTGAAACATTTGCTCGATCTTATGTTTATTTTTTAAAGAGCATGAACTATGCGCTAAAACTGCTCGGATCTTGCGTTTATTTTTTAACGAGCATGAACTGTGTGCTAAAATTGCTCGATTATCCAGTCATATGATAAGAAATGTCTCATGTAAGATGCTATTTTTTATGGAGCTTCATCTCACGAAGCTATGCCCCAAATCCCTTCTTCATGCAAGTTCGGAAACAGCTAATCCTACGAGTTTAAAGGGTTAGACCTACAGGTTTAAAGGGAGGACCTAAATTTTAAAAAATAAATAGTCGCTCCTTGCTTGCACTCAAAAAGGTTTGCATGCCCACAGGCATAAAGTACGGTTTCAAAGTTACGGTTTCAAGGTTACCCAAAGATTGTCTCGTTTGCGCAGCAAACAAAACACTTCTTCGGCAATATCTACCGAAATAGACAAGGGTGAGAGACTCCATCTGTCAACTCACATAACTTTGACAAAAGAATCTTATTCTAGAACAACCCCTCTTCCAATCACGGACGGGATACGGACTAGTCATATTCTCCCGCGGAAACCTACTCTATACCCAAAGTTTTCTCTGCCCAAAGCAGACCAGGGTGCATGCCCCCTGGGTTCCAGTCACATCTTTCTGAATCACTCGCACTCATCGGGAAGAAGGACTGGGGGTGGAGACATTTCTTGCGTGAATAGACCATTTAGGGTTGGTATATGACTATTTGCGATGCGTGATCCCGGAAATGAAAGTTGGTCTACGAGCTTGACCACTCTTCCTTCGTGTGGAAAACACATTACTCTAAAGAGTGAGGAGACGATGGCTCCCATGCAATATATATAGTCTCGTCCAAGGAGTAGGTTATAATCCAAGGGTCCTTGAACGACCATGACGTTCATTTGAACTGTCTTCTTCCTCAATGTTAGAGGCACATTGGGGAGAATCCCTAAAGGTCAATTGGTTCCTTTATCGAAGCCTGATAGATTTCTCATCTCAGGCAAAAGCGCTGGCGAACCAAGTGCTTTCCAAGCAATAGAGGAAAGGATACTCACAGATGCCCCCTCATCAATGATGGTGCCAGCCATGACCATTCTATATATTTGGACGATAATTCTGAATGGTATGCTTGCTGGCAATCGGGGTCTGCCTAGTTGGTTCCAGTCGAAGGATACAACTAGGTTGCTTGGTGGTGGGATCGAATAGACGGTCGGGTATCACTCTGACGAACTTCCTTCCTGTGATAAAGGAATCGGTGGGTTGCCCCCTTGTTCGTCGGAGTCTGTGTTGATGAAAATAATCTGGATGGTATCATCCTTTTCCTCTTCAGTGACGGTGTCATTCGAAGATGAATCCTCTGAAGGCAATACCGGGTCAACTGTCGTTTCAACCTTTTGACTTTCGTCAGGTATGGATTCAGTAGGTTCATTTTCAATGACTGACGCTTCAGCCGACCACTTGAGAGGGCCAGCTGGATTCTCAACTAACGAAGGACTTGGCACGAGCTTTTTGTATCCAGGAGGAAGTCGTAACGGTGAGACCGGACGATCTTCCAAAACTCTTTTCGCCTCGTCTAAGAAGGGACAATGGTGGATGGCGTGATCGCCTTCACAAAGTCTGCAGGGAGATCTAGCTCTCCCTCTTTGTCCTGGGACTTCACTTTCACTAGTTGACGGTATGCATTCAACATGGCTATCAGAGGTTGATGTTACCGGATTGTGCAAACGAGGGGACCAGTCCCTTAGTATCTGGGGAATACAGGGACAATCTTTGTGGAAGTGGTCTCGTCTACATATGACACATGGCGATTTAGGCCCGGTCAGTGCTGTGTGTGGATTTTTTCTAGATGACTCATGTTTGCCCCCAGGCGCTTTTGGCTCCTTCTTCTTCTTCTCTTTCTTCTTCTTCTTCTCCTTCTTCTCCTTAGGAACTTGGTTTTTAGCTTTACCAGTTCCCTCAAGCGAAGAGGGAGGAGGAGAGGAAGAGTTAGAGGAGGTAGAAGGCTGGTGGGTAACTTTAGACTCATCTAGCTGTCGATTCGACTGTTCAGGAATAGTGGTGTTTTGAACTACATTGGTTGAGAAGAGCCAGACCGGCAGGCCAATTGTCAGTCCTGGAAGCGACAACATGGCCATATGGGGCGCACCAACATCTCCCCAAGAGGAGAAGGGACTAGGATTTCCACTAAGGGGAACTCCTTGGTTGGTGTGCTCCATTTTCTCAACCGAAAGATCAACGGAGGAAAAGGGGTGATTTTGTTTCGTTTAAAATAAATTTTAACGACGCTTTAGACACAACTTGCTTTTTCAATTTTAAAGAGTCGAGAAAAAGCTAAAGATGACTCTAGTCTCCTTCGATGTTTTAACGAGCCCGAAGTGACAAATGCTCGGATGGACTTTTTCCGTTAGAGAGTCTGAAAATGGCCAAAAGGAACTGCTCTGGAGTTCTAGGTAGAGGGTGTGCCAAACTTTTCGCAAAACCGCAGAATACTTTTTAAGGTATGGGCGGTCAATCTTCCCGAATGCTGTGTTCAGTGCATTGCGATCAGTAGGGCGGCCGACACGGCTTCCTATGGATAAAGGCTTTATTCCTATAGGGGTCTCCTAATATATACGCGATGGTACGTGGGAGCACAATCCGTACTGATACTTATCGCTTCACCGTGGAGGAATCACCCAACCACTCAACGGTAAGATACCAGGTTTTACGACGCCGGAACACGTCTCTAGCCTAGACCTCTATGTTGTGCGTTATGTTACAAAGCGTTGTTAAGTTCATTCAATTTATTTTAGGTTGATCTTTTTTAGAAGTTTTCCTTTTTGGATCACCACGAGATGTATGGAACAACTCCTAAATGCAGTCTAAAGATGATAAGCAAACTTTTATATCTTTTCAACAGATGAAAATCCTAGCTACAAAGGGAAAAGAAAGACACCATCTTTTCTCAAAGAGCAATCATCACACTCTAATTCACTTTTCCTAAATCAAACATGCAAACTTATCAAGATGCAAATGCACAATGTAGGTGTTTGTTTTCCGCTTTCTTAGTATTCATGCCTACAAAGAAAGCTTTTTGTACAACTTTGAATTTGCTTTTAAATGACAAATACAAACAAGATTACTTTTTCGAAATCAGAGAGGGTAGAGGAGATTACAACACTTAACGATTTTCAAAATGAATACTTGTTTCGACACTTAAAAGAGACAAACTCAAACCAAAAGCAAAAGTAAATGTATAATCAATCTGCAAACAGCCAATGAACTTTCTCCTAAGATCACAATCAACAGATCTAAATCAAGGGCTACAGGATGACTATTTCACTCTTGCAAAGGAAAAATGTAAATGACGCCACAAACACATAAAAACACTCACAGTCTTTTTGTACAAAAGGAGGCGGAATTTAAGCAGAGAAAAGGAGTTATCAGACTGGTACCTATGCTGGTTACAGGCTGCAAAAATCAGAGATCAAAACAAGGCAAAACAGAGCAGAGAACCCCAGCTACACAAGGCCTAACTGGATCAACGTACCCTCAACACAGGGGTTTTGACATTCAACGTAGGTAACCTTCACGGGAACTACGTTGAAATGCAGAATCCCTTCACAGGGTCTGCGCTGAAGGAGAAACGAGAGTTTCTCACTGGGTTCTGGGTAACAGATTGCTGATTAATCTACTGTTTCAGGCCAAATAAAAGCAACAAGCAAGATGCAATCAAAGGGATGCTTTGAGGGAGTACTAAGATCTATCACAAAGGATCATCAAATCATTTGTGAGTCCATTGTTCAGATCATAGACAATTCCAGTGGTTGGATCAAAGCAGCAACTGTCTACTTTGCATCTGAGAATAGCAGATGCAGTTCGATTGTTGTTGTTGAGTCTATGAAACAAACAATGATAGAGACACAAATAAAATGACTAAACAGATCTCCCCAGTGGAGTCACCAATTTGTTGTGGGGAAAAATGCCTATGCAGGACGATCCTATCCACCTAAGGTGTGACAGTGCCTTAGCAACAAACAGAGACAACTATTCTAGTATTCTTCCTTTATGAATTAAGAATGAAGAGAGATGGATGGACTCACCGGTGTCTTCCATTTGTCCCTCGATCCGGTTTCTCTTCTCTTTGGGAGTTCCAAGCTACTTGCCTTCTCGCTCGCCCAGCTTCAAGAGGTTTCTGCAAGATCACAAGAAGAGAACACTACAAAGACATGGATTCATATTCATAAATAGTTCTGGATTAGAAATAAACTAAACATACTAATGCAATCATACATCAAGAATACATCAGCATATAGGAGGAAACAAGATAGCTTTATTGATGAATAACAAGGTTCAGGAAGAGATACAACCCAGAGGGCTCCAATCCAGCATCTCCTTCCCAACAAATGAAATTCCTATCTTCACCCCCTTCAAAGCATTAAGCACCCAATGATTCAAATCTCAAACTAGCAGCAATTCTTTGCAATAACAAAATTCCAGCCTCTAGATCTCATGGAGGAGAGATCCATATATAAATGTTTGGAGAGAGGATGAGTCAGCTTGAGATCTGACTAGTGTCCTCTCCCTCTGTCAGTTCTTGATTCCACTTGGAGGTTCTTGCTTCCACTTGGAGAATAAGAGCCTCTTACTCATCAATAGTCGAATTCACTGAGGCAAGTGTCATTGAGGAAGATTCTGGAAGCTTCCAGTGCTTGGACACCTTGCTAAATGACATTGCCATTTGGCATCTCTCGCTTAACGCACCTGGGTAGTGCTTCTACCTGCGTTGCAGTGCAGGTAGCCAGTGTTGGCTTTGCATTTCAGTGTAGACAGCTAGTAGAGCTCTTGACATGATCCTGAATTGACTTGTTTTTGAGCAGTTTCTGGTGGAGAACTTCTGTGAATTGCTGTGGTTTGTTAGCCTTGTTCCTCTAGGGGTAGGAACAACATGTTTAGGGACTTTGGATCCCTTATATTATGGAAATTTCATGCTCAATGTTGTAAGGCACAAAAATGTCTATAACACAGTGAAGCCATGATAGGTACATAAAAAGTTTCAGGAGGGGGGAATAAGAAAGGTATCTAGTTGATAGGATAATGTCCCGATGGAATAACTCCTGGATGGTTGAGACCTGGAGGAATAGTTCCTGGTGAGAACATAGGAGAGGTAACCACAAATGGAGGAGGTCCTGGGGGAGTGGGTCCAGAGGGTTCAGCTGGAAGATCAACAACAGGGTGCTGAGGAGATGGTTGTTGATCAGGTGTACCAGATTGCTTTAGGGCAGCCCATGATGCTTGTAACATGCAGAGACTCATAGAGGTAGGCTCTGAGATGGGAGGGGGAGGACTAGGGAAAGCACCCAACAATGAGGAGTCTTTATAGACTTCGGGTGACAACCTGGTGGTAGGAGTTGAAGACTGTTTGTCAGACATTGATGAGATAATGGACTCGGGGGAGGTCATGGATGCCAGCTCGTAGTAAGTCAACTGATCAATGGTAACGATATTCCCTTCATGTGGGAAGCACATCTTGTGGAACACCGCAGACACGACGGCTGACATGGAATATGTGTAGCTATAACCTAAGAGAATGTTGTAATCAAAAGGGGCATCAATGACTTCAATGTCAACTTGGACAGTGTTGCTCGCAAGGGTCACTGGGTAGTTGCGGCACATGCTAAGGGGCTGGGAGGGGTGTCCATCCCAAGCACGAAAAGTGATGGTGGAGGGGGAAAACTCAGGTGACTTGAGCTACTTCCAAATGATAGCGAAGATCACAAAGGTGGATGCGCCTTCATCAATAATGCATCTAGAGATGATGGCATTACGGACTCTAACTCGTATCTGGAAAGTAACAGATGAAGGCAATGGGGGAGGTTGTGATGTATCAACTGAGAAGATAGTCAAATGATTGTCGGAAGGATACACTACACCCAAGGCAGTTAGTAGAGCTTTCTTTTGGGATGGGCATGAATGGAGGACTTCTAGCGTCAACATAGCAATAGGTGATTGTGCCAAGTCGTCTACTATATTGTATATATGGGCAACTCTATTAGAATCTGCATTATGGCGAAATGGTCCCTTTGGAATCTTAGGAATAGCCTCAACCTTAGGTTGAGGGATCTGTAAAGGAACATTTGGTTTCGTAAGAGGCTCAACAGATACTTTAGTTTTGGACTCGGTAGCAGATGAAGTCGAGGGCTTGTCATATTGACACGACCAAGTTTGTAGGTTGATATTGGAGGGGTTAACCTCATCAGAGTTCATCATAAGGATTTGGTAGTCACCGGGACTAGAAGGTTGGGGGAGATGAGTTGCTTGACCTGGCTGAGGTTGAGCAGCAACAAATCCTTGCTGAGGGAAAGAATTTGTGAGCACTGTCGGTTGAGGTGGCGCAGGATTTTGAGGCGATTGTTGACCTCTAGAAGTTACATGAGATTCCCACATTTGGTGCATCTGAGGTAAAAGAGGAAACTAATGTGTATAATGGCTATGTACACCACAACATGCACAAGGCTTGTTCATATGAATACCCTTGTTTTTCTTTGGCTGGATGCCCTGTTGTGGTTGTTGGTGTTAGGCTGGTTCCCCTGGGGTTCACTAGGCTGATTACCTTGGTTACCCTAGTTACCCTTGTTATCCTTCCCCTTATTATTTTTCTTCGAATTTGGGGGATTGGCAGCACTCCGTTGTGAAAAAACCTGTCCAATAGGGGGCAGTGGCTGCTGGGGCTAAGGATGCATGGGAGGTTGTGGCGCTAATGCTCGGGGGCTGGAGCACTTGACTGTGCATAAGGAGGAGCAATGGTTTGGTAGATGAGTTGGGGTCTTGGAAACATGTTGCTAGAAGGAGGGGCATAAGTGTTAAAGGAATTGGTGCCCCGCTACAAGTAACCATAACTTTGCTGAGTATATGGCGAAGAGTGTGAAAGGGATCCAACGATACAGTTGGTGTAGTGAGATGCACCTGGTGCATTTTTACTTCAAGGGCGAGCGAGGTCTAGAATGACGGTATAGACATAATTGGATTGTGCATAAATCAGATCATATCTCAGAGTGGTTTGGAGAGCTTCTTCCTCAGTCTGAGGAAAATGGGACATGACATCCTTTCCAATGGGATATAAAAGGCTGCTAAGAAACCTATCTAGATAGAAACGGTCTTCAAAAGGTGGGGAACGACATGTGCTCCTCCTTTGATGCCACTCTTGAACATGGTTAGAAAGGTGAGCGACGGAGGACTGATAGAATGTGGTCAATAACTCCGTACCAGTTTCATACTGGAGATAACTAGAAATATGAAAGGAACACTTTAGCAAACATCGTGAAAATAGAATGAGATGCGGACGGCTGGTCTACATACTGATTTGCAACATCGCTAGTGAGTGTGCGTTGGAAGAGCCGAAGACAAATGAAGTCATCGGTTATGGAGTTGGACGAACACCACATGTGGAAGGATAGAACATGATTGGTAGGATCCTCTCCAGCATTACCCTCAAACTTTGGGATGTCTGAGGGAAGCTTAGTTGGCATAGAGGGCCAACTAACATCATGATGTATGGGGTCATTTATCAAATAGTTAAATCCAGTAGACTCAACCCAGCCATAAATGGGAGCATGGGGGCTACAGAAACGGTTCCTAAGACTGTTCCACTTGATGTGACCACTGGGATAGAACCTGAGCTAACACCAATTTGGGTCCCTGCACCAGTTGTGGGTCTAGACACGGTGATGATATGCGGTGAAGGAGGATTGAGATCAAATGAGGAATCAGAAGGACCAAGAGAAGAGTTGGTATGGGGACTCGAAGGACTATGAACTCAAATCCGATGGGGAGGGATAATATGCCCAAGCAGAAACTGGGGGTGAAGGCCTAATAGTCTCGACGACAAACATCTTAGTGGCACAATGGTGGTAGGACACACATGACATGGAAATGGTGAAGGGAGATCAACAATATATCTTTGTCTCAATGCGGGGAGATAAATTTATTATGTTAAATCTTGGCTTGGCGGTGTAAACAAATCATTCTTTGCTTAGGGTGTGCTTGTGTGTGAAAGTGTATTAATTGATTAAGGCTATATGTTGTTTTTAAAAGAAAAGGAAAAAATCTTGCTGAAAATAAACTAAAATAAATAAAAGAAAATGAACAACAAAAAAATTGACTAAACCCCACCAAAACTGGGTTTGCAAACACTGTGCTGGTTGGTGGCTAAATCATTGGAAAATACACTAAAATGGTCAACAGATCTAAATGTCAGTGTGACAAGGATCAAGTGACACTTAGCTGCTGGAAAGTGGTGCAACAATAGAAAAAACCAGAGAGGAAGATCGCTGCAAAAACATAGGGAGATGGGTGAAGCACCTAGGGAAACCGATGGGACCCTAACAGAAATGACCAAACAAGGTTAAATGTGAAACTATGGATGGTAACAACCTATCTTAATAGATCTGAAATATAAAGGTACATATTTGGAAAATGTTGCTGAAAGCACTATAGAAACTTAGACTGCTCTCTCAGCTAAACTCCTCCTAGAAATGTGGAAGTGTACTAGAAGCCCTAGGGGAGGCTAAATTTGACGTCGACGAGTAAATCATAATGGATCAAGGCCTAAGAGAGATGAGACAGAGGTCAGACAACCTAGCATACAACTCTCTACAAAGCCCAGAAACCGGTCTGAGAAAAACGGTAACGCCCAGAAATCGCAAGTACTGACCTGTTTCTCTGTAGGGATCACACTTTTTGGGTTTTTTAGTGCTTTCTGGCTTCCTGATCACACTTTTTGGGCAAAAATGTGTGATTTCTGCTCCGTGGATCTCGGTCGTCAAATCTCAGAAAAAGTGTTGCCTTTGTCGTGGCTGGTTCCTATGACCTGTGGAAAAGACCAGAAAACTTGCGGAAGTCAGAAATTTATCAGATCTAGGGTTAGAAAACTAGGAAACATTAATAGAATTTTAAAAATAAGAAACCCTGAGCTAAAAAACAAAGGTCACCCAGGTTTTTGGATCTGAAGTATAAAACCCAGTTGAGTCGCCAATTTTGTTGTAGTTTTTTCTTCTCAGTGATGTACGAAAAGAACCCACTTAAGACTGTGGATGAAAAACAATTTCAACAATATAAATGGCTACTAAACATTTTAGATCTACAACAATTGATAGAAACAAAACTTGCCAAAGTCCGGATCTATGCCACAATCATAGTTAAACAACAAAATAAAGAGTAATAACTCCAATCATCCAATGGAAATGAGATATGTAAAGAATAATTTTATTATAACACCTGTGAAGAGAGCAGATAAATGTTACCAGTCCCCCTCTATGGGATGGGTTCTTGGCTCTCCTCAAACGTCTTTAGCTTGTGTAGAGCCTCTCTCCTCTATAATGTGAAAACCCAACAAAAATATGGTGTGTGACAACGAAAACAATCAGAGTTACAACAGTGAGTGCAACAATGAAAATAATCAAAAGCGAATAATGAATGGAAAACCCTTCTATTTATAACAAAATATTGAGTTATCCTCGAATAATGAGCAATAATAAAATATTATTGATCCCATTCTTGGAATAACCACTTGGAATATTTTATTATATTTGGTTAGGAGGGAAAAAATATTTAAACTTTTAATTGGAAATAATAAATAAATAAATGATTTATTTATCATTTCAAGGAATTAGTTAAGGAATAATAAATAAATAAGGATTTATTTAATTATTCCTAAGGGATTTAATCAAATTTAACAAAGAATAATAATTAATTAGTGATTAATTAATTTTTCTTAGAGAAAAATATGCTAAATAATGATTTATATGTCTATTTTTCATGATTGGGTCAAATTTGACAAGGAATAATAATAAAACAATGGTTTAATTAATTATTCCTAGAAGAAAATCAAATAAATAGTGATTTATTTAATTATCCTTCATAGGTTTAACTATAAATTACTTAACAAAGGTGGTTTATTAGGTAATTTCTCACAGTGAAAGACATTTTATTATGGTAAACTTTCTTTACATGGTGTACTTCAATCCATCTAGTAAATTAGGCTAGATGATCAATTTTTTGGTGATAACATCAAGCTTTATAATCATACATTTGTCACCTCAATTCTGGCGAGAGTCGATTGCTTCCTGGACCAGGACTATATTGTCTAGAATTTGTCTTTAGGGGAGAAAACCTCCTAGATTTTTAGAGATCACTATTAGGGAAATTTTGAGGTCTAAAATGGGCCTCCTAAGGAAATTATGAAATAATAGTGGAAATAATAAAATAAGATTAGATTACATCATCAAAGTTTCGAGGGAAAAAAGAAAAAGCTACTTTTTCAACTCGTATTTTCAACTTATCTCTCATGGATTTACTCAAATTTCGAGTCGGAACACTTGTTCGATGAATAATTTGATACCTCATCCAAGGAGTACCCATGTTTCCTACTTTTGATGGACCCTGTTACACAAAAAATGAGAAATACATTAAAACGTGATTGCAATCACGATTTTTCATGTATTTCTCATTTTTCGTGTAGCAAGGTCCATCGAAAGTATGCAACATGGGTATTCTTTGGATGAGGAATTAAAATTTTCATCAAACGAGTACTCTTGATTGAAATTTGAGTAAAATATAGGGAGATAATTTGAAAATACAAGTTGAAAAAGTACTTTTATTATTTTATTATTTATTAATATTTTTACTTTTTTACCCCAAAATTGGTGAATCATCCCCCATGGTTGACATCATCATCTTGAATCATATTGGCTCTTATAATGTTTATTTTGGTTGTACATTTTTCTTAGGAGGCCCATTTTAGACCTCAAAAGTTCTCTAATGCTTGAGGGAGAATTTGTTTTAGGGAGTTGGTAAGAATTTTGGAGATTATTTTGTTAGAAACATTGAGGACAGAGATAGGGTGGAAGCAAGTAAAAGAGGAGGGGTTAGATTCTTTTAGGATGAGGGCTAGAAAAGATGAGTTTATTCTTCCCCCCATTGCTTTTTTGTTTTAATGAATATCCCACCATTTTGAAAAGGTCCATTTTGATAATATCCCAAATTTTTTTATAGAAATGGGTAGAAAACCATCAGGTCTTGGGGATTTTTGTAGGATAAAGGAAATACAACCTTCTTTATTTCTTCCTCTATGGGTAGCTATGTAAGAATTTGGTTCCATTTTGTTGTTATTAGTTCATGGACTTGTTTCAGCATGTAGCTTTTAGCTTCATCTATGGACATGCCATCTTTTTTTAATAAAGAATTGAAATGTTGGACTACTTCTCTTTTAATCTGCTAGAAGTCCTCGACCTTTTCCCTTTGCAAAATCATTTCTTCTATGTTGTTTTTCCATTCTCATTTTTTTGCTTACTTATGGAAAAAATTAGAGTTACGATCTCTAAATTTAAGCCAAATACTTCATGACTTTAATCTCCATACTTCCTCTTTCTCTCTCAACCCAGTGTGATATGCAGTGAAGATTTATTTCTCTTGATGTATACTTCCAATGGTTACTTGGTCTGATTCTATTTTGTTTTGAATTTCTCCAAAACTCTTCTCCAATGTTTAAAGAGACACTTGTCCTTGAAGACTTATTTGTGTATTTTATGTCCCCTTTTAGTCTATTTATTTTTTGTTCCCAGATAGTAATAAGATTTCCATCGACCCATCCTTTAATCTATGATTTTTCAACTAACTAATCAAATCCCTATTGCTCTTTCCAAATAGGGAAAAATATAAAAGAATTTTGACTGTAGTTTAAAGAGCTCAATAGTTCCAACGTGATTGGTTTATGATCAAACCCAATCCATGGGAGGATATTGTTATAAATATATTTTCATTGATGTCCAAGGAAAATAAGATAATGGAAAAGAAAATGATGGGTGCAGAGACTTTGAACCCAATTTTAGTTTAGCAGATCATTTCAAGTGTACTTGCGACCCACTTAGATGGATAGAGCTCTGAAGGAGCTTTCTAGTGGTATATATAAGGTTACAAATGGCCTCCTAGAATATATGTTATTTCCAGTCAAAGATTAGATGCCCTAAAGTCAAAGGTGGAATTCAACCCTAGTGGTAAACCCAAATTAGTGAATGTTTGGTGTTTTGTCAAAGTTGGAGAAGCAGAGAAATGTTTAAAACATGTTCAAGTTTGAGTATATATGTGGGCCACATGTGTTAGCAAGTGCATCACATGAAAGGAGGGGGTTCATTACATTTGACAGGTTCACAACAAACAAGGCTCTGTGTTGGGTGGTATTAGCCAAATAGTCAATCAAAGATCAATGGTCAGAATCTCAGTGGGAACTCCACTTTTACCACCAAACCCAACTTTGGGGGTCTATGTTAAATCGCTAATGGTAAATTTTAAAGTGTAGAGATCTGACCTTCCACATCCTTCTGACTTGTTTGAACTTGGTCACAGCTCTAGGTCATATGAGAAAAATGTTAATGGACAAGGCTTAACAGTAGTCAACAGTGATTCAACCCAGTTGGAAGTCACAAGGAGTGTAAGTTAGTGATCCGAATTTAAACAGGAAAAAAAAAATTACATATATAACCATACATATAGAGATGCAACATAAATAACACTTCATTTCATTAATATCAGATACTGAAATATGCTTACAAACAAAATGGAAATAAGACTAGCTCAACGATGGTAGTTTATCTCTGAGAAGAGATGTGGTAGCTACATGCCTCTAAACTATTTTACAATGAGGCTTGAAGGCCTATTTATCATTGAGAAACACTGGAAAGCCATAAACATCCAAGAACCTACCCTAGGAAATGAAACATCAAACTATGGGCCCCGTTGGGGTAAATTGGTACATCAACTTCCCCGGGTCATAACTTTGGCATACGATCTCTATTTGATGCACATGATACCTTGTTAGAACGATCTATCTGAGGAATACAACGGATGATAGCAAATACCAAGTTTAAAATTTGTATTTTCCATCCTATGGTTTTCCAAAGAAAGGTTGTCTCAAAATAGCTCCAGAAGTTTAGGACCCAAAAAACTGCCAAAAATAGTAAATTCTGCTACGATTAAGAAAACTGAAAAACTGAAAGAAACAATGGTGGAGGTCTAAGTGGAATAGGTGGGTGGCCACCAATATCCACCTAGATCATTCCTCCCCCCTTAGTAAGTAATGGTCTTGATTGCATTGATTTCCTCCATGAGATGAGGAAACTTCTGCTCAACTTGGTCCCTGGTGAGCCACTTTCCCTGGTGAAGGAGTTGACCTGCTTTGACAACTAGATATAGTTGGATCCTTTGTTGTCGTGTGTTATTTATATGTATGTCCATGATCTGATCAGTTGTGGCTTGTTCCATGTAGTTTGGGTTTAAATTTATTGGTGTGAGTTGTTCTGTAATGTCGGATGTGTCCAACAATGGTTGAAAGTAGGGTCAAAGGTGGTCCACATTGAACACTGGGTGAAAACCAAGGAATGGTGGAATATTGAGCTCAAAGGCATTGTCCTCTACTACTGTGGTGATGGTGTATGACCCATATAAGAGTGGGTGAAGCTTGCGATGGGCCCGACGAGGCTCTCCTTATGCAAATGTAGCCAAAATTTGTCACCCACCTGGAACTTGTCTAGCACCTGATGCTCATCATGCCATTTCGTGTACTTAGCATTGGCTCAATGAAGTTGTTTTCCTTATCGGATTCGGACTGGACATGAGTCAAATCTACCTAAGTAGCTACAAATGGTATGGCCACATCAATGGGACACAGTGGTTGGAATCCCAAGCCAACCTGAAAAGGGTTCTGGCCAGTCGAGTTATGGAGAGCCTAGTTATAGCTATGCTAGACATAGGGGAGGCTCTCGTCTCATGTGCATGGATGCTTTGAGTTGTACATGCACATAATGTGTACGATCATCCTGTTGAAAACCTCTATCTAGCCATCAGTTTTGGGATGAAAAGCTGTGGACTTAGTGAGCTTGGTGTCCAACATCAACCAGAGACTAGACCATAATATACTGAGGACCCTGTTGTCCTGATCTAAGATGATAGATTATGGGATCCGAAAGTGTACCCATACTCATTCAAAGAAGAGTTTAGCAGTGGCTTACGCTATGATATTCTTCTTGTAGAACACCATAATGGCCATCTTCGAGAATCTGTCGACAACCAAAAAAACACAGTCATTTCCATGCTTAGTAGAAGGAAGGTCTGACATGTAATCCATGGAGATGGATTCCCAAGGTCGACTAGGGGTAGGTAGTAGAGTATAGAGGCCTTTATTCTTGATGGTCAGTTTTGCAATCTCGCAGGCAGTGCAGGATCTAATGTACTTCCTGACATCCTGTCAAAGATTCGGCCAATAGAAATACTTCTGCAATATTGCCATTGTTTTCTCGACCCCAAAATTCCTAGTTACCCGATTGTAGTGCACTTCCAAAATCATCTTGGCATGCTTTCTTGAAGGAACGCAAAGGTGTCCTAGGTGGCATAACAATGCATCTTGGAGGTGAAAATCTGGAACTTGTTGACCCTCCAAGAGCATCTAGTATGTGTGGCCTTATTCTGGGTCGCTTTTGTAGAGAAGTGGCTAATCAGAAGTCTCATGCCCACAAGAGTTGAGCATGGTGGTTAGCGCCATGATTGGTGGTCGGCTGAGGTAGTCTGCAAAATATTGGTATTTCCCTTATTGTACTTGATATTCAAATGGAACTGTTGTAGGTATGTGGACCACTTCGAATGGTGCTCCTTCTACAACTTCCCTTGCATCTGTATGAACTGTAGGGGCTAGTCGTCTGTGTGAATGAATTTTTCCTTCCCCAAAATGTAATGCTTCCATTGTCGACAGTCCTTCACAATGGAGTACATCTCTTTGTCATAAGTGTGACACGTTGGGACTTTGTCTAAAAGTGTCCCACTGTGATATGCCACTGGATGCCCATGTTGAGTAAAGACTACCCCAATAGTATAGTTAGAGGAACCTGTCTCGATCTCAAATGGTTGTTACAAGTCTGGTAATGTGAGCACTAATGTAAAGCAGAAGCGATGTTCCAGCTCTACGAATGTCTTCTATTGAGTTTCATACCAAAATAATTTTTCTTTCTCTCCTCCCTTGGTGACTTGACTTAAGGGCCAAGTGATATGAGAGAACCCCAATACAAACCTACAGTAGAAATTGGCAAGACCCAGAAAGTTGTGGAGCTATGTCAAAGTGGTTGGGGCTGGCTAATCCTGAATGACTTGGATTTTGGCTCGATCCACATGCACCCCCCATTCATCAATAATGTATCTCATATACTAAACCTGGGTCATGCCAAAAGTTCATTTCTCCAAATTGGCACACATCTTGTGTTGCCGCAGTGTTTGGAGAACCTGTCGGTGGTGGGGGTTCTCTTCCTAGATCTAGCTGAAGAACAAGATGTCATCCATGTGTACCACTACAAATGGGTTGGTGAATGGCCACAAGATGTCACCCATAGACCTCATGAAGGTTGTAGGAGCATTCATCAACCCGAAAGACATAGCCAGCCATTCGAAAAGGCCCTCCTTGGCTTTGAAGGCAATCTTCCACACATCGGAGGGTTCGATTGGTACCTGGCGATATCTAGACTTCAATTCAATATTGCTGAAATATTTTTCCTCCTTGAGTTGGTACAAAAGGTCATCAATCCACGGGATCAGGTACCTATTCCAGATAATGATATTGTTCAACACCTGATAGCCGATATAGAGTCTCCAACTCCCATCCTTCTATTATACCAACACAATCGGGCTCCCACGGGGTGATGAACTCGGCCGGATATGACCTTTCTACAGCAGCTCCTGAATCTGCCTCTTGATTTCATTGTTCTTCAAAACAAAGAGATAATATATTGATCCATTGGGAAACAATGCTCCTGGGGTCTGATTGATGGAGTTCTTGAGCTAACAGTGCAGAGGCACCCCTGTGGGGTAGAGAAAATTTGAAGGATGGAATTTTATCTTAAAATTTAGCAACCTTGGCGAATCGTACTAGTCCCTAATATCCAAATTTTAAAATGTTTGATGATACTTTTGTAAAATTGTTTAGATTTATAATTATTTTATATTATACAATATATAATATTGGCAATTTTTAAGGTAAAATAATTTTATACTATAAAATTTGCGTGAATTATTTTTTAGAAAAATGAAAATTGGCGAATATTGTTTTTGGAAAAAGCATGAAATATTAGCTCACCTACAAATATTAGCCCCTAAAATTTTCCCTACTGTGGGGGAGGTGAAGATATCCTCGTACTCCTCCACGACCTTGTCCATCTATTGTTGTCATGTAGAGGGGCCTTGTCTGGAGGTCATGGCCACCGTCTTCTTCTTTCCCTGAGGGCATCTCGTCAAGAAAACAAATTTCTCAGTTTCAGAAATGAGCTTACTGCATTGTTTTGCAGTAACCAAAGAGATGGCAGTAGGCAGTACTATGTTCAGTATCCTGTACAACTTATTTCCCAAGGTAACAATAATAGCATGAGGCCTTGATTCATACACAACAAGTCACTTCCACAAGTATGGATGACCTAATAATACATCACAAACATCAAGAGGAGCAACACCACATAATACCTCATCCATGAACCTGGGCTTGATGTTGTATGGAAGGCGACACTGCTAGCTGACGCGAAGATCCTGTCCTTGGTGAAGACACCCAATGGTGTATGGTTGTGGGTGTGTTATGGTCAGTAAGGCCACCTGCTTCGCGACCTCTGATGAAATGAGGTTCTTTTGGCTCCCTCTGTCGACAATGAACTGTAATGGGAACCCTTTACCCACATCTGGGAGTGGAAGAGGCGCTCCTCTTCCTCTGGATCTTCAGGTTCCTCCTTCTGGATCTTTGTGGTGGAAATGGTGGTGTTGGGTTCCGCATCAATAATCAGTTTCCCTTTGTCATTCCCCTTGTTGGGTTCTGATTTAGAGTCAGAAAATGCATCTGATTCAGAAGCCTTCAGCTCGGCCACCAGTGACTGCTTGGCCCAACACTCACTTGTGTTGTGAGTGGAGCCCTTATGGAACTTACACCACTTTCCAGTGCCCTTCTTTGGCTTCACAGTTTTGTTCTTAGCTTGTGGCTTTCGTGGGTTTTCCTAGGCCAGCCCACCTTGGCTTTGTCCTTTGTTCTACGATTTGGGGGCACCTTTCCCTTGCTTCGGATTTGCAGATCCAAAGTCTCACTTTTTCTGTTTAATCTTCCACATGATCTTGACATTGTACTAGTACGCCGTGCCAAGCGAGGAGATGTCCAAGAACTCCATCCTATCCTAGCTGTACCTATGTAGGTAGCCATGGTACTTGAGTACCAAATGTTTCTCAGAATCCTTGATACCCAACTTCGTGCTAAGGGTATGAAAAATATTGGTAAACTTCAGCACGTCTTGGTCCCTTCCCTGTCGCAGCGTAGTCCACTTTATGTATTTATCCTCATAGCTTCCAATATGGTAGTACTGCTCCTTGATGACGTCCCGGAATGAATTCTAAGTTGGTGTGACTGAAAACACTGAGGGTGTACTTTTATCCTTCTACTCATAGTAGGTTTCCCACTAGTCCTTGACATGGGGGCTGACTTTGAGAAGAGCAAAGTAATCTTTTCCCTGTTGGAAAAATCATGAAAAGAAAAATATCCTTCTAGCAGATTTAACCATTTATCTATGGTGTCTATATCTATTTGGCCCTCAAATATGGAAATGTCAAATGTTACTTGTACCTTAAAAGGAGTGGCCCTCCAGAGTGGCTGTTGGATGTGGATGTGATGCCATTGGGAAACCGTTGAAGGATATCGAAAAAGTTATCCATCATTGCGTTCATTTGTTTCTTGAGCAATATTTTGATAGGATCTCCTGCTCCTTCATCTTTCTTTTCTTCCCCCATGGGCAGTCGTCAGGGTTTGTGAGGCTGATCTTGCAAAGGTTCATCCAGATCGAGCCCTAACTCCTTATACCTCGACCTCGTTGTGGACATGAAAAGAAGGATCGAGAAATATAAAACACCTCTGATACCATTGATATAAATTTAAAAAGGAACACAACAAATTACAGATATAACCATAAATATAGAGATGCAGAAATAACACTTCATTTCATTAATATCAGAGACTGAAATATGGTTACAAACATAATGGAAAGAAGACTAGCTCGGGCGATGGTAGCTTATCTCTAAGAGGAAATGTGGCGGCTACATGCCTTTGAATTGTGTTACAATGAGGCTTGAAGGCCTATTTATTATTGAGAAAAAATGGAAAACCTAAACATTCAAAAACCCAGCCCTAGGAGATGAAACGCCAAACTATGGGCCCCGTTGGGGTAAATTGGTACATCAACTTCCCGAGGATGTAACTTTGGCATACGATCTCGATCTCTGTTGGACACACACGATACCTCATTAGAAAGATCTATTTGAGGACTACAACTATTGATAGTGAATATCAAGCAGAAAACTCATATTCTCCGGAAAAACAGCCAAAAATAGTAAATTGTGCTACAATTAAGGAAACTAAAAACTGAAATAAACAATGGTGGGGGTCTGAGCGGAATAGGTGGGTGACCACCAATATCCACCTGGATCAGTTAGAAACTAAGAAATCACTTCAAACCTTGACCCCCAACCTTGTGGGACCCATCCAGGCTTCTAAGCGAGTTGGATATTTGGAGTAGTAGTGGTACACAAAAGTTAATATTCACCAGATTCTTCGACCCTTGACCTATTTTCCATATTTTAAGTTTATAAATAAATCATTGAAAAACCAAGGCCTTAGACCTCCTCGCCATTGTATGATGACTTCATAGCATAGACCTATTGAGACAAGACACATGGCACAATTTCATCGGCTTGCAAAGATGACGTGGAGACACACTGGTATTATGTTGTCAACATGATGTGGCTGAATTAGAGTGTCACATGTGGGATGTAGAATCATAATTTTTGGGTGGCCAAGTGGACAAAAAATGGGTGACACATGGAACTGCTCAGCGAGTGACACATGGCATCATTGCAAACATAGTTGAGAATTGGCAGTTAAGTGGCATTATCGTGGCAGTGACACATCACCTTGGAAGAAACTTTTCCTGAAGAAATAAATCTTGGAAGATATTTTGAGAGCCACCAACAATAAAGTCTGAAGAATTATTTCCGAGAGAACATGGTGGACAGGAAATCTTGGCATAAATTTGATTGGTTCTTGTGTTAAGTAGGTGGTCCCTAGGGACACGAAATCTCATAATAAACTTCCCTTGGAAGAAAATTTATCTAGAAGAAACCACTCACACTCCACTGAGATTTTTACGAGAAGACAAAATCTGAGAAACAAAAAAATTGATGTTAGCTGACGGTGAAATTTCCATTCCGAGAATGACGTGGTGAAAAGGTAATCCCAACTAAAATTTTATTTGTTGTCGTGGAATCATGGTGGATTCACAGGAACATCAACTCGCAGGAAATGATCTTGACGATAATCCAAGGCGCATCATAGAGTTTTTGCTAAGAGATTTTTTATTAATAAATAAATTCCAACAACTTAAGTCTAATCTAGCACTAGGTTTTATGTGGGTGGTGTGACCATGGGATTAGAATATTGTGATGTTATTTAAGTCCTTAAGGATTAAGAACAATGGGACTAGTTAGTGATTATATGAAATGGTTTTTGTATTGAGCGTTCAGGCACCAAAACAGATCTATAGTATTGATTGTTAGTACCTCGGGCCTATACTAAAGGGCTAACTCCATGAATGAGTTGGCATCATATATTTTTCTTTTGTGCCATATTTGGGGGTTTGGAAACAAACGAGAAGAGCACTAAAGTTTGAAAATCTAGGCATGAATGAGTTGGTAGCTAGGAATGGAAGAATGGACATATTTGGAGGTTGGTTCAACAAATTCGCTAAATTTGGAGTTAGCCAAATTTATAAGAAACATTGATAAAACTTGTAAAATTCCAGAACCGAGGAAAAAAATAGTTCAGCTCATTTTTTATTATAGAAATGGGATATCAAATATTGAATACTTGTTGTGCATATCAAGAGGAAATTCCATAAAGACAAAAACAAAAAGTTAATGAGATCAAAACCTATGATAAGTGAAAACTAAGGGAAAGTTGGAGAACTACAAATATCAGTTAAAATTCTTTGTAAGTTGAATCGAATTTGCAAGATGGTGAGTTGAAAAGGAGTTGGTATGGATTGATGTTTCTAGAGTGTATGGTGAATTAATCAGTGATCACAGATTTTTGAAGGTGATTTTATGGTGTTTTTGGTGAGTGTTTGAAGAGAGAAATTTATTTGTTTAATGAAAGGAAGTGGTCTTCAGGATGTGAGTTTGAAAATTGTATGAAAGATGAATCATTGTGGTCAAGCAAGTACAAACTTGTATACCATGGGTTGTATCTCCTTCCAATAATAGTTATTAAACAAATATGGGTTTGAGCTCCTTTAAGTTGTAGCTAATAAATTAGGGAATAATATCTTTCTTCTGGTTGTAGCCAAAGAAATTTGTAACTACAAGTAGAAGCTTTCCTTTGTGAAGTAAATTGAAGAAAAATTTTAAATTATCTAAGTGTGATATTTTGTGCTTCATGTGATACTCATATGAATTATTATTGAAGTATTTTTTGGCATTCTAGTAATCTTTACTAGTGAAAGATTTTTTTTCTAATTTCTTAGAATATCGATTCATGCACCCCCCCTCTCAGTATTGTCTTGGTTTCTAATAGATATGTGAATGGGTAGTAAGATGTTGGGTGAGGAAGTTATATGAGATAAGGAACCAATCCAGACAAGTAGCTATATGACCAAACCCAAATATTCTATTATTCCAATTGTATTTTTTATCTAGGAGCTTAATATCCATTAACCTCAATTATTGAAGGAGATCTTGCATATTTTCTTGAAAATGAAATATGAAGGGAGAGGGAACTTTTTCTCCCATTGGTGAAGGATATTATTAAAGTATCCATCCATAATATACTTTGTATGGAAAAGAGAATCAACCAAAGATAGCAGAGATGCCCAAAATTCTTGTTTTTCCATAAACTGAACATGCATGTAAATATTAATAATGGAACATACCTTATTAGAGGGAATGTGAAGTAGTTGGAAAACCAACCAATGGATGGTATTGGATTCATGAAGTATCTTGAATTATTTCTAGTTTCATAGGAAAAAAAGGCAACCAAAGGCTCCCCTTGAACTAACTTTTGCAATGGAACTTTCGTTCCAATTTTTGTGATTTTGTTGGAGGAATTTTGATTACTCCATTTTCATCTCCTGGAGTAGGGAAATTTGGGGTTTTTCCTTTTTTAAATGAGATCAACTTCTTCCATTCTTTTTTTTCAACCTTAATCCCCTACAATTCGAGGAGAGAACTTTCAATATTTACTTTGAGTTTTGGGGGCCCCTTGGGATTGGGTGGAACTCTTCTCTTTTCTAGTGCTTCTAAATTCTATGGTTTTGGGGTTCGAGGTATGCTAGTATCCCATTTCCCTCGGTTACTATATCTTCTATGTGTGAACTTAAATATTTTTTTTCTACTAGCCTTTCTTTTTTTCCCATCTTTCTATTTTCCTTTTTCATCCTATGATTTCTCCTCTATTGAACTTGCTTGAGTTGAGCTAGTTTAAGAAGTTTGAAGTGAAAAAATTTCCTCTTCATTTTTGGATAAAATGTGTAGGGGAAGATCGTGCTCATCATATAAGGAGATAAAAAAATAATTTGGGTGTTCATATCCATTGTTTTAATGTTATTATTATTTAGGATAAGAGGGGATATTGGGGATTTCCCATTCTTCTTTTCCAAGTTCAGAAAGTCATATATGTTTGTGTTGTCACCTACCTGGATTGTTTTGCTTCTTCCCTTGCCACTAATGGGTCCATATCTCTTCAGTGAGGAGGTTCCTTAATCATTAGATCTGGTTCTATCTTGCTACACATTCCCGGTGTGTTGGGATCTAACTTGTCCTTTTATTTCCTTTTCTTCATTTAGATTATTTCCGTTGTTCTCATGCTTCCCCTTGCTTGGTTTGTTCCTATTGTATTTTTGTGTAGCTTTTGGTGAAATGACCATATTCATGGAAAAACTTACATTTGAATGGGAGTTGGTCATAGTCCACTTCTTATATATGGGACCAACAATATAGGTTGATGTTAATGGTTGCTGAAAAACCTTTATCCAAATCAACTTCCATGGAGATATCAAAATAAGATAGAAAGCCCCTGTGAGGTTTACCATAGTCAATATATTTCACAATGGCATTTCCAATGCTACGAAAGGTTGCATCATTCCAATAATGCAGAGGAAATAAGAGGAGTTTAACTCGGACTAGGACTACGAATAGAATATCACAATCAGGGTTGAAGTGAGGACTCTAATGATCTAGATGCAATCCTTGGGTTCCCATGAAATATGCCCCACTTAGAAAAATCAAATCCTTATTTGCTTTATTTTCAAAGTAGAATGTAAAAAATCCTTTTCCATAGAAGGAGGAGGAAATCTCTTCTTTGACAAGATGCTTCCATTTTTTCTCTACTCATTATTTAACAGATCTAGGGGAAGGCCAAAGCCACATAAATTGACCTACCAAACCTCTTTCTACTAGTTGCAATGCTCTTCTTTTGACTTGATGGGATACCTAAAGCTTCAGAATTTCATCTATCTTTTTGACAAATCTAGATGACATGAAAGTTTGGTATTTTGGACCATTTGAAACAATGTGATTAAAAGTGTCTATATCCAAGCAGGGAGGTAGAGTAGAGACCATATTTATTATAGTGACCACCAATCATAACTATACCAAGACAGGCAGAGTGTTTGAATATGAGTTCCAAATAGAAGGAAATCTGAAACAAACGTTGAACTTGGCCATAGGGTTTCAAAGATTTGAGTTGTAAATCTCGAAATTTCTTATAAAGGACTTAAATTACGAATTAAATGACCATATTTCGGGAATTTTAAAAATAAAACTTAAAGAAATTTCACAAAAAATACTTTTATTTTGAAAATAAAGCATCCATGTTGGGATAGGGTCCCTAGGGTCAATTTTTGTAATAATTTTTGTTAAAGAATGTAAATACTCCATGAAACATGGAAGCAAGGCGTGAAGCTAAGTAAGATTCAATGGGGCTTTAGCCCCTTGTATGGGTAGGTGATAGGTCGGTTTTGAGACTCACCCATGGTCTGTGGGCCATGGTATTGTAATGAAAAGGCTATATATAGATGAGTCATAGTGAGTCTAAGGATATATATTTTGATAGAGAATCATTGTAAGGGAAAGGTACTAAAGCAGGAAAAGTATGTTTTCTGTACTTAGGCAAAAGGGGAAGGCTCGTGCAGCTGAGTGCATGGAGACCTTGGTAACTCTTCAGCTGAGTGCACAGGCCCCTACAGCTGAGAGCGTAGGACGAAAAGAGTCTGTAACTGAATGCTAAATCTAATAAAGACTATTTTGGATCGAATCTATTGCATCTATGCCTTGTTACTTATTTCTGTTTAAGTTTATGTATCTTCGCTCAATGATCTGTTTTCTATGAATTAAAGTGTATTTATTGCACGAAACTGTGGGACCTATAATATATATGAATGATAAGGGTAATTAACTGCCTTCACGAAGTATTAGATAGATCTATTGTAATTAACTATTAAGAAAAGGGTAGATTTGGGCGAAGGAAAATCTAGGGATACAATTTATTGCACGAAAGTAGTAAATATGTACGTTTTATGCAAGTTAAGTACAGTCATGTACCTATGTGAAGATGTGAAGGTCATTCTAATAGAGTTGTAGTAGTTGACAGTCATAAGGAATAGATCTGCTTGAAGGCAGATATAAGCTATAGATCCTCAGGAAGACCATCACAAAGGCCTCTGGATGTAGAAACCTAGTTCTAGCATCCCCCAATACTACTTTGGCTGAGACTGCAGCCTGTGCTATGTAGGTTGTTGCCGAAAGGGCTAGCAGTTAGAATTTTGTTGGTTGGCACAAATAACTCTGAACCTAGGTCAGGCCCCCTTAAGCCAACAATCCAACATTCATCTCCAAAGGAAACACTACATGTGCAAAACAACCCAAACTCCTGGATATTTGAATCATTCATATTTCACTAAAATGTCAGTTTGTTCGACATTTATTTCATACATGATGGAAAATAATGTTTTCCCTTAGGTGCTAAATTTCTTTATACTTGAAGAATTTTAGAAGATTTCCTACATATCTTTCATAAAACTCTTTCAAACCCTTGTACATTGAAAGAGTTTTTGACATTTGGAGCTCTTGTTGTGTTTTTCCTTTATTACAATTTCTCAATTTCTCACATAATTACTAATTGTTTGTAGGATATCATCTTATATGATTAGTTTATTGTCTATTTTTTCTTTCATATTCATCTCTATTATTAATTTACATATTTCCTTAATAAATTCCCCTACGTTTTTACAAAAGAAGAATGGGATGAACAAATAATATCAAGATAAAGATGAAAGGAATAGGAGAAGAATTGTCAAGATGAGAAAAACCCATATTCAAAATTATTTTCCAATACAACATTCAAAACTCAAGAGATAGGTACAATATCCTGGGAATAAATGTATGATTTCTTTGAGAGTAGTGAATGGAAAAATTGAGAAGAAGGTTAAGAGGAGGATTCCCCTTCAGATTCTAAAAGTTATGAAGAAATTAAGAAGACCAAGCTACACAAAATGTCTACTAGACCAACCATGTTTACTTATTATGATATGGCTTTATGATGAACCTTATGCAGAGAATTTTAAAATTGAATGGGTTGCTTTAATCCATGGAATAATAAGAAATTATAGAAGTTTCAACTGCATATATATTCAATCACAGAATTTATCCAATGTTATCAGAGTTTCACAAAGCTCCACTAGGGTTTGGTCAAGGGTTTTTTATGTTTGAATTTTTAATGGATATAGTGATAGCTTCAGTCCCTTTTCTATTAACGGAGAGAAATTACTCACTCAGTCAACAGTCTATTCAACAATTATGTTATGTAATATGGGAATTTCATTATAAAACCTACTTCTATGACATCTATAACAATGTTATGCTTTCCTTCTATCAATTTATTTTTGGAAAATCTCCACTGAGAGTTAGAAAATAAATTATGTCTAGATTACAATGTGTTGGAGATTAGTTTCATGAAGAGTAGTTTTCCTATTTTTGGATTTTTGGATGTAAATTTTACCCCCATTCTATGTTGATTTATGTAGCTTGGGAGGTACTCCCACAACCCATAGAGTATTGGGTTTGAGAAGAGTTGACCCACAAAAGTGGTTTGTGGGAAGTGTACCCAAGAGATAGGTTTTATATCCAATTTTTTTGACATAAAACCAAGTGGAAAAATACTTGTTTATTCATTGATTGCATGAGGGAAACCTTAATGGAGAAAGGCGGACCTAAGGCTTCGATGGTGTGGTAAAAAATTCAAATGAAATTTTTTTGCTTCTTAATATTAGTGGGTTTTGACATGTAGGTTCAAGTCAGCTTGGTTAGGAGACATGTCTCTTAGTGGGAAGTGACTCCACCAAACTATACTATAAATATAGGGAAATTGAAGTTTGTTGGGGTCATATAATAGAAGCATATATCATGTGATTTTTTCCCAAAGAGTGTGAAATACCTCAATTGGCCACAAGACCTAAAGGAGGATGAATATTGGAGCATGAAGAGTTTTCTTTGATCTGTTTGAAGGCCAAGGTTTTGCTCAAAAAAGAGGAAGGTTTTCTTTGTAATTTCATGCCTCATGTAGGACTATTGAGCAAGGGTTTTTTGAGGTATTCGTTGTTTGGTTATTGCCCTAGTTTTTGGCTTCTTCTAGGTTAAAAAAATCACCAAGTTCTGTCCCTAAGTGATATTATGTTTTTTGTGCACAAGTATGAGGGCTGACACCCTAATAAGATGATTTATTTTATCTATTTGTGGGGCTGCACTCCTCAGTGTTGTGCACAAATGTTATGGGGGTAATAGAGGCCACAATATACCCAAAATTATAGCTATAATTATGGATAGAAGTGTGTTGTAGGGAAAAAGTGAAAGGGTTATCTTGAAGAGGAAAAAGGGGAAAAAATATTGGAGCTTTGTTGGTTGGAAGGTGTGCTCATAGGGTTTCAACAAAAGATCATTTAATTTCCAAGTGTAGCGTATCGCTTATGGTCAAAATCACTATTAGGTGGTTGTGTGTTGTGTGCCCTAGAATAGTCACCTTGGTGGAGCAAGGAGGCAATTATGAGGGTTGGTATAAGTGTCGTAAGGACTAATATTTTGGAGCAGCTAAAAGTCAATTAAGATGGCTAAATGGAGAAGCCCTATTTTAGTGATTTCATGGATAAGTGGGTAGATTTTTCGAAGCCCTAACTACAGTGAATGCAGGAGGTTATTCAATGTTGTGTGGGTAGTTGGTAAGAAGCCCTAAGTTCTATCATCTTAGGACCAACAAGGAGATGGGTAGTAGATAGACCCTTGAAGCACTAGTTCAATGATTTGATGTGTGAAAAATTAATGATAAGAGGGTTGTGTATGAATACCCTAAGAGCGGTGATGCTAAAGAAGCCTCACCATTTCTAGAGGGAAGTTTGGTGAAGACATATGTTCAATCATTCTAGAAGTGGCTAGAATATTTATAGTGTTAGTTTGAGTGATTGAGGATACAAGCATTATGAAGTTGTAGAAGTCTTGTGAGTAGCAGAAGAGGTGGAAAAATACCTACCATAAGTGTTTAAGGTACATGGACTGAAAGGGTGAAGGAGTGCATACCTTTAGTAAGAAATTCAAGTTTATCTTATTCAGGGTAGAATGGTAGTCATAAGTTGTTGACTCCAAGCCCTATTTGATCTTGTACCAGGGATGATTGTAAGGTCCATGATCCCCTAGTATAGGAGTGTTATGTTTGTGGTATTTAATTTTTTAATATAATAAGTTTTGGGTTAAAATTTGTCTCGTACACTAGCTGATTCATTATTGTACATTTTCCATTGTGCAAAGTTGTCATGTTGTGGCATTTTAGTGTTTTTGTGATCATGTCATAGATATAAACCTGATACTTAAGTTCCATGGAAAAATCAACATGCATGGTATCAAAACTACTTTGAAGGGAAAACTGAATCAAAGTGTGCACAATGAAGTATCTTAAGTGGTAGTTACGGAATGGCCTAAAACATGGAGTAGAAGGTACAGGTGAAGACATGGAAATGTGGTCTCGACTGGCTATGTGATGAGATGGGCTAGGAGTTTTGGTGGATTGGTGGTGAACCTGGTGAAAAAAAGTTTGATGTGTGGTGGGTTGCAGATCAAGGACTTCTGAGGATTTTTTAAATATTTTTGAGACTGTACAAGGGATGCTTTAGCGTGAACAAGTTGGCTTCATGTGAAGGACAAGATGATGACATGCTAGTATGTTCATTGGGTTGTGAAGTTTCACATCTGAGATTGGAGTCATGTGCACATGAGGTATTTGACCCATGAGGATGAGATCACTTGTTGAGTTGAGTTTTGGTGGTCTAGATGAGGCCTAGTATTCAACCACAACTCGGACTAACCTTGGAAGGACACACGTTTAGTAGAAATGTGAGCCAGTGGAGGTTGTGTAGACTTAGAGGGATTCTAGCTTTAGAGGAAATTTCCCAATGGAAGTTTGACCTTCAGGTTCTAATGATATTGAGGTAGATATACTACCAAGAAGAGTGTGGTTCATTATATAGGGTATGTTGCGGTGGTGAACACCAAAGATTTGGCTAGTGTCATTGATGATTACGAGATACTTCTAAATGGTGGAAGTGCCTCCCTCGCTAAGAGGGAGTGTTGATTTTTGTAGCTTGGGAGGGACTCCCACAACAATTGCGGTATTGGGCTTGTGAGGATTTGACACACAAAAGTGGTTTTTGGGTATCATACCCAAGAGATAGGTTTTGTACCAAAAGTTGTGGGCATGAAACCAACCAGAAAATCACTTGTTTAGTCATTGATTGCATGAGGGAACCCTTAATGGAGAAAGGGGGACCTAAGGCTTCAAAGGTGTGGTAAAAAATTCATGACAACAGTTTATTTCTAAAGATTAGTGGGTTTTGAAATGTAGGCTCAACTCGACTTGGGCTAGGAGACGTGTCTTTCGGTGATAATTGACTCCGCAAACATATACTATAATTAAAGGAAAAGTGAAGTTCATTTGGTTCATCTAAGATAAGCACATATCATATGATTTCTATCCAAACAATGTCAAATACCTTAGTTGGACACAAAACCTAAAGGGGGAAGAATATTGGAGCATGAAGGGTTTTCTCTAATCCATTTGAAGGTTGAGTTTTTGTTCAATAAAGAAGAATATTTTTTTCTGTAATTTCATGCCTCGTGTAGGCATGCTGATCAATGGTTTTTGGAGGTATTTTCTATCTAGTTATTGCCCTAATTTAGGGGTTCTTCTACGTCAGAATAGTAACCAAGTTTTGTCCCTAAGCGACCTATTTTCTATGAAAAAGTATGAGGGTCAAGACCCTAATAATATGCCCTATCATATTTGTGTGTGGGGTTGCACTCCTCAAGTGTTGTGTGTAGATGTTACGATGAGAATAGAGGTCACAATATACCACAAAGTATAGCTAGAATTCTAGACAGAAGTGTGTTTTAAGGAAGAAATGTAAGGGTTGTCTTGAAGAGAAGAAAAATGGATAAAATCGTTGGAGATTTGTTGATTGGAAGGTATGTTCATAGGGTTTGAATAACAATTCATTTAATTCCCAAGTACAGTGATGTTTGAAGTTCAAAATCACTATTAGGTGGATATGTCTTGTGTGCCCTAGAATATTCATGTAAGTGGAAAAAGGAGGTTGTTATGAGGGTTGGTATAAGTTCCCTAAAAACTGATATTTTTGAGCAACTAAAAGTCAGTTAAGAGGGTTGATGTTATAGACATTTTTGTGCCTTGCATCACTGAGCATGAAATGTCAATAATCAAGGGATCCAAAGTCCCTAAACATGTTGTTCCTACCCCTAGAAGAACAAGGCCAGCAAACCACAGCACTTAACAAAAGTTCTCCACCTGAAAACACTCAAAAACAAGGCAATTCTGGATCATGTCAACTGCTCCACTGAGCATCTGCGCTGAATGTCAATTGCTCCACTGTCTACCTACGTTGAATGTCAACTGTAAAGAAGGCTACCTGCGTTGAGCGAGTTTGGACAAGTGGCAGAGTCATTCCTCAAGGTGTCAATGCCCAGGAAGCTTCCAAAATGACACTTGGATCAGGGAATTCAACTGGTGATGAGTAAGAGGTTCCAAATCTCCAAGTGGAAGCAAGAACCTCCAAGTGGACTCAAGAACTGAAGTGGGAGAGGACACTAGTCAGCTTCATACCAGCCTCAAGCTGACTCATCCTCTCTCCAAAACTCCTATATATAGATCTCTCTCATGAGGTCTAAGGAGGCGGGAATTTAGTATTTGCAAAGAATTGCTTTTGGTTTGTGGCTAGAAATATTGGGTGTGTTATGCTTTGAAAGGAGCTGAAGAAGGAATTCCATTCTGCTGGGAAGGAGATGCTAGGTTGGAGCCCTATGGGTTGTATCTCTTCCTGAACCCTGTTACTTTCAATAAAGCTATCTTGATTCTTTCCTATATGCTGGTGTACTTTGTGTAATTGCATTAGTATATTTGATTTACTTCTAATCCTGAATCATTTATGAATATGTATATTTGCCTTTGTATTGTGTTCTTCTCTTGTTGCAAGTAGCTGTTCTCTTGTCACAGGTAGCTGTTCTCTTGTGATCTCGTGGGATTCAAGTAGTTGTTCTCTTGATCAAGTGAGGAGGCAAGTAGCTGTGGACACACAAAGAGAAGAAAATCTAGTTCGAGGGACAACCAGAAGACAACGGTAAGTCTGCCGATCTCCTCTCTTTCATATTTCATAAAGGAAGAAATCATGATAGCTGTATTCGTTTGTTGCTAAGGCGCTGTCACACCTTAGGTGGATAGGATCATCCTAAATAGGCGTTTTTCCCCACAACAAATTGGCGACTCCACTGGGGAAGAACTTGTTTATTCATTTCATTTGTGATTCCGTCATTTGTTTACTTCATAGACTTGACAGCAACTCTTGAACTGCATCTTTCCCGGATGCAAAGTAAAAGTTGCTGCTTTGATCCAGTATGTTGGACTTGTCTATGATTTAAACTAGATCCACAAATGATTTGATTGATCCTTGTGATAGTCTTTAGTACCCTATCAAAGCATCCCTCTGTTTATACCTTGCTTGTGTTTCTGATTTGGCCTGAAACAGTTGATTTTTGAGCATTTTGTGACCCAGAAACCAAGGGAAACGAGAGTTTCTCTCTTCAGCGCAGGCACTGTGAAGGCAGTCTACATTTCAACGCAGGTCCCGAAGGGACTACCTGCGTTGAATGTCAAACTGACAGTGTTGGACCTGCACTGAACCAGTGTGGCCTTGTGCAGCTGGGGTTCTTTGTCCTCTTTTGCCCTGTTTTGATCTCTGTTTTTTGCAGCCTTTAACCAAGTATAGGTGCTGGTCTGATAACCCTTTTCTTTGCCTGAATTCCGCCCCAATTTTTGTACAAAAAGATTGTGAATGTTTTTATGTGTTTGTGGCGTCATTTATAGTCTTCCTTTGCATGAGTAAAGTAGTCTTTCTGTAGCCTTTGATTCAGATCTGATTGAAAGTGATCTTAGAAGAGAGTTCATTGGCTGTTTGTTCAGATTGATTATAGTTTTACTTTTGCTTATTGGTTTGAATTTGTCTCTTTCAAAGTATCAAAACAAGTCTTTATTTCGAAAATCGCAAAGTGATTGTAATCTCTTCTACCCTTGTTGATTTCGAAGAAAGTGAACTTGCTTATTTTGATCATTATAAAAGCAGATTCAAAGTTGTGCAAAAAGCTTTCTTGGTAGGCATTTATACTAAGAAAGTGAAAACAAACACCTGCATTGTGCATTTTGCATTTGATAAGTTTTCATGTTGGATTTAGGGAAAGTGCATTACAGTGTGCTGATTGCTCTTTGAGAAAAGATAGTCGCTCTCTTTTCCCTTAGTAGCTAGGATTTTCAAAGTTGAAAGATTGTAAAGCTTGCTTATCATCTTAGACTGCATTTAGGAATTTGTATCATACATCTCATGGTGAACCTTGAAAGGAAAAATTTAAAAAGATCAACCTAAAATAAACTGAATGAACCTAACAACGCTTTGTAACATAACGCACAACATAGAGGTCTAGGCTAGAGACGTGTTCCGGTGTCGTTAAACATAGTGACTGTCGATCTCGAAGAAGGTGGGTGATTCCTCCTGAGAGTCGGTGGTGCTAATACGGATTGTGCTCCCACGTATCGTCGCGTATATATTGGGAGACCCCTATAGGCATATATCTTTTATCCTTAGGAAGCCGTGTCGGCCGCCCTACTGATCGTAATGCAGTGAACACAGCATTCACAAAGATCGACCACCCGTACCGTAAAAAGTATTCTGTGGTTTTGCGAAAGGTTTGGCACACCCTCTGCCTAGATCTCCAGAGCAGTTCCTTTCGGCCTTTTTTAGACTCTATAACAGAAAAAGTCCATCCGAGCATTTGTCACTTCGGGCTCGTTAAAACATCGAAGGAGACTAGAGTCATCTTTAGCTTTTTCTCGACTCTTTAAAACTGAAAAAGCAAGTTGTGTCTAAAAGCGTCGTTAACAATTTATTTTAAACGGAATAATCACCCTTTAATCCTGCATTGATCTTTAGGTTGAAAAGATGGAGCACACCAACCAAGGAGTTCCCTTGGGTGGAAATCCTAGTCCCTTCTCCTCTTGGGGAGATGTTGGTGCGCCCCACATGGCGCATTGTCGCTTCCAGGACTGACAATTGGCCTACCAGTTTGGCTCTTTTCGACCAATGTCGTTTAGAATACCACCACTCCTGAACAGTCGAGTCAACAGTTAGATCAGACAAGAGTTTCCTCCTAGCCTTCCACTTCATCTTCCTCCCCTCCTTCCTCTTCGCTTGACGGAACTGGTCGATCAAAAAATCGGGTTCCTAAGGAGAAGAAGGAGAAGAAGAAGAAAGAAAAGAAGAAGAAGGAGCCTAAGGCGACTGGGGGCAAACAGATGTCATCTAACAAAAATCCACACACTGCACTTGTAAGGCCTAAATCGCCATGCATCATATGCAGGGGAGACCATTTCCATAGAGATTGTCCCTGTATCCCACGGATACTAAGAGACTGGTCCCCCCATTTGCACAATTCGGGAGCATCAACCTCTGATAGCCATGTCGACTGCTCACCGTCAACTAGTGGGAGTGAAGCTCCAGGACAGAATGGGAAAGTTAAATTTCCTTGTAGACTGTGTGAAGGCGATCACGCCATCCACCGTTGTCCCTTCTTAGATGAGGCAAAAAGAGTTCTGGAAGATCGCCCGATTTTACGAGCGAATCTTCCTCCTGGATATCAAAAACTCCTGCCAAATCCCTCACTAGTTGAGAATCCGGCTGAGCCACTTAGATGGTCAACCGAAGCACCTGTCATTGAAGAAGAACCATCTGGATCCATGCCTGATGAAAGTCAAAAGGTTGATACGGCAGTTGACCCGGTTTTGCCTTCAGAGGCTCCATCTTCGAATGACACCATCACAGAGGAGAATACAGATGACACCGTCCAAGTTCTCTTCATCAGCACTAACTCTGATGATCAAGGGGGCAATGCCACCATTCCTTTGTCGCATGAAGGAAGTTCATCAGAGCACTATCCGGCCGTATATTCAGTCCCACCACCAAGCAACCTGGTTGTGTCCTTTGATTGGAACCAACTAGGCAGACCCCGGTTTCCAGCCAGTGTGCCGTTCAGAATTATTTGTCAAATATACAGAATGGTAATGGCTGGCACTATCATTGATGAGGGGGCGTCTGTGAGTATCCTTTCCTCTATTGCTTGGAAAGCACTTGGTTCACCGGCACTTTTACCTGAGATGAGAAATCTATCAGGTTTTGATAAAGGAACCAGTCGACCTTTAGGGATCCTCCCCAATGTGCCTATAACATTGAAAGGGAAGACCATTCAAATGAATGTGATGGTCGTTCAAGGACCCTTGGATTATAACCTACTCCTTGGACGAGACTATATATATTGCATGGGAGTTGTAGTCTCCTCACTCTTTAGAGTAATGTGTTTTCCGCATGAAGGAAGAATGGTCAAGCTCATGGACCAACTTTCGTTCCCCGGATCACACATCGCAAATAGTCATGTGCCATCCCTAAATTGTCTATTCATGCAAGAAGTGTCTCAACCCACGGTCCGTCCTCCTGATGAGCGCGAGTAATCCAGGAGGATATGACTGAAACCCAGGGGGCATGCATCCTGGCCTGCTTCGGCAGGGAAACTTTGGGTATAGGGTAGGTTTCCACGGGAGAATATGACTAGTCCGTACCCCGTCCGTGGATGGAAGAAGGGTTGTTCTAGAATAAGATTCTTTTGTCAAAGTTACGTGTTTGACAATGGTCATTCACCCTTGTCTATTTCGGTAGGCATTGCCAAGGAAGTGTCTTGTTTGAAAGAGTAACAAGACAATCTTTGGGTAACCTGAAAGAGGTAAGCCTCTCTCGAATAAAACAAATGTTTTGGCGGAGGGTAAGTAGAGGTAACCTTGAAACTCTGTTTTATACCTGGGGGCGTGCGAACCTTTTGGAGTGCAAGCAAAGAGTGGTTATTTATCTGTTTTTTGGGTTAGTCGTTTCCTAGCTTGCATAAAGAAAGGAGAGTGAGCATAGCTTTGGTAAGGCGCAAGCTCGATAAAAAATGGGATCTTTCATGAGACACTCTTATCTTATGACTGGGTAATCGAGCAGTTTTAGCATAAATTTCATGCTCGTTAAAAAATAAACGCAAGATCCGAGCAGTTTTAACGCGGTCTTCATGCTCGTTAAAAAATAAATATAAGCAGTGAGCAATGTTTCCTCCAGAGTTTAAGCTCATTTTTAACTAAAAAATGAACCCATCCCGGTAAATAACCGCTGTGATCGTAAATTTATCAGCCATAAAAGCCTTGGTCGTGTTTGCACCTGCCACCTCCACCTTCATTTGGCCGATCGTTCACCTCCATATGATTGTTTACCCATTTTGAGGAACAGCTGCGAAGAGTGATTTCACCTAGCCATCCTTGTGACACTGCCGTGATTGGAAAATTCCAACCTGTACTTGGAATCAATTGCTATCCTTGTTTATCACTCGTTCCTCAAAAGACGAGTCTTCTTTAAGCTCTTTTCAACTGACTCGTAAAATATGAAAAGATTGCCGAGTTTTGGCCTTCCAGCTCGTTAAAAGGACAGGAAGAGCTATCCCTCCTCTAGATTTTAATCTTTTTGGACCTGAGGAATTATTGCACAAAAAGGTCGAGCGCTTGTTTTATTCGGCTCGTTAAAGTTATCGAAAACTCATCCCTTCTGTATTGTTTTATACTTTTTCGGACTTAAGGGATTAGATGACCAAAAAGGAATTTTGGAGTTGACTTTATGTGCCTTTTTAGACTCTCTAAAAATGAAAAGGACCAAGTTATCTTTGTCATTAGACTCGTTAAAATTATTAAATAGCGACAAACTTGTCTTTAGACGAGAACAAGTTTCCCTATCGCTAGGCTCGTTAAAACATAGCGATGGGCTTGCACGAAGGGCAGGTTATAGAACAAGCATATGTTATCCTCCTCAAGCTTGACAAAAATAAAGAGGTACTGGTCAGCAATGACTGGGGAAAAATTGGGAAAAATCAAGAAAACTTTGATGGTAGCAGGTCGCTCTTGAACATGACACTTTTCCTCCGTATCACAATCGGGTTGGGTTGTTTCATTCACCGGTCACATCACCATGGTCTCGCCATACCATCCATAGTTGGGGTAATGCTACCAATCCATCGCATCAGTGTCGCCATATGTTCAAGAGAAGTCGTTCAGAAAGAGTCAACCGGGTCCCATCCACTGCCATACATTATCCTTCATCCATTCATGACCGCCACCCTGAATCATATGTCACAGATCATTTTCACCTCCATTAAAATCACTAGCTCCGTTCCGTGTCACTGATGTGGGATTCATCAAGGCCCTCCTTTGATGGATCGCTTCTTCTCGACATCAGCTCATTATCCAAGAAGTTGATCTAGGAACACCCCCTTCAGTACTTTGAAGCTTGCATGCCTCAATGGCAAGTTTCTCACTTCCGGCGACAAGTATACATCAATGACCTTCGACCAGAAGATTTTGCGTGGTGTTCGACGCCAAGTCATTTATTCACACCACGTGAATTGTACTGCAGTACCTTGAGGGTCATTATCATTATCGGTGATTCCTCTCGCGCTTGTTAACGGTTTACATCATTGACAGGTAATCAAGCGATGTCTTTCCATGTTCGACTTCAGCGCAATTCTCACATGGATCGACTTGTACTTAGAGTGAAGATCGAACGAGTTTGAAGACCCCGGATCTAGTTTCATCCATCCGGGCTGCGATATATATTCAGGAAAGATAAAGACATTTGACATGTACATCATTGCAGCAGATGATCATCCTACTCAAAGGATGATAATTTTCACCAAAATTATCAGTCTACCATCAGACGATCGTCTTTTCTATGTACAAAAATGAATTTATGAAGCTGAGCATGGGAATGCCCGCCTCAGCTAGATCATGAAAGCAGTATGAATCATAATGTATTGTATTGTATTTTATTACAGGTCTCCTCCCAGCAGATGGATGAACTTCGGACCCTCCTGGATAAATCATTTCACCCGATAAACGGCCTCATACTTTAGGGGGCAACTGTTATAGACATTTTTTTGCCTTGCATCACTGAGCATGAAATGTCAATAATCAAGGGATCCAAAGTCCCTAAACATGTTGTTCCTACCCCTAGAAGAACAAGGCCAGCAAACCACAGCACTTAACAAAAGTTCTCCACCTGAAAACACTCAAAAACAAGGCAATTCTGGATCATGTCAACTGCTCCACTGAGCATCTGTGCTGAATGTCAACTACTCCACTGTCTACCTGTGTTGAATGTCAACTGCAAAGAAGGCTACCTGCGCTAAGCGAGTTTGGACAAGTGGCAGAGTCATTCCTCAAGGTGTCAATGCCCAGGAAGCTTCCAAAATGACACTTGGATCAGGGAATTCGACTAGTGATGAGTAAGAGGTTCCAAATCTCCAAGTGGAAGCAAGAACCTCCAAGTGGACTCAAGAACTGAAGTGGGAGAGGACACTAGTCAGCTTCATACCAGCCTCAAGCTGACTCATCCTCTCTCCAAAACTCCTATATATAGATCTCTCTCATGAGGTCTAAGGAGGCGGGAATTTAGTATTTGCAAAGAATTGCTGTTGGTTTGTGGCTAGAAATATTGGGTGTGTTATGCTTTGAAAGGAGCTGAAGAAGGAATTCCATTCTGCTGGGAAGGAGATGCTGGGTTGGAGCCCTATGGGTTGTATCTCTTCCTGAACCCTGTTACTTTCAATAAAGCTATCTTGATTCTTTCCTATATGCTGGTGTACTTTGTGTAATTGCATTAGTATATTTGATTTACTTCTAATCCTGAATCATTTATGAATATGTATATTTGCCTTTGTATTGTGTTCTTCTCTTGTTGCAAGTAGTTGTTCTCTTGTCATAGGTAGCTGTTCTCTTGTGATCTCGTGGGATTCAAGTAGTTGTTCTCTTGATCAAGCGAGGAGGCAAGTAGCTGTGGACACACAAAGAGAAGAGGATCTAGTTCGAGGAACAATCGGAAGACAACGGTAAGTCTGCCGATCTCCTCTATTTCATATTTCATAAAGGAAGAAATCATGATAGCTGTATTCGTTTGCTGCTAAGGCGCTGTCACATCTTAGGTGGATAGGATCGTCCTAAATAGGCGTTTTTCCCCACAACAGTTGAATTGAGAGGCCCTAGTTTAGTGAGTTCACTGATAAGTGGGAATATTTTTGGAAGCCCTAAATACATTGAATGAATGAGGTTATTCAGTGTTGTATGGGTAGTTGACAAGAAGCCCTAATTATTGTAATCCTAGGAATAACAAGGAGATAGTTAGTGGGAAAATACTTGAAGCCCTAGTTCAATTATTTGATGTGTGACAAATTAGTGATAAGAGGGATATATATGAATACCCTAAGAAAAGTGATGTTAGAGAACCCTTGTCATTTCTAGAGGCGAGCTGGTAAAGACCTATCTTCAGTCATTCTATAAGTGGCTAGAATGTTGATAGTGGTAGTTTGAGTAGTTGAAGATACAAGCATTCTGAATTTGCAAAAGTCTTGCGAGTAGTCAGAGGTGGAAAAGAGCTTGTCATAAGTTTTCAATGTAGGTGGACTGAAAGGGATGAGTAGTGCACACCTTCAACAAGTAAGTCAAGTGTATCTTGTTCAAGGTAGATTGGTAATCATAAGTTGTTCACTCCAAGAACTAGTTGATCTTGTATTGGGATTGATTGTAATGGTAATAATCCCTAGTATGGGAGCCCTATGCTTTTTGTACTAAAGTTGTAATATAACAAGTTTTGGGTTAAAGTTTGTCTTTTGCACTAGTTGATTCACAGTTGTACATTTTCCACTATGTAAAGTGCTAGTGTTGTGGTATTTTAGTATGTTTATGACTGTTTCTTTGACATAAACCTAATTATAAAGTGACATAGAAAAATCAACATTTTCTTCCAAAATTTATTCTAGAAACACTTATAGTAAGGGAAATATCTAGTCGAACAATTGTATATGGAATTAATCAATTTTTACATAAAATATTAGAGATCTGTGTTTCGCGTTTAAATTAAAAATGGCTAATTGATCATCAAAGACATAGGACACACAATAGTAGAATAAAATGGATTGGACAAAATTAGATTAGATTCTACTCCTATTTACAAATATGATCCTCAAATCATTGTTAATGCTCATTTGAAATTGGTTAAATATTCAAAGAATTATGTTCATCAACAACCACCATTTAATTTTTCTTTTAGAAATATTGATTCCTTTGATTAAGTTATTTATACAGTATGTTTTGAACATGGAAGATAGGAAGAAATTACAAGATTACAGGCAAGAGACCTATGTTTATTATCTTCAACAAAGCATCATGATTTCTAGAGTATCTTTAGTAAAATTACAAATGGAAGAAGGGATCATTTTTTCTTTTTTAGATGGCATAAAGGAATTTGAACCATAGGATTCACAAACACAACAATCTATTTAGGAGAAAAATGTTCAAGAAATTGATCATTCAAATTTTGTGCAATCAAAGCATCATACAAATCAATGTCAATTTGAGGAAAAGAAACAAGAAACGGAGCAGTTAAAGGAGCCAAAGCAATTAGAGTACTCAAAGAAAATAGAGGAAAAAAATGAACCTTCCTTTCGAAATGAAGAATTATAAATACTAGGTATCATTTTAAAAGAAAAGGGGATAATAGATGTTGAGTCACCTAAACATATATAATAATCTGATGATCAAAGGAATATTGATGAAAATTAGATAGAGTAGGGTAAAGAACTCAGTCAATTCCAATAGGAGAGTCTTTACAATAAACTATAAAAATCCTAGTTTCTTCCATTCAAGAAACTGAGGTAGTCTCACCTGAAGTAATTATGATGCCTGTAGCATCACAAATTCTAGAAGTTGCTCAAACATAGCTAGTTCAAGAAGTGTTACAAAGTCATGTTTCATCTGTCCAAATAACAGAGGTGATTTCTCCAAGAATCACTATGACTCCTTTAGCAATTTATGTTCTAATTTTATCTTCTTTCTCCAAAGCTATTAGTGAAGCAAAGTTGGTAGAGGAGCCAATAGTGTTTATTAGTGATTATTTTTACAATTCTCAATCAAAATTTATTTATATAAGATCTAGAAAGAGAAAACATGATTTAATTGAAACATCGTTAGAAATGAGTTGGCATGCAACAAGGGATCCAAAGGAAAGATCCATAGATATAGAATTGTCCAAAGGGGCTTTTGCTTCAATAAATCAAGGAACCATGTAAGAATTAATTGAAGAACTAGATAGAAGCCAAAACAAAATCAAGGAATTATAAATTGACATGGAAAATAGTAGAGTATTCAGTGAAAAGGAATGGCACTCTCATGCCGCTATATTGAGGGAAGGATTTTCCTTGGCTATGAATCAGTTGGAAGAGAGACACAAGATTGGTAAAGAAGAAGCAGAGGAATAATCAAATAAAAGAATGACATAACTAGAAGAACATCATGCTCAGCACATTAAAATTTTACAATAAGACCAAGATAAAGAAATTAATATTTTAAAAGAATAATCAGAGATGAATATTCAAATTATTTCTACAACATTTGAGGAACAAATTAATTCTCTAGAGGAATAAATAACTTGGATTAAGAAAAAATCTATAGATATCTAAGTTTTCAGAGATCAAAGTTGTTATTGTAAATGAAAAACTTAAACAAGTTTAGTTAAAGTTTTTCAAGCAAATGAGCAAGATTTATAACATTTACCGTGACATAATTTCCTTCATAGATCAAGTTCAGGTTTCAATAGAGTATAACTTAAGTGGTCAATTTGAAAAAATTGTAATGTGGGAAAAAGAAGTTAATGTTGGTTTGTTTAAATCAAAGGAAATTTAATTGCAATATTATTAAGGACTATAGAAGCTTCTGATTGGTGCGACTTTTTATGTGAAAGTACATTAGAAACCATTGAAGAGTTTTATATGCGTCATCCGCAAGGCATCAAAGAAGCATTGCCTTTAGAAATCTATATGAAATCAATAGAGAATCCAGTAGTAACAAAATTAGAAAAATTAATAACTTGACCACTAATGACATTCGAACTTCTTTCAATTTCCCTATGAACAAATGAAATTTATTTCCAAGTTTTCTTTTAAGTATGAGTGAAAGAAGAGGTACGTTGAAAAGCTTCATACTTGTTCATTTACCTTAATTATCTTAAAGATACATTAAATAACCCAATTTCATTAAGGATAAGGACAAGGAAATTGTTCCCCCTCAAACAACAGTCGACTCAAAACTAATTGCAAAATAGGCGGAGGAGGATTAGGAGCTGACCAAGTAAAATGGTTGTCTTTATCAAATCAACGAGATATTGTTTCTTCCTCTTTATATGTTTGAAAATCCACATACAATATATAAGTATTTTCTATTTTTAGAAAATAAATGTTATCTCATTTCGTAATCTTATTTATACATCCCTCTTCATTGAAGAAAGGGTTCGAAATATTTTGTGCTTCAATGAAACTGATATTTTTAATCAGATTTGTAGCCAATTTTGAAAAACTTGGGAGTTGATTTGTCTAAGATATCCATGTTTGGAATATTGTATGCTTTTAAAATTTATTTATATGTATTACTAGTGTTTTGAATAAAAATATTTATTCATTTATCATTTATTGAAACCGGATATTTGAATATGTTTCCTATCTTTTCTTTCGAAACTATAAGGCATAATGATTTGTTAGAAATATTTAGAGAGTTAAGATTTATTTTGAGTCTATAAATAGATCTATTTTTTTTTTTTGATATTCAGTATGATAGCCTAAAGAGTTGCTCTCATTTATGTGATAGCTTCGATTTCATTGCAAAAAGGTAGTTTAGTTTATTACATGCAAATAAAACTTTAAAAATTAAAAAAAAAATGCATACAATCATTTAGAGGCTCTTTTAACAAGAGCGCAAATTTATTAGGTGGCTGACTAAGCCCACATATCCATATGGAAAATTAATACCCCAAACATATGTTGGAAATTTCAAGTATTACAGTTAGGTGATTTTTCTTAATTACTGAAGCACATCTTACACATGAAAATTGTATAATTTTGTCAATATATTATTCTAAATGATTTCTTATGTCATATATTTTCCCTTTTCGATATAATTTTTATCATTTTTTTTAGGATAGAGTAGCATAGGAATTGGGCTTTTGTTCTGGAGAGTATTATCGTCCCAAATCAATAGGGGTCTAATAGGGACCCTAATAGAGTGATAACTCCCTTGTTGCCCCTGACGATGGGTAAAGTGTTCACCCAAAACGTGAGGCTCTTCAAACAAAATACACAAGTTTCCAGAAGTTCTCAACAACATTTTTTCACCTGTCAACACCCATTTAGGGACTTTTTTAGCCTACATACCATATGTTTTTTTTCTTTTACAACAAATCCTTTTTATTTCTTCATGTAGATTTCGTCTTCCAGATCTGCATGTAGGAATGTTGTCTTCATGTCCATCTGTTCTAATTCAAGGTTGAAAGCAACAAAAGATAAAATAAGTATAATAGAAGTTGGACCTATATATTTGTCGTAATTTATATGTCCAACTTCATATAAATCTACACATAATCCAATGGAAGTTAACTTGGAAATAAGAGAAAAAAATATCACCAAATTCAATTCCCTCTACTTGGGAGTAACCCTTTGCTACTAACCAAGTTTTGTATTTCTCCACTATGCCTTTTTCATTCAAATTCTTCTTAAAAACACATTTATTGTTAATGGGATTTCTTCTAGTTAGTAACTTCACCAAATTCTAAGCCTAGTTCTTGTCCAAGGCTTCCAGTTCTTCAACCATGGACATTTTCCATACTTTCCCATCCTCTAAATCCACTACCTCCTTAACAGCTCTAGGATCATCAACAATAATAAAAAAAACAAATTTTGAATGGAAATTAGGTGCAATATATCTTTTTGGTTGCCTTCTTTCCCAAACCAATCTCCTTAGTGTTGGAGTATGTGGTTCTTATTCTTCTATTTCCTCTTCTTCTATAGATTCGCATCCAACATCCTTTAATCCAAACTCTATATTTTATGGTTCTTTATCCCTTTATAAGACTTCCTATTTGGCAAAAACTTTAATTTCTCTAAATACCACATCTTTATTATACACAACCTTCTTGGTTTTTGGGTTCCAAATTTTATAACCTTTCAAATATTATTCATATCCAATAAATATACAATTTATAGCTTTCTTATCTAGCTTATCATTTTCTCCTTTGGAATGCGTACATAAGAATCACAACCAAATATCCTGGGATGTTTGGGAGAAGGTTTCTTACTAGACCATATCTCATGTGGGTTCTTGTCATCCAACATTGATGAGGGTGATCTATTTATGAAATTGTAACACCCTCCTCCCACACTTACCCAAGCTTACAGGTCCACCAGGGTAAATATGTGATGAAGAGTTACTACGATATGATTCAAATACTTAAGTGCATTTAAGGAAGTGGAACTCATGAACCAAAACTTTACAGACCTCCCTCGGGTGCTACAGGACCCCTAAGAGCTAATTCACCACTCCCAGTGCCCAACTCCCTAAGTCAACCTAGCTTTTCAATGAATTAAACCCCCAGTTTCTCCCATGACATGGGAATGCATGTGAATGGGACCTTCCAATTGATCCCACAGTGCCTATAATTGAGATACTATAGTCTTTTTCAGTCGGTTTTGTGCCATAGACTATGAGATTTAAGCCACTTTTTCAGGGCTAGTCTCCAAACCACAGCCCGAAACTTGATGAAAATTTATAAGAAAATAAATGACACCAATACAAATCCTCTAACACAACACTTGATCGAGGAATTGACCTAACCAAGCCCAACCATGATAGATATTTCATCAAACATATCACAAATATGAAATCTACATGTATGAATAATATATATAAGCATAGGGGTCTCATACTTATCTGAGAATCACTAAGAAACATTGATACCCCATCACAATAATTGCATTACCGTATATTAAGCCATACATTCATTGTACATTTAGTGATTAAGAAAAACATGATGAGAGCCATACATTATCACTGTCATAAAACTCACTCATAACTCACATATAATTAACAAAAATATCAAGGATATAACAACCATATAAACCACATTTAAACAAGTAAATTTACACATAGAATACCAAGTAGAAGGACCTCTTAATAATGAATGCAAAGGTCAACCAGGTTTGGAACTTCCATGTTCCACCCGACCATAGATTGGCTGAACCAAATCTCTCTTCAGCCAATCACCCCCATTCCATATTCCAAGCATGAATGTGGGATCTCATAGAACAAATCCATCAAAACCAAACCAGGGCTTCTAGAGGCCAAACCACCTCAACCCTCAACCATTAATTCCACCTCATGGTCGTACATTAGTAACCATCACTAGATTGGTCTCTACCCAAGCTGTCCAGGGCTCCAGAGCATTTCTTCTAACCAAGGTTGCAGGACTAGTAACTCAACCCATAGTTGTTACCATGCTCTAGAGAATTTGTCCAACCAAGGGTCCAGGACTAGTAACTCAACCCACCAAGGGCTCGAGAGTGTTTTTCCAGCCAAGGCTCTAAGACTAATAACTCAACCCAAATTGTTACATGGCTCTAGAATGTTTGTCCAACCAAGGCTCTAGGAATTAATAACTCAACCCACAACCAAAGGAACATGAGAACCAACCAAAAAACAAAAGGGAAAGGCTCCCACAACACCATGGCTATTATACGTTGTTTTGTCTCATCTGATCAATCAAACTCCTAATGGGATCATTCACATCCTATTCCCCCTTTACATAATCATTGCATAAATCCCTATGCATGAATCTCTCATTCCACACAATTTATGCCCTAAACTACATCATCTGAGCCAATTTTAGGACCAACACACCCTGGCCTCTTGCTGGACATCATTCACCTACACGTTTCTCCCCTTTGTACCTGTGTTGGTTCTAGAAATCCAGGAAAAAGTGAGAGAATCCTGAAGCCTCCATTTCCACAAGATTCAAGTATTTTTTGTAACCATTTACCTCAGATAAAACTCTTGAATCCTATCCTATCCTACCTTTGAGTTTCCATCCCTTATCCTTAGATCTCATCCTCCCATCATGAGTGGATCTCAATACTAAGATTGGTAAAAGGATAATAATTCCCAACTTACCTCGCTCCTCTATATACTTATATCCTTCCATATGCAAGGGGTTGGCTTTTGGAGAGTAATTCTACCCTTATGTTATTGTTATGAGAGTTATCCTTTCATGCATTTAGGGTGATTGGAGGCACACTTTGTGAAAAAGGAAGGACAAGTCAACAACTTGGAGGAGCTCTTCTACATGATCAACACCTATTTATGGTTGTAACTCACTCCATTTATATCAATACAAAGAGTTATTTGGTTTTCCTATATGTGATGGCATTATTTCATGTATCTCAATACCATGTTTATCTGTTGGATGAAGTAGATATATGATGCTAGATAGATCTCGTAGTTTCTTGCCTTATGTTGTCTAGTTGTGTAGGTTCTAATTTTGGCATTTGGAGCTAGGATTGGAGCATTCAATCCAAAGAAGGAGAAAAACATATGACAGATTCCAAGTAGGTTTCCTTCCCTCTTCTATTTACTTTAAGTAAAAAATTGGGTCCTTTTTCATTCTGTTGTTCTAGGTTAGCCACCAAACCTAGCGGAGATATTTTTGTCCACAAGGATAAATCTCATATTACGAATTGGTGACTCCACTAGGGAACAATGTATTCCATTGGTGGTTTATTTTTCCATTGTGTTTGATTTACCTATTTCATAGACCTTTTCTACTTTAACAAGATAATAATAGACTTAGAAAGTGATTTCATTGAGTCTTGCTTGCAATTTTTTTGTCAGAATCCTCTTTCCCAGGACCAACGTACCCTCTGGTCTGCTAACAGAGTGTTGCACCCCACCTCGGCTCTCTATGTCCCTGCGTTGCAAAGCATTGGTGACTATTCTACACCTGTATTAATCCCTATTTTTGCACAAAATTTTCCTTGTTTTCTCGGTGTTGATTTGATCAGCCTACTTCTAGCTGACCTTTCCTGAGCCTTGAGTGCCTTGTGGTCTCTCTGAAGCCTCCATTTGGTTAGAATTTGTGTTTGATTTCCTTTGGTAAGAATTGGTTTTGATTTTCTTTGTTCTTATCATTAGGTTGCTTGAAAACTTGTTTCGTTTGGTCATTGATCGCTTGGATGAATTGTTGTTCTAGTCCTCATTCTGAAAATTGAATTTGAATCAGTGATTAGACTTTACATTTTAGTTTTCCTCATTTTCAAAAATTAAGTGTGGTGAAAAGAAAATATCTTGGATTCACATTTATGGTTTTGCATCTATATTGATTTAGGAACAGTTGCATGAAAAGGGAATTCCATTGAGCATCTTTTTTGTTGCATTTTCTATGGTGCATACTGTTTGTCTCTTCCCTTCCTTAGCTAGATTTCCATTGAAGAGAAAGATTCCATTTCCTCACACTAGATTTACATTTTAGAGAATTCAGGTGAATTCGCGGTGAGAAATAAAACTAAAACTTAATTCAAGATCAAATTAAAATTTATTAAATCAACCTAAGGAGCATTTGTACATTAACGTAAACACATAAAGGTATAGGCTAGAGACATGTTCTAGCATCGTTAAACATAGGAGTTGTTGTTGTTTTCTAGTGTTGCATCCGAGGGGTGAAATCTCATTCCACATATGTGAGTGTATAGGATCGTACTCCACGTACCTTTGGGTATATTGCTGGTGCTCCACACACGTAAAGTATATGGGAACACTTTCATCAAACGGTTACACATTACACAACACTACTACAAACTACACTCATATGTACTGTCATGTATATTTTTGGAGTGCCCAATAGGTTTTTACCTATCCATAGGTAACTAGGTATGTTTCCTTGTATACCGTGATACACCGAACACAACATTCGGGGAGATTGGTTGTCGTACATTAAGTCCTTGGTTCGCCAAGGTGTATATTGCAGTTCACGGTTGCTTGGTAATCCTTTATGCCTAGATTACCCTCTTTTTGATTTATTTCATTTTGTGTTAATAAAATTTACTATCCAACGTGGAAAAACAAGATCCCCCACTCCATCGTTCATGTAGATTGCAAAATAAACCTCCTCTTCCACGAATGGCTACTCCTAGTTGTTGTTAGAAGCATAAAATAATACAAACTACCGAATTGGGGAACTTGGGAACTACTTATGGTCCTCCTCCTAAATCTAATCAGCCAGAATCATCTGTCCCTTGACCGAGCCTGAGGTTACATCTGCTCTTTTCAGTGAAACTAACACCACTGGTACTGAATTACCTGAAACTTTGTTGCCAGAGGTTATACAATTTGAACTTCCTAAGTCAGAAATTTTTTTCCTGAGTTCATTAGACTTGAGGAGCCTCAATCATCTTTAACTGTTATTTTAGGCATTTCATCCTCTCTTTCGTTGTCTCAGACAGATATGCCTACTATATATCTCGGCCCCGATGGAAAACTGCTTCCACCTGGACTTGTGAGTATTGAGGAGATCCCACAAGAAGAGCCTCGTCCTTCTACTCATTTGGAGGGAATTTTTCTTTATCCAACCCATCCTCTTCTTCCTCCTCCACCTCCTGAACAAACTCCTTTACCTGGTTCTTTTGACTTACCCACGAATTTCACACGGAAATCCACATTGGGATTATTGACCATGATTAGAACTGATATGGCTTCCCAGCCTACATCTACCACTATGGTTGAAACATCAAATGTCACTTCCACATCTATGTTTTTGACATCACCAGAGGCACATCTGTATGGTGGCCCGTCTATCCCACCAAGTTATCAATCCTTATCTGGTACCTTCTCTAGTGCATCTTCTAGTTTATGGACATCCCCCATGTCTTCCACTTCGGGAATTCCATCTGGCACTTCTCTTATGAGTGCTTCTTAGCCTGCTCCTTCTCCTCATCCTACATCAAGTGTTAAAGAGAAGGCTAACCCATATGTCAGTGGGAAAGGTCCTCTTCAATAACCTAACTATCCTTATGTTGGGTACCCTTCGAAAGCGGGGGTTGTTCACTCCATCATCCCCTCCTCCTTTGGCAAGGGCGCAACCTGTTGTTGGTATACCTCAGATTGGTAACTAACCATATTATAGTCCTCCTTATCCTAGGATGGCTACTAGTGTTCGGAAGCCTAATTTTCTCATTCAACCTAGTGATGAGCACCAATATTGTAGCAAGAAAGCTGCAACTCCTGGGCTACCAACTTTACTTTATCAACCAGGAGTTTGTACAAACTTGAAGGTGATAGTGCACAAGCATATGCGATGGGTCCACTCTTTGTCACTGCTGAGCTAGCAATATACCACTATGGTTTCTCAAACCAGCCTTCTATTGATTCACAAGAAGCTTGATTACCAATGAAGGAAGGGGAATTTTGCACCAATTGGAAGAATTGAAATAGTGTCTACTGTAGTAAGGAAAGATTGAAATCAAATGCTTTGAACACACCACTCATCTAACTAATTTCTAAGAGATATTGCTTCAAAATGATTCTAAGCTAACATGTGTGTAATCCTAACTATCTTATGCATGCAATCTAAAATAACAAAACATTCTATTGCTGTGCATATGAATGAACATAATAACTCTTTTTTATTTTTGTTATTTTTTTGTGAAAATGTGAATGTTAAATCTTCTTGGTGATGTGGCAGGTGGGTTAGGGATGGTGGTGAAAGGTCAAATGGCTTGGGAGGCAAGTAGGGGTCTTCTCCTATCTTCCTGGATGCTTTTTCCACAAATCGGCCTCAAAACATGCCACTACAGGTCGTCCTACAGGATGTCCTAATGCTTCCTACATGATGTCCTAATGCTCCTACAGGATCTCCTGCTTTTGGTGATCATGGATGGATGGAGTTAGGCTGGGGTTGCTGGCATGAGATCTTCTTGCACTATTGAAATTCCTGCAATACATACATCACTGGCATCTATCCATGAATCATGTCAAACAAGAAAGATTTTCAATCAACTTAAGAAAACACAATTTCATTATCTAGTTGCCTAGTTCATGCATGAAAATACTTGCAGAATATTGTGAAACACCATGAGATCTAATACAAATATGAAGACAGAAATGACAGTTGAAACCTATCCTTGAAATCTGAAAAGATGTTTGCGTAGGTAGTAGAAAACCCTAAATTCCATAAGAAATCAGAATTCTGTCTTTTTGGGGCTGCATAGGAGTTCTTTCCTCAAACAACGGTCCCTGAAGAGAGGAGTGAGGCAAAATCCACCTGCTATCAACATTTTTGGTATTCCTTTATCTCTCTAAGCTACTACTAAAGCAATGCACAAATGGAAGAAAACTAATCAAATTCACAACTACTTGTAATGAAATATTGCTAAAACCAATTCAACAATTAATCAATGAAATAACCTAAGCATACAAGTACAAGAAGAGGAGCCTTTACTGCTAGGGTTGGTCCCTAACCCAAGAGCATCATCCCTCTAAGTCAACTCAGTGCTGGATCAACAAAATGCGCATTCTCATTATCATATTAGAAAAATTACATAACAATGTTTTTCCACAAAACTTGAACTCGAAAATGCTTAGTGCACTTACATAAAAAATCTGAATCCTAATGAGGCTCTAGGCCTCCTTATTTATACAACTGAAGTCTACAATGACTTCCTTAAATCTATGGAGGCTTGGCTCCCAAACTCAAGATGAACTCACTCTTAATTGTCACTAGATCGACTGCCCATGATCTCCACGACTTGACTGCTTGCAACTCTGAGCTAGTGTGATTTTATTGAGGAATATTCGAATGAGTGAGGAGTTAATGAGGAGGATTTGTCTCCTATAATCTCTCCCTCTTGTATCATTCGAGTTTCTGCCCTTAATTGGCCAAAATTTCCATGATTTTATCTCAAAAACCTGCAATCAATGCACATTAGACCACTAGACATAACATCTTACTTTTACTCATCTCATTAAGCAAAATATAATTAAAATATGTAAGGAATTATGAGAAGCGTTGATTTTAATAAGCTTGGAGGTGTATCAAGGTCCATATATTTAAGCAATGATGAGGCTCATCAACACCCCCTACTGAAATTTTTTCTCATCCGCTGAGCAACTTAATCTATATCCATGTCCTTCATTGCTCTGGTGGCATCCCTCACATCCCATGCTTCTGTTGTAGTTTCTTCTTCCTCTGAATAAAATCATGCCTTCCTTTCTATCTCTTCCCATTGCTTTCTTTCTTCTTCTTCTTTCCTTCCTTCGAGCATTCCTAAGAGCAGTGGTGGACTGAGTCTCAAGCCAATCCAATTAACTTTGAGTCTTTGTAGATATTGCTTGTACATGGATGTTCTGTTTAGTGCTTCTCTCATCCTCTAAGGAGAATGGTATTCTCTGATTTTCAAGATGTAAGGCAAGGTGTTCCATCTCCTTTGGTAAGCTTGCATGCTGTCATCTCCTAGCAATCTAAAAATGTCTTCAAAGTGTGTGATTGATTTCTCTTGTGCACCAAGGTACCTAGGTGCAAGCTTAGGATCATTTGCAATCAGGTTGTGGGTGATGATGACAACCATTGGATTAGATTGCTCAGCTCTTATCATGAGGGGTTCTGTCTCTTCTCTTTCCATTACCCTTTTCATCTCTGTAGATCTTGCCTCCTCATGATTCATCCCTGATGCTAAGGCCATCAATTGAAAGTCCCCTAGTTTTGAATTTGGGTCCCACACATTCAAATCTATCAAGACCAAGTTGTGTAGGTAAAACTCAGCCATTTTTTCTCTATCTTCCAAGGTGCTTTGATCACAGAGATCAATGAATTGTCTATATTCTTGGAAGGGCATAGTGCCTCTTTGTGATAATGTATTAATTTGGAATTATAGCCATTGTTCCTTGAGATACAAGGCATAAGACTTTGCTGGCATCTTGCACTAGATTGCCTATAAGGATAAACTGGCCATAGCTTCAAACTAAGTTTCCCTTTCTTGTAACTATCCCCTTAGCCATGCATTCTCTGCCTCTAACTGAGCTTTCATCATTGCCTCTCTATCCCCTGTGCTGTTCAGTTCAATACCCATCTCCTTCAATTTCTCCTCCATGTGGCCTACATCCTCCACTTTTTTGTTTGCATCAACCTGTGTGTCCTTGCCCTTTCTTTCTCAAGCTCAAAGAATAAGGGGATAGAAAACTTCTGTGGGATGACCCTACCTACTTCAATGAACCTGTAGTAAGAGTTGTGGTTGGGTTGTGGACTAGGTTCTCTCAATTCTAGGTATTCCTTTTTTGTTTCTTACTGAGTGATACCTTCTTGGTCCATTTTCTGAGTTTCCTATAGGTTTACCATAGTTTTTTGTAGGATGGCCTCTGCTTCCTGTAGGTCTTTTTGTGTCTCCTGTAGGAGACATTTTCCTTTTGATGAGGTATACCTTGTGACAGGCCTCCTAACATAAGTGATGGGAGATTTGGGAGAGGCTTGTTCTGATGATCCTTCTCCTTGATTTTTCTCAAGAGGAGCTATCTTTTCTTGCCACTTTAGTGAGTCTTCAATGACAATATGAGTTTTGGTGGGTGTTTGATGTCTTCCTTTCCTAATCCTTGTGCTCTTTCTTGTCCTAAAGTACAGTGGGGTTTGTCTCTGTCTCTTCCCTTTTGACTTGATAGGTGTACTTAGGGAAGTAAGAGCAGCTACTGCCTCTTTCTCAGTGGGTTCTGGAGATACCCTTGGTGATTCTTCCCCTTCTTTGCCTTGAACTGTAGACCTCTATTATTCCTTCCCTTTTTTTTCCTCTTTTCCATTCTCCTTTTCATCCTTGTCTTTCTCTTTCTCTTCTTCCTCTAGTTTCTCACTCTACTCATCTGTCTCTTCTTTTGTTTCTTCTTCTGTCTCTTCTTCATTTTCCTCCTCCTTTTGTTCATCTTCTTCCTCCCACTAGTAGTGGGGCTTTTGTCATATTCAAGAGCTTTAATTTCTCCCTCTGCATGCATGTCTCTGAAATTTGTCCATGTAATAGGGAGTCTTAGGTTTTGTAGAGGATCTTCTAGGATAAATTTTATTAACCCATGATGAGCTAGTTGTTGATGTTTTCCCTCCTGCACTTTGATGTTGATATCTATCATTGATTGAAGAAGAAAGTAGGGTATACTTAGTCTATTTTGAGGAGGTGTGTCTAATCCAAATCTTAGTTCTTGGAGGAGTCTGAAATGGTATCCATACACCACATTGTATCTCCCTTCACATGATATATATTTAATGAGGTGGTAACTAACTTCATTCCAAGGGTATGGAATGATTTCTCTTCTAACCCCATTTTTGTCCTCCATTGCCTCCTCTCCTTCCAAAAATAATTTCTTCTTTGCAAGGGTGTTGTTACCCTTATCTTATTTTCTCTAAGGTAACCCTAAAGGGAGTGTGGTGATTATTCTTATAACTTCAGGGGTGATTACTACTATTAGGCCTTTCACCACAGCAGTGGCATGGGTCATAGTGAGGTATGAGTGAGAGAGAAAACTCTCTGGCCACCTCATCATCGTATCGTCTCATTCTTTAAAAGAACCCCATCTAATTGTGCCTTGTGAAAATTCTACTACAGGAGGGTGCTGATGAATTATTACCGTGTTTGTGGGTTCTCTCTTGTTAAAACCCCCTGTCATCTTTCCCCGGTAATTGTGGAGGCTTGTATGGATATAATTCAAGAATCTAGTGGGTGAGAGAGATTTAAATGATAACTCTACAATATAATTCTCCTAGACTGCAACTTCCTTTAACCAAATGGAGGATTTTTCTTCTCTTTTTAACTAGAAAACATGGAAGGTATAGCTCCTACCTCACTGGTTACTGTCTGGTGAGGAAAACCTTTGATCTTTCCTCCCTTAGTGCCCACTGATAATCCTGTAGACTGACTGTTTTGTATCCTATAGGTCTTCCTGTAGGTTTTCCTGTATGATCCTGTAGGTGCTCCTATGTTGCAAAATGCTTACTGTCTCCTGGAGGTGCTGCTTCAAGAAGGCTGAGGCAATACTCTTTTTGATGAATTCTCAAGATTTATAATGTTATTTTAGTGTGGGAATCCATGTTTTATTTCCTTATATCGATGATCGTGTGGGATGGTGTGCTGGCTGTCTAAGTACGAGCACCTCCTTTTGGACCATTGGTCCCACTATCAATCCATAATTTCACTCACCTCATAATAATCTCCCACTTCATTCCTTCGTAACTTAACCATTTTTGGCATTATCTCCTTTTTCTTCTGATTTGACTGTTGCCACATGTAGAGCGATCTAACTGTTTTCTCCTCGTCGACTGGCCAAAGGTGGCCAAGTTAAATTTCCACCTTTGCTTATAAAACCAACTCTTACATAATCCTACATTTTTTATCATATCGTGCTAACGAGAGAGCATGAGTAATATGACATACCTATTGATAAGATGCTTTGATGATGATGCTTGTTGGAGAATGATGTCCCTGTGTTGTGTATTTGGTGCACATTTTTTGTGTTGGCGTCTTTTGATGCTTATTTCCTTTGATGTGCAGGTACTGGAGAGTGATGTTGATGATCTTCTGCTGCTGCTAGGCTCTGGAGGAGCTTCGTTGACCTTGGAATCTCTATGCTGAAGATGGCTGCAACCGTGTGAATTTTCCTTTGTGGGATAGGTTGCTACAGGATTTCCTACAGGAAACCTACAAGATGTCCTGTAGCTACCTCTCCCCTAAACTTTCATACTTTTTTCAATTTTTGGAGCATGAGGATTGTTGACATGGGTAGAGAAGGGGTCTAGTGATTTATAGGTGAGAGGTATAGCCTTCAGGTATTGTCCATCTATCCTCTATTCTCACCTTCTTCTATTTGTTTTTTTCTTCTTTGAAAACTGCATTTTTTTAATTGACTTATTGGATGGATGCATGGGTAACATGGTGATGGGAGGCATTTTGATGATGTGGTGGAGAAAATATTTTGTTTTTTTGACACAATCTGGTCATCCCCTTACTCTAGGGTCAGTTTCCTTTGGATTCCAATGCCACTATAATTCCTACTATAAACTCCATTAGGTCTTCATGGAATCCTGTAGAAAACACAAAGCCTATGTAAATTGAGCTGGAGGAGTTCATAAATGGAAGGATGGATGGAATAATGAAGAATATGAGATGGAGGAATTAAAATATGGATTGTGTAGGTCCTTCTGTTCCTCTCAAGTTGCATTGACCCTCCTCCTATTGACCCGCAAACAAAATTTTCAATTTTTTTTCTTTTCTCTTTTTTTTTTCTCTTTTTTTTAAAACAACTAGTCTGCCTCTAAGGAGCTTTTCATCCTAGATGTCTACCCTGGGTGCCTTAAAAGAGGTTTTCACCTAGAGATTTTTTTATTATTTTTTTCTCTCTTTTTTTTGTAACACCATTAGGCCACCTCAAGAGGTTTTCAACCGAACAGTGGGACCCAGGTGCCTCATGGAGGTTTTCACCTGAGTCTCTCTCTCTCAATTTTATTTATTTATTCATTTATTTATTTATTTTATTTTTAATTAATTAATTTGTTTATAAAGCTCCACCACCATCACTATCTTGCTGATGCCATTGATGAATTCTCCACCACCATCACTATCTTGCTGATGTCGTTGATGAATTCTTGCTTTGATAAGGGCTTCTTGTAGACCTTCAATCTATACCCATTGACAAGTAAAGGGATATCCTTTGCATCAATGGTTATTATCTGTACTGAACCATTATCATGACATTTTTCTATGACATAAGGCCCTAACCATCTAGTCCTTAACTTGCCTTTAAAATCCTTGCATCTGGAATCATACAACAAAGCCCAATCACCTTCTTGAACTGTTTTTCTTTTATGTTCTTGTCATGCCAAATATTCCTTTGAACTTGAGTCACCTCTGTGTGTAGGAGGGCCTACATACTAAATTCATCTAACCCATTCAGCTAGAGAAATATTTCTTATTATGCCCTAGTGAGATCTAGATCCAGTTGTGCTGCCATTCTTAAGGAGTTGTACTCAAATTCAATGGACAACAGGACCTGTTACGTAGTAATTTGTCACCGTTTGTCACTGTCCTTGTTACCCCTCTCCCGCACACTGGAGGACTCATTCCGGGACCTGTGAGAAGTGACATGACCTGAAACCACTTGCATCATATTCCTCTAAGTATGAGCTTCATATGCCCTGAAGACATCTCCTGCAAAATACTCATGAAAACAACTCTTTTTTCATTAGCGCGGGTCCACAGTTCACTGCCTGTGCCAATGAGGGAAATCCTATAGAAAGGGTGCGCCATTGGCGCTCTGTCTCAGAGTCGCACTCGCGCCAACCGAATTGAGTAAAGTTTTCAACCACCAAACTCCCGAAGGTTCGCTTCAACCCATTCACCAATTGAATCTATGTTGAGCTAGGATGGTTTGGCTTCGAATCTCCATAGAAAGGAAAGTGGTTTGCCACCTTTCATGGAAGTTTCCAAGTGATAAAGCCAATCCCATTAATAATGTGGTTGATCCTATCTCTTTCCTCTCTATCTATAAAAGCTTGCCTCTATGCCTTGAGCAAGCTAGTGCTAGTTACAATAGTTACAGTCACAATAGTCAAGAGCCAAGAGTTTGAAGCTGCAAGAGCCTTCTTTGCACCCATAAGGCCAAATCTAAGTAAGGAGATTCTTGTCACCCAAAGAGAGAGAGGCTTGTTCCTCATCCCAACAAGCTTTGCAAGACTTGTGTAGCTGACTACCCAGCCAAAGGAGGATTTGACGTCAGAACAATGGTTGTATTCTTCTTTGTTATTTATTAATAATAGATGACTATCATTATGATTCCACTCTCATTGTCCTATGATTGATGTTGAGTTATATCTTTTCTGACTGATATATAATTGCATTTATTGGATTTTATGCTTGTATTTTTGTTGTTATTTGCATGTGCAGGTGTCCAATCATGGAGATCGTGGGGATCGTGACCGGCCGAAGCAAAGGAACGAGAGCGACGTCTCTTCTACGAATATTAGCGTTGGAATCCAAGTAGGTTCTCATCATCCACCTTTAATTTGCAATTAGGAACTTGTGTGATAGCATTGTTTGGTTGTTGCTAGACCCGGTCTGGGCTAGTAGGGATCGTCTCTGTCCACAGAGAGGATTTACCTCCACAATAGGGCCTTCTTCCCATAGACCAACTCATAAGGAGTGAACTCTGTGGTGGTCTTCCAGGTGGTATTGTAGGCCCAAGTGGCCTCAACTAATCTATTTGCCCAGGTTGTGATGTTATCCCTAGGTAAACCCATGAACCAACGCAAAGCTACATCCTTGAGAGTGGATGGGAATAATTTCAACTTCTGATCATCAGTGGCGTAATCATAAGTTCTGCATATGACAAAAAAATCAAAAAATAAAGTATCTAGATCTTCTAAGGCCAGGCCATGGAAATGAGGAAGAGGAGAGGGGCTTATGTTTTTCATATTGGTATCCCCATTAGTTTATCTGATGGGAAAAGCACCCTCAATTCTTTCTCTATCTCCTATGTCATTTCTATTTTCAACCACCAGGTCAGTTGGAATGGGTTCTCCTTCTTCTTCCTCCCCTGCAGGCTATTCAAAAATCTCTGGTTGTTCGCCTAAGGGGTCCTCCAATTCACAGCCACCAAAGAAGAGGGAAGGTTGCCTGTTTGAAGTGGTGGGGGTATTTGGTAGAAATTTTCTTAAGTTATCCCTATTCCTACGAGGCATGAAAGAAGTGTTTTTGTTTTTTTGTGTTTTTTCAAGCTTTGAGACTAATTGCAGAATTGAAGTAACAAACTGAATGGAAACTAACTGTTGAATGAAATCTCACTTGCAGAATGGAAAAGAAAGAAAACCAACTTACAATAACTTTTGTAGAAATGAAGCTAATAGCAGAAGGAAAGAGATAAGAAAGGGAGGAAAGAAATAAGAAATCACATCTTACTCAGACACCTCCTCGAAAACAATGCCAAAAAGTGATGAGCACTAGTATTGCAACAAGAATGCTGCAACTCCTGGGGCTACCAGCTTTACTTTATCAACCTGGGGTTCATACAAACTTGGAGGTGACAGTGTTGTATACATAAGCAGATGCGATGGTTCCACTCTTTGTCACTGCTGAGCTGGCGATAGACCACTATGGTTTCTTAAACCAGCCTTCTATTGATTCACAAGAAGCTTGATTACCAATGAAGGAAGGTGAATTTTTCACTAATTGGGAGAATTGAAATAGTGTTTACTGCGGTAAGAAAAGACTGAAATCAAATGCTTTGAACACACCTCTCATCTAACTAATTTCTAAGAGATATTTCTTCAAAAGGATTCTAAGCTAACACGTGTGAAATCCTAATTGTCCTAGGCATGCAATCTGAAATAACCAAACATTCTATTGCTATGCATACGAATGAACATAATAACTTTCTTTTATCTTTTTTGTCCTTTTTTTGTGAGAATGTGAATGTTAAATCTTCTTGGTGATGTGGCAAGTGGGTTAGGGATGGTGGTGAAAGGTCATATGGCTTGGGAGGCAAGTAGGGGTCTTCTCTTATCTTCCTGGATGATTTTTCCACAAATTGGTCCCAAAATAGGCCACTACAGGTTGTCCTACAAGATGTCCTAATGCTCCTACATGATCCCCTGTATTGCTACAGGATCCGGCCAAGAGAAATATGAGTGATTTGGAAGGTGGTATAGGGCTTATGGAAGGTGAATGATGGAAGAGATAAGTCAAGGGAGTGGCTAGGACTTCTTCAGAGCTCAAAACAGAGTTTGTAAGATGGTCGGATTTTCTAAACAAACCTGGAAAGTTGTTCTTATGGAATGATGAATTGGTTGAGGGACTTAGTGGCTTTTGGTGATCATGGATGGATGGATTTAGGCTGGGGTTTCTGGCATAAGATCTTACTGAACTATTTAAATTCCCGCAATAAATATCTCACTGGCATTTATCCATGAATCATGTAAAACAAGAAATATTTTCAATCAATTTAAGAAAACAAAATTTCATTATCTAGTTTCCTAGTTCATGCATGAAAATACTTGCAAAATATTGTGAAACACCATGAGATCTAATACAAAGCTGAAGACATCAGAAATGACAATTGAAACCTATTCTTGAAAACTAAAAAGATGCTGTCCTAGGTAGTAGAAAACCCTAAATTCCATAAGAAATTAGAATTCTGTCTTTTTGGTGCTGCATTGGAGTTCTTTCATCAAACCATGGTCCTTGAAGGGAGGAGTGAGGTCAAATCCACCTGCTATCAAACTCTTTGGTATTCCTTTATCTCTCTAAGCTTGTTACACAGGAAAATGACCTCATCATCAGCTTAGAGGAAAAGAGCAGGATGAATGAAGGACTGACCAGGTTCACAGGCCTATTTGTCAAGCTAACGTTGTCTAGGAACTAGCAACCTGCTTTATAAAGCTTCCTAGAAATGCATCACGTGCGTTAGTGCCTAGGGTAATTCTATTTGTTACCTCGAGAAGGGTGTTAGTCAACCTAAATGAGTTTCCATGGGTTAAAGGAACAGGTTGACTAAGAAATATCCTGAGATTCACTCCTATGTCACCTCACAAAAGCAGGGAAACATCAAGATTCAACCTGTTTGGAGGAATTACTATTCCTAATGGAGTCTACAAATGGGGAAAGAGCACAAAAGAATGGAAACATATCTTCTTTTTCCCAAAGTAACTCATGAGGGGTTTGGCAAGGCTTATCCTCTCATGCTATATATGTGAGGCTAGGGCCATTGTGGAAAGGGTCGAAACATTTGAAAGGATTTCCTATTTGACTGTCGAGACTAGTCTCCGACTAAGGCATTGCAAGAGGTTAAGAAGGGGGAGAGAGAGAGAGAGAGGAGTTGGAGGAGTAAGGGAAGGCTGATACAATCGATGGTTGTAATCACCCTTTTCTATTATCAATATAGAACTACAATTGTGTTTTCCACTCCATGGCATTGGTAGTGTAATTTGTTTACATATTTCAGCAATGTCATTATTATGAGTGGCTTAGATACATGTAATTAGATATCTCTACATGTTAATGCATTGATTGTTAAAGTTATATGATGTGATATTACGCCTTGTCGTATCTATGTGCAAGTTTTGATCTGGGGCTAGTTGAGGGGCCTTCCACTCCACTACTTTGCGCTCTCCAGCAACACCACACCGAGACTTGAGTTAATAAGTCCTTCTTCATGCTTTGATTCTCATTTTTCTAACAAGATATATGCATGCATCTCTGGGCTAGTTGTAGCTAATATGACAGTCTGCCAAGGATCCCAGGAAGATCCTTGAGGATTTCTAAATCACCAAAAACTTGTGTATTAATCCCTATAGAAAAGCTACTGCTAAAGCAATGCACAAATGGAAGCAAACTAATCAAATTCACAACTACTTGAAATGAAACAATACTAAAGCCAATTCAACAATTAATCTATGAAATAACCTAAGCATACAAGTACAAGAAGAGGAGCCTTTTCTACTAGGGTTGGGCCCTAACCCAAGAGCTTCAGCCCTTTGAGGCAACTCAGTGCTGGATCAAGGAAATGCTCATTCTCATTATCATATCATAAAAATTACATAATAATGTTTCCACAAAACTTGAACTCGAAAATGCTTAGTGCTCTTACATAAAAAAATCTGAATCCTATTGAGGCTCTAGGCCTCCTTATTTATACAACTAAAGTCTCCAATGACTTCCTTAAATATAGGGAGGCTTGGCTCCCAAACTCAAGATGAACTGATTATTAACCGTCGGCTCGGCTACCCGTGATCTCCATGACTCGACTTCTTGCAACTCCAAGCTAGTGTGATTTGATTGAGGAATATTTGAATGAGCGAGGATTTAATGAGGAGGATCTATCTCCTATAATCTCTCCTCCTTGTCTCATTCGATTTTTTGCCCTTAATTAGCCAAAATTGCCATGATTTACTCTCAAAAATGTACAATCAATGCACATTAGACCACTAGACATAACATCTTACTTTTACTCATCTCATTAAGAAAAATATAATTAAAATGTGTAAGGAATTATGAGAAGAGTTGATTTTAATAATCTTGGAGGTGTATTAAGGTCCATATAGTTAACCAATGATGAGGCTCATCACTTGGTTCGATGTTGGGTTAATTATTTGTTTCCCAACCTCTGCCATATTCATCTCAAGTTCCTATTCCTCAATCTGTATCTCAACAAGATAAAAGTCATGTAACTCAACCTATACATGTTGCGATCTCATCTCAATTCATTCCTTCAGTATCTAGTACCTCTCAGGACCCACTTACTAAGCCTTTACAAGTTCCTTTACAATTTGAATCTCTTGCATAAGGTATTCCTCAAATTCCAGAAGGACAAACTGTGTATGCCATGGAATAACATCAATCAAACCCTCTTTATCATGGGACAATGCAAACTCCCATTGGGAAACATTATAGACCTTGTTAGGGTATTCCTTAGGTGCATTTTCAAGGCCAGCCAATTCATGGTTATTATGGGGCTGGTCAACAAGGTCACTTTTATTTTGGCTATCAAAATCCTCATTATTTTGGTAACTAGGTTCCTTATTACCAGATTCCTCCTTATTCAAAAATGCAAGTGCCTGTTTCCTAGTTTATTCCTTCATATCCAGGTCATCCTCCATCGGACTTTAATCGATAGTTTCCTTTTGTATCCACTCTTGAGTTTCCATATTTGACTCGACTCACCAATGACCCCATCGCGCATTCACCTTGGTGGCTGATTATTCCTACGAAAGTGCCTTTTGATATCCCTAAATTCAAAGGAATCTAGGAGAAGACCCATCGACGAATGTCATGACATATTATCTATGGTTTTCATCAAACTCCCTTAATGATGATTCTATTCAAATTCTATTTTCCAAAGAACACTTACGAGTACCACCCCAGATCACATTCATGAGTGGAAGCGCCATCGTCGGTTGGTAAAAAATTATGTTCCCGATCAATTGCTTGCGATACGGTTTACCAAATCTTTGTTGGTACCGATAACAAAATATGTGTCCAAAGGTGGAGTTGTGACTGAAGTGAAAGGTATTTCTCGTGCACAATAATTGGATTTAGTTTATACCCAATCCGACATGTTCTATGATAAGAAACCAAAATATTTGAGACCTTCGAATATTTTTCCTCCTACGCCTGGTAAAGAATCTCATGATGTTGATGGAGTTATTGGTTTTACCAGCTCGTGGACAACGAGTAATCCATGTGTTATTTCTCCACCCGCATATGGCCAAAACCCTCAATCCCATCCTCCTACAAATTTTTCTTTTGAGATAATTTTTTTTTCATATGATAAATGGAATTGTCAACAGCAACCTGAAAGCAAGAAGATAGGAAAAGGTAATAAGAAGAAAGATCCCTCTTTGTAGGATAAACAAGCAAATCAGTCTTCTAATGAGAAACAAAGGCCTTGATATCCTTGCTTGATTTGCAATGAGGAACACTTTACACATGATTTTCCTCACTACACTAAATTGAATCAATTTCTTAAGCCCCACACTTATCTTGCAGTGTTGACCGACCCATTTCCTAATCAAGAGACTCATACGGTTTCTCGGGACCCATCTTCCTCTAAAACGGTTTTGATGCTTTCCTCTTCAAAGTTGAGATATCATGTTTTAGTAACTACTCAGAACAAGGATTATGGTAATGCGAATCTACCGAACGGTGAGGCTACTGATCAACCTACTAGTTCGGCACCATCCTCGTCAAATCCCACTCTACTGTTGATTCCCTCCAAATTGACTATTAAACCTCCAAAGGGCATTATTCATAAGTTAACTTTCAAACCTCGTGTAAGAGATTCTAAGAATTATAAGGTATTTGAAGACTTGGCTTAGTCTCCATCGACTATGTCAACTCTTGGGGTATTTCAAAATTTCCCTGCCCAAAAGAAGGATTTACTTTCAACTATCGGATGTGTGGATCCATTGAATTCCAACCTTGTTGTTTTTGCTCATGAAAATTATACCCCTCAGCTTCCAACTCAGTTAGCTTTTATAATCCAAGTCGTCATCTATGGTAATAATATTCATCATTCTATCATGGATGACGGAGCCTCAACTTGTATTATGTCCATGTCTTATTGGAAGGCGATTGGTTCTCATCAACTGACTCAGTCACCTACTACACTGAAATTATTTTACGGGAGAACATACAAACCTTGTGGCATTTCAAACTCCCTGCAAGTTGAATTAGGGGGAAAAGCTGTGTCCATAGAATTCAAAGTTATTGACGGGCCTCTTGATTACAATCTTCTATTAGGACATACATGGCTTTATGCCATGTCTACTGTAGTCTTGACTTACTTCCATATGAAATCCTTTCCTCTTAAATGCAAGATTGTAGCCATAGACCAACTCACCTTTTTCCCCTGCAAATCACCTATTACTGGAAGTGTCCCTCTTGTGGGGGAAACCCTACAGTCATATCAACATGTTGGAGTTGGATTGTTGAAGGATTCTTCGCTTATGGGGACCTTTTCACTCCCTCCTCCTCCCCTTCCCGACAATTCACGTTTGGTAGCCTATATCAACATGATATTGTCTTCTACTATCCTAGTCGCTCCATGGATTGTACCAGATGAAACATAAATGAAAAGTTTTGGTGATCGAATGCCAGTAAGCCCCATTGAGCTAGATTATGAAGCTATTTATTCAGCATGTGCAGTTTCTTCTTTTGATTTTCATAATTGGGTAGACAGATCATTGGACTATGGTACGCCTTCTGTTCCTTTCTCGCGTGTGTTCCCTACCGACGAAAGCATCATGGAAATCATGATGTAGTACGATGCACCATGGGATGAACATGACCATCATTCCTCCTTACCTGATTCCATTGAGGATAGTGTCAATCATGTATACTCGCCCAATTTTATCGATATTTTTGCAAATTCTATGCCAATTCGGAAAGGAACCATTGTAATATCGAAGAGACAATACCTCTTGATATTTCCATTAAGCCAGGTGTTGTAAAAAAATACACATTGGTGAATCTTGTTCTCCATGGGAGATCGAGACTTATTGAGCCCCTTTCTATGAGTTCCAAGATGTCTTTGCCTAGACCTATGAGGAGATGTCAGGCATCGACCCAAATATAGTTGTACATGAAATTAAGACATATCCTGATACCAAACCAGTCCGACAGTGCCTCCATCCGGTCCATCCCAGGAAGGCTGCCAATATTAAGGGTGAAGTTTAAAAGCTTCTTTGATTTGGTTTCATATACCCCGTTACTTCAACTAATTGGGTGTCGATTGTAGTTTCTGTCATGAAGAAATAGGGCACCATTCGAGTGTGTGTCGATTATCGGATGTGAATCATGCATGTCTGAAGGAAAAATATCCCACTATGTTTATTAACCAGATTGTTGATGACTGTGCTAGCTATGAAATTTATTCATTTATGGATGGATTTTCAGGTTATAATAAAATCAATATTCTCCAGGTGGACCAACCTAAAACTACTTTTATTTGTCCCTGGGGAACTTTCACCTATAGGAAACTCTTGTTCGATTTAAAGAATGTTGGAGACACATTTCAATCTGCCATGGATTACGCTTTTCATGATACAAAAAACATCGTTTAACCATATTTGAATGACCTCTCTTCTCGCTCAAAACATCAAGATGATCATCTGATGCATCTTTGGGCTATTTTCCTTCATTGTATACATTATAATATTCAACTTAACCCACACAAATGTCTGTTTTGTGTTAGTTTTGGTCTACTCCTAGGTTTCTTTACATTGAAACAAGGAATTCGTATCAATCTAGTGAAAGTATAGGAAATTATTCATTTCCCTGCACCTTCTTCACTTGTTCAGCTTCAACGAATTCAATGGAAAGCTAACTTCCTATGAAGATTCGTCCCTAATTACACTGATTTGACCAAAGGATTCACTCACTTGCTAAAAAAAACAGATTCCCTTCCATTGGGATGGCACATCTCATAAAACATTTGACGCTCTGAAATATGTACTGGTTCGAGCATCTCTTCTATATCCCCCTGACTATCAGTGCGATTACTTACTATATCTTGTTGCTTCCATTTCTACTATAGCAATGGTATTGGTCCAAGAAGATGATTTAGGGACTAAACATCCCATTTACTATCTAAGTGAGAATATTAACGATACTGAGATTTGATATTCCCACATAGAAAGTTTGGCTTTGGCAGTCGTTCAAGCCATCCAAATATTTCTCCATTACATCTTGCTTCGAAAAACTATGGTCATTTCGGATTGCAACCCTATGAAATACATTTTGTCACATCAATTGTTGGGGGGAAAGTACTCGAAATGGATTTTCATCTTACAATAATTTGACCTAGAGTTCATCAAATCCAAGTCAAAGAAATCCCTAGTTTTCATGGAACTAATGTGCGATCTCCCTTCCCTTGATTCAGAATCTACATCCAAAGATTCTATTGCAGACGAGTCATTTTTTCTGATCTCATCATATGACCCATGGTATGGATATTTCCTGAGTTATCTCCAGACCCAGAATTTCCTGTGTAATAGCTCTCACTCGGATCAATGATGTATTCATTACCAAACTTGAAATTACGTCATTTTTAGCGACACCCTATATTGTCGTGGTATTGAAATAATCTTACGAAGGTGCCTCACACTTGAGGAGGCTGAGAAAGTATTTTAATGCCACTTTGGCGTATGTTGTCGAAACTTATCTGGTTATGCTACCGCCCAAAAAAAATGACGTGCTGGTTACTTCTAGCTTACCATCTTTCAAGACTACATCCTTGTTATCCAAAAGTGCCATGCATGCCAGATATATGATCGTAAAACCTGTTCTCTTCCTGCTTTGTTGCATCCTGTTATCGTTGTTGGTCACTTTGTGAAATGGGGTATCAACTTCATGACATGTAACCCTCATTTGGTCGGGGGGCATGGTTATATTATTGTCGTTGTGACTACTTTACTAAATGGGATGAGGTGATGCCTACATTTAAGAACATTGGTGAAAGGACTGCATACTTCTTTTTCAACCACATCATTGCATGGTTTGGTGTTACACAAGCAATACCTAGAGATCATGGAAAAAAATTATGGAATCATATGATGACTGAACTAACTATTAAGCTGGGACTTTCCCATGAAATTTCCACTCCCTACTATCCTCAAGCTAATGGATAGGTTGATGCCATCAGCAAAGTTCTTAAGGTGATGCTTCAATGCATGGTAGGGGTCCACAAATCAGACTAGAATTTGCTTATTTATGTTTCTTTGTGGGCATAATGAAACTTAGTTAGGAGGGCTACTGAATTTACACCCTTTCAGTTGGTATATGGTCTGGAAGATATCCTCCCAATTGAATGCAAAATTCCATCATTGAAACTAGCTATCGAACTTTTTCCTACCGCTTCCGTAGAGGAGGAGCACCTTTTACGTCTGACTCATTTAGATGAAACCTGGCGTGTTGCTGCTATAGATAATGAAGCTCATAAAATACACATCAAGGCACAGTATGAAAAGAGTGTCAATCCTCATGTCTTCTCGGAACGAGACATTGTCTTTCTATATGACCAGGAGTATGATAAATTAGGTTCAGGAAAGTTTCAACCCATGTGGCTAGGTCCATACATTTCCAAGTGATTCCTTGAAAAAGGGGCCCACGAGTTAGTCTATTTTGATGGAGTTCCCCTAGCGCAACCTAGAAATGGGTTGTACCTCAAAAAATACTATACTTGATCTCAAGTGTAGGTTTCACTATGTACATACTATCTATAGGTGTGTTGACTGTGTTTGTAGTGTGTCTTTTCAGAGTTTTACATGGTTTTTGTTGATTCTTTGTTATGTTTGGTTTGCAGATGTCGGCATCTCTTGAAACTTTTATCAGTTATGTTGATGGTGTCAGTCATAGTACTCGAAACCTATCTTCTACAGCATGGGCTATGTTTGCTCCAAATAGCGAGTTAGTGAGTCTGCAAGGGAAATGTATTGGTCGCTCCACCAACAACATCGTTGAGTATAGTGTAGTGGTCGAACTAATGTCTGATGCTATTGCACATGGTATCCTTCATTTAGTTGTTAGACTTGACTCACAAATCATAGTACTACAACTTGTTGGTGTCTATTCAATTAGAAGTCCCACCATCTTACGTATAATTTTAAGAGTACGCCTTCTAGAAAAAAAATCAATTTCATACAATATGAACACATTTCTAAAAATCTAAATACATTGGCACATGTCCTAGCTAATCATGTTTTAGATAGAAATTTGCAACGAATGTAATTAACTTTCAATTCACATAACATCATATTGAAAATACAATAGAAACCCAAAAACACTGAATATATATATATATATATATATATATATATATATATATAAGTTTGGTTTTAAAAACAATTGTGCCCGAGACACATATGGCATACATCGCCCATATAAAACACTACATGTAAGATCTAAGTAGACAAATCAAAGGTATTAATGATAGAATGGCATTGCACGAGCCATCTTAGGCATAGTTGACCAATATAACTAGGCACTCCTATGATGTATCGTTGAAGTTGTAGTGGAAGTTGGTCAACCGCGGTATCATCAATTTCGTGTGTCAACCTTTCCATGTGGTGCTCTACCTATGATAGGACCTCAACTACATTTGGATCTTGTAGCATATCTCGACCCACCGTAGTGACCCATGCTGGTTCTACTGCCTCCTCTTGTTGTCGTTCCTTTGCACAATGGAGATATGAAGCAACAATAGGTCGAATTGGTCCAACATCTACATGAAACATCAATAGTTTAGTCTCAGAAACATCAAAAAACATAAAAAAGCTGTAAAACTTTCAAATTTTAAAAGGTTAAAATTTCTTACCTGCAGCACCCCATTCCTCACCCTCGGGAAGCCCAAGCTTAGGGTCATCATAGAAATCCATGCTTGCAGAAGGATAGTCGTTGATCATGATAAACTATTTGCATAACCATATGAAGAAGGTTGGTGAAACGTTGATCGTCGACGACCCTGCATGTCGAGACATTTGATCTATCCACCTCCTCATCCGTGACACCCTCAGATCGATAGGCTCGAGTATAATATGATAAGGCTGAAGTGATGGAAATCTCTCTAATGCAAAGGAAACTAAGATCGCACCGTATCCAAATTTATTTATTTTTCCCTCTTTTTCTTTAGTCAGTTGTTCTTTCATATTGACTAGAACTCCCTCGCTCCAGTTGAAGAGTGTTGGCTCTAGACACTCCAATCCTAGATGGTATTCTTGCCACATGAAATGTGGAGATACCTACCAATCTTGTGATAATGAATAGGATTGTTCTCAAACGTAACCGGGTCATATATTTTATACTAATATTTCAATCCTTTGTTGGTTGGGCTCAAGGTCTACAATAGGTGGCGATATAATCTTTCACTGTTTCCCCACCACTTCTCCCACCGTCGAGAGATATGGGGGCACCCCTCATGGATAGTCCTATCAGAAAGTACATATCCTCTACCTTTATGTTGAGTAGATGTTCCCCAAATCTAAACGCTTGTGCCTGAACATCCCATGAATGAACAAGGTATTTCAAAAACTCCATCTATTGCCTCATACCAGGAAGCCAAACAAATTTTAGTAATCCACAGTTCTAAAATGCCTAGATGGTAGTAGGATCATTTTCTGAATTTAAATCTTGTTCCTCGTGTTCTCTTTCTCTCCATACGAAAGCCATTTTATGTTGATGAACCCCTGAAACATCAACAAGAGATTCATTATCATCATTTTCATCCAAAAAGCTTGAATTTTGTTAAGGAGAAATTGATAAAGAATCTTTAGATTTGTGCCAAATGCACCCTAGAAGAGCAAACCAGAGCATTGCACCTCTTCCTGCAGTGCATTCCTACCTAGGTTCAATTCACTTTTCAACCCTCTAGGCATGCGTTGGTCATAGGGAAAAATTTTGTAACCCCAGGGCCCTTAAAAACTTAGAAATTTTTCTTGAAATCATAAAATGGTACCACTGAAAGAAAGAGAAGGTTTTTAGCTCCTACTTGGAAATGACAGTACTCGAAATCGTCCACTGGATTGACTGCAATCAGTTGTAGAAGACCAAGGGAAAAAGTACTTAGAACTCTCACTATTGAAGGTAAATATGAAATGGTAAAAATGAACAATCATTTTTTAGTATATATGGTCATATGAATCATTCATTATTTTATTCATATTTAATGTTTTGACCTAATGATGATTCATTTTTACTATGAAACAAGTATGTTTAATCCTTTTTTGTCTTGATTCTGAGTAGGTTGACAAATTTTGACGAATTTTGTTGTGCTTTAAACATGTTATTTTGACCAAAGAGTACACTTTTATCTCTTTTTTGGGCTCTTTAAACCTACGAAAAAGGAATCCCTTGGAGTTCTCTTTCATCTCTTTTCAGACTCCCAAAACATGAAAAGATTATCAATCACTTGTATTTTTGAACTCATAAAAGCAAATGAAAAGACGTCTACTTAGTATAATTTTAACCCTTTTCTGGAATGATATATACTAGATACCAAAAATGAATACCTTAGTTGAACATGGCTAAGAGGTTCTCTTGGGTATTTTTTTCTACCTTTCTGTACCTAAGGGACTACCTACGAAACTGGACATCTGGATTTTTCTTTTTCACCTCTTTTTAGAACTCTCTAAACATAAAAAATAAGTCAAGTCTTACCTTTGTTGTACACGTTAAAACATCAAATAGTGGTGGACTCGTCAATCACGATGGGGCCGAACCACTCCTTCTCAAGGTTCATTAAATATACTCAGAGGGATTCATCTGAAGGATGGACTTACAGATCAAGCGTATGTTATCCTCCTCAAAGTTGTTAAAAAATAAAGAGGTACTGACCAGTATGGTTGGGGAAATTGGGAAAACAGGGTACTTCATTTGTTAATGGCAATGAGTCTCTCTTGAACACGATACTCTTTCACTTCATCTTTGTGGCTGTTGGGTTGGGTAATATTCATGTCTTTCGGTTCATCATACCTTCATAGAGCCTCCATTTAAGTTTTGGGTCAATGTTTCCAACTCCATTTTAGTGCCATTGGTGTGTTAAAGAGAAGTCGTTCAACTTATATCTGTTACAATACTCTTAAGCCTTCATTCCATGTTTCCCTTTCCTGATCCAGTTCTATATAAGAATCATTATATATCAATCATGATACCTATTCCATGTCATTGATGGGGGATACATCAAGGCCCTCCTTCGATGGGTCGCTTCCTGTCGACATTAGCACTTTGTCTAGGAAGTTGACTTAGAAACACCCATTGGTACCTTGGTGCTTGCAAACATCAATTTCAAGTTTCCTCGCTATTGGCGATAGGTTTACATCAATGGCCTTCGACCGAAAGATTTTGTGTGGTGTTCGACATCAACTCATTTACTCACACCATAAGGATCGCACTTGAGTACCTTGAGAGCCATTAACATCATCAGTGGTTTCTCTCACGTCTATTAATGACTCACATCATTGGCCTGTAATCAAATGGTGTTTACCATGTTTGAGTTCAGCTCATTGATTCACATGGTTAAACTCATACATTGGTTGGTCGTGTGAACAATATAGAAGACCCCAGATCTATTTTCTGTCATCTGGGCTACTGACAGTCATCCAGTCATGGGTCCACAATCAGTCATTAGTTGACATGTATTTTTATCATTATACATGTAATGTTAGATTATTTGTTGAGTATGAGTATGCCTCCCTCAACAAGAGAATGTCATGATGTAAATGTATTGTAACAGAAGATGAAGCTTGTTGGTTGTTCTTGATCTTGACTTGTCACAAGGTAAAGCACTTCAGTCATCAGTCATCATCTATGACTTTGCACTTTAGGGGGTACTCTGTTATAGGATATTTTGTCTCATCTGATCAATCGACCTCCTAATGGGATCATTCACATCCTATTCCCCCTTTACATCATCATTACACAAAGCCCTATGCATAGATTTATAATTCCCCATAGTTTCATCCCTAAACTGCATCATCTAAGCTAGTTTTAGGACCAATGCACCCTGGCCTCTTACTGGACAGTGTTCACCTATAGGTTGCTCCACTGTGGCCTACGTTGATCACCTATAGGTTTCTCCCCTTTACACCTACACTGGTTCTATAAATATGGGAAAACAAGAGAGAATCCTGAAGCCTCCATTTCAATAAGCTTCCAGGATATATTGTAACTATTTACCTCAGATAAAACTCTTGAATCCTATCCTATCCTAGCTTGGAGTTTCCATCCCTTATCCTTAGATCTCATCCTCCCATCAAGATCACCTCCAGAAAAAAGGGGTTTAAAAATTCATGTGTTCATGTGGGAATTATTACATTGGAGAGACTGGGAGGGGTTTACAAAGTCATGTGTTCATGTGGGAATTCTTACATTGGAGAGACCAGGAGATCCTTTAAAATTAGGCTAAAAGAACATGGTGCTGACATCAAAAATAGCAGAACTAAGTCTTCTACACTTGTAGAACACTCAGCCAAGACATGTCACTACATATGCCTAGAAGACGCTAAAATTATTGCTATAGAGAAGCACCAATACAAATAGAAAATGAGGGAATCTCTTGAAATTATAAAGCATCCCCAAAATCTGAATAGAGATCGAGGTCTTGAAATTAGTAGAAGTTGGATTCTTATACTTTCTCAAAACCAACCAAAACAAAACCTTACATAATTTCATTCGCTCCCCTTCATTTCCATCTTCCTCTTATTCAACTTCCCCTCCTTTTTCTTTACTGGAAGTCCCTTCCCGCATCTTTCTATTCGTATTTTTCTTATCTTATAGTAAAAAACTAGCAACCCCCTGATTATAATATACTAATACCTCATTAAAGATTAAATTATTTTCTTAATTTTAACTATTAACTCTATTCCTTTATATAATAATAACTTCCCCTAATAATTATTAACCTCTCTCATCCCTCTAAAATAAATCATTATCATTAATATTTATAATTCATAACTTAATAATTATTATTAATAGAGGCTTAAATCAAGATAAATTTTATTAATCTAGTTAATATAATTATTATATTATTAATATTCATAATTCATAACTTAATAATTATTATTAATAGAGGCCCAAATTAAGATGAAATTTATTAATCTAGATAGTAATATAATTATTATATTATTAATCAAACTTCATTATTAAGTAATAATTATTACCATTAATTAATTTTAATTAATTCTCTCAATAATCATTTATTCCTATCTTTATTAATTCACCATTATAAGCTTTATTAATAATTATTATTAAATATGTCCATTTCTAACTATTTCCTAAAAAGTAAAAAACCTTTTTCTGTTTTATTAATTAATTAATTAGGGTTTTTCTGGTCAACCATTTTTCTCTCTTCTCATCTCTCCTTTCAGTATTTATTTCCTTCTCCCTCTCTCTTATCTATGGATTTGTCCTAACGATGAGTCTTGTTATAGACCTGAAACATCCACATAAAAATGACTATTGTGGTTAATATTTCGAATAATCATTCTCAACATTCTCACCACAAAAATCTTCAATCACTCATGAGTGAATCTCAATCCTAAGAATGGTAAAAGGATAAGAACTCCCAAATTACCTCACTCCTCTATATATTTACATACTTCCATATGCAAGGGGGTGAATTTTGGAGAGTGATTCTACCCTTATGGTGTTGTTATGAGAGTTATCCTTTCATACATTTAGAGTGATTGGAGGTACACTTTGTGAAAAGGGAAGGACAAGTCAACAACTTAGAGGAGCTCTTCTACATGATCGACACCTATTTACGGTTGTCACTCACTCCATTTATATCAATACAAAGAGTTATTTTGTTTTCCTATATGTGATGTCGATATTTCATGTATTTCAATACCATGTTGATCTATTGAATGAAGTAGATAGATGATGCTACGTAGATCTTGTAGTTTCTTGGCTTGTGTTATCTGGTTGTGCAAGCTATAATCTTCTCATCTAGAGCTAGGATTGGAGCATTCAGGCCAAAGAAGGAGCGAAACATATGACATATTCCAAATAGGTTTCTTCCCCTCATCTACTTTAAGGAAAACATTGGGTCCTTTGTCATTCTCTTGTTCTAGGTTAGCCACCAAACCTAGGGGAGATATTTCTGCCTGCATTCATAAATCTTATATAACAATGGCTATCCAGGAAATGGAAAGGCTAGGAAAACCCACTGTCAATGCAGGAAATCCTCCATGCCAATGAGAACTCATAACCAAGAAACCACATGCATATGCCATGCATGCAAAAACTAGAAAGGAAACTCTAGGAAATGGAAAGGTTAGGAAAACCCACTATCAATGCAGGAAGTCCTCCATGCCAATGAGAACTCATAACCAAGAAACCACATGCATATGCCATGCATGCAAAAAATATAAAGGAAACCATACATGCAACTCGATGCCTGTAAATAAATCTACTTTTAGTTGTTGATCCCACTATCGTCTTGCACTTTCCTTCATTCCCTTTCCTTCTTGCTCCGAATCCCAAGTATGCCACCTTTATCCAAGAGTGCTCCAAGAAAATATAAGTGTCCAAGAATATGAGAGAGAGAGAGTATAGAAGAGAGCTCCACCAAAACCAGTCAAAAAGCTACCAACTGATCTTGAGAAGGATTTTTCTTAATGAGGCCTCTAATTTCTTCATTTTCCATTATTTTTCTTCAATTTTCTCCTCACATGAAACTTGTGACCTTTCACCTTCCTTTTCTCCTAATTCCCATTATTTTCATAAATAAAATGCCAATTAATACCTCTTTTCCTTTTCAAAGCCTTTGTCATTTCCTTTGCCAATTTCCTTCGCCATAATAGACCAAATGAACACCCACTAGGATGTTTTTCCCACCATTCAAATTGGAATACGTGTCCCATTACCTTATTATTATATTTTTCACATGGAATTTTAACCATGGTTGTTATAGAACCCTCCCCCTTGGGGGAACATCATCCTTGGTGTTCAATGACACCTACAACCAGTAAGATTATTGACAACCAAAACATACTGTCCACAGATATTTATAACATAGCTCATTGCAGTATTTACCATGATATACTACTAAAAACATGACAACCATATCGTTTATAGTAACTTTATAACACATCTCATTATGATATTTACAATAAAAACCACATATACTCTTATACACATTTTCTTCAACCAGAAAATAATCATACTGTCTATGGAGCTTTATGACATAGCTCGATACAATATTTACAATAATATACACATATGCACACATGCACATTTTCTAAACCAACAAATAAAAGGATACGATGTCTACATCCACAACAAGGGAATCCAGAGGCTCACACCTCCACCCTCAAAGTAATACCAGGATTCACCTCCTTCCCAAGAATTCCAGAATCCACTGCCAAAGTCAAAGCTACATCCAATGTCCAACACTACAATATTGTTCCACTTGTTTCCTCCTTGAACAGTGATGAGACCATTTTTCCAGGTGTTAGAACTCTGTAATTTTATGAGGTTGTAGAAGAAAATAACAAAGGTAACCACAAACCTACTTTTGAAGCTGGGATCTATCCATGCTAGCTTCAGAGAGGGCTCTCTCTGTAAGATTTAACTTTGTGTATTAAATATTACGCTAGTTATGAAGTTTAATGTTTGATTTGTATTTGAATGGTTGGTTGATAACTAGATTACCATTGGGCTATGGAGTCTGTTTCATAAGTACAAATCGATTTCAATGTTTACAAATAGATATCACAGGGCAGGATAGACAAATTGATTGGATTCTTTTAGTTTATGGGATGGGGAAGGAAGAACAGATTAAGATTCACTTTATATATAAAGCATTGTTACCTAAATTCTATATTTAAAGTTCAGTAGAAAACATGGAAATTATTCAAAGCCGGGAGGAAAGTGTAGATTTAAACAAATTTTTTCCTTTAATTATATATTGAGTAATTCAGATTAAGAAACAAATATGTGTGATAAACAGAGAAATATAAACACATAAAACGATAGAGGAACTTCACCAACAACTTGACACAAGAATCCTATGAAAGAGCTTTCTGTATTACTGGCAAATCCGTTGATGCTTCAACAATGTACAATAGTGTCTTCTGTATCAAAACCAAACATTATTACTTCAAATGATGAAGTATTTATACAAATTTATTACAAAATATCTTGATTTAAAATATCAATATTTGTTGCAAATATCTATACAAATAACTTGAAACAAAATTCATGAAATTATTACAAAAGTATAAAAATAGACTAAATTGTTTTAAAAGTATCAGTTGGTCGAGTGTTGATGTTGTTTTTGGGATTTTTGGTGGTGAGTGGGCCTTTAAATGAGCAATGTGGTTTGTCTTACTAGAAGATGTGTCTCACTGTCCCACTATTCCCACTGCATTCAATTTGATGACTATTGTGTTGAAAACGCGAATTTGTTCTTTGTTCTTTCACTGTTGTTTTTCTATTGAAATGAGCCAAGGGATTGATTCTTTCAGACTATGAATGGATACCAGGAGGGGCCACGTGGTAGCTAAGGACTGGATGTCAGGAGATGAAGTGGAGGTGGAGACAGGTTCGAAAAGTCAAAGGAAGTTTCTTTTTGGAAGAAGGGAGGGTTGCTACAATGATGTATGAGATGGGGGGGCCTGAAATATGGAGAGGATTACACGTAGCTTTGAGTTCAAACCCCCCCTTGAATTATTTGAAATGGAGCTCAGGGGGGTCTAAAGTATTCCTTTCTCATTGATTTGGGCAGGTTTGATCTGGGCCATTTGTTATCAGGAAAACTAGTGTTCATTCAGAGCTGCTAGTCCCACTAAGAGGGGTAGCTATCTTAGAAACAAACAAACTAAAGTTACTCGTGTTTTCCTTTATGAGAGATAGATGAGAGAGAAGCAGAGAGTACCAACCTCAGTCTTTCGCTTAGCTCCTTGCTTGTTCCCTCCCTCCTTTGACAGAAATTCACCACTCCTTCCTTACTTGTCCCACTTCAAATAACACCTGTAGAGACAAAGAAGCATAATACCATCAAAGCATAGAGATCTATAACCATAAACAATATAGGATCAGATGTATATTAACCATACAAATGCATATATCAATACAAGATTCAGAGATATACAAGAATATGGAGGAAAACTCAAATAGCTTTATTGATAGAAGTAGTAGAAGAGAGGATTACAACCCATTGGTCTAACCCAGTGCCATCCTCCCAGAATGAAAGCCCTCTTCACCTCATGAAAAAGCTTAGATCACCCAACAGTACAATGTTGCACAGAGAAACCAACATCACTTCCTTACAAAATACAAAATTCCATCCTCTGGATATCTAGGATGAGGGATCCATATATAGATATTTGCAGGTGGGTGAGTCAGATTCTGGGATTTTGATTAGTGTCATTTCACTGATAGTTCTTGGTTCCACTTGGATATTTCATGATCTCTTACTCATCCCTGGGCAAATTCAGAGAGGCAAGTGTCAAATGGGCAGTTTCTAGAAGATTCTCTGGGTTTCCACCTAGCCAACTGCCTCTCCCATTTGTCTCCTCTCACTCATCACACCCTACAGAAGTGTTTTTTAGCATGCATCGCACTTTTTGCATGTAGCAGGTGAGATGCATCACACCCTTAGCACTGAGCAGTCTGTATGGTCCAGTTTTGACCAGTTCTGAGTAGTTTTTCAGGGAGAACTTCTAGGAGATGATGTAATCAGCTGACCTTGTTCCTTTAGGGTATGTAACAACACTTTTAGGGGCTTAGAAGCACTTGGATTATGGAAATATGTGATTGGGGTTGCAGTGCCCAAATACGTCTATAACAGTTGCCCCCTAAAGCACGAGGTCGTAAATCTTCTGATGTCGGGTGAAATACTTTATCATGAGGATTCGAGCTTTTTTGAACTGGAAGGTGACCTGTAATATGATACAATACAATACATTATCTTCATAATATTTTCATGATCTAGTTGAGGCGGGCATTCCCATGCTCAGCTTTATAAATTCATTTTCATGTACATAGGACAGACAACTGTCTGTATGGCAGGCTGACGATTCTGGTAGAGCCATCATCCCTTAGCTTGGATGATTATCTGTGCAACTATGATGTACATTTGATGTATTTATCTTTCCTGAATATATCGCAGCCCGGATGGATGAAACTAAATCCGGGGTCTTAAAAACTCATTCAATCTTTGCCCGAAGTACAAGTCGATCCATGTGAAAATATGTTCTAGTGTCGAACATGGAAATACATCGCCTTATTACCAGCCAATGATGTAAGCTATTAACAGGCGCGAGAGGAATCACCGATAATGATAATGACCCTCAAGGTACTGCAGTACAATTCATGTGGCGCGAATACATGAGTCGGTGACGAACACCACACAAAATCTTTCGTTCGAAGGCCATTGATGTAAACCTGTCGCAGGAAGTGAGAAACTTGCCATTGAGGCATGCAAGCTTCAAAGTACTGAAAGGGTTGTTCCTAAGTCGAATTCTTGGATAATGAGTTGATGTCGACAAGAAGTGGCCCATCGTAGGAGGGCCTTAATGAATCCCACATCTACGACACAGAACGGAGAAAATGATTTTGCGGAGGTGAAAACGATCTGATGATACAAGGTTTACGGTGGCGGTCATGAAAGAATGAAGCGTGAAGGTATTGCAACAGATGAGGTGTAAGCTGGGTTGGTGAATTTTCTAAGCAACTTCTCTTTAACATATCGGCAACACTGAAATGGATTGGTAGTGTTAACCCCAAAAATGGATGGTACGGAGGACCAATGGTGATATGATCGGTGAACGGAATAACCCAACCTGACTCAATCATGGTGATGGAGTGAAAGTGTCATGTTCAAGAGCGACCTGCTACCAATAAAGTTTCTTCAAGTTTTCTTCCCAATTTTTCCCCAGTCATTGCTAACCAATACCTCTTTATTTTTGTCAAGCTTAAGTAGGATAACATATGCTTGTTCTATAATTTGCCCTTCGGGCAAACGTGTCGCTATGTTTTAACGAGCCTAGCGACAGTGAAACTCGCTCTTGTCTGCAATGGACAAGTTTGTCGCTATTGTTTTAACGAGTTTAACGACAAAGACAACTCAGTCCTTTTCAATTTTAGAGAGTCTAAAAAGAGACAGAAAGGAAACTCCAGTATTCCTTTTTCGTAATATAATCCCTTAGGTCTGAAAAAGTATAAGATAATATGAAAGGGATGACTTTTCAATAGTTTTAACGAGCCAAACAAGACAAGCGCTTGATCTTTTTGTGTAATGATCCCTCTGGTCGAAAAAAATTAAAATCTAGAGGAGGGATGGCACTTCCAATCACTTTAATGAGCTGGAAAGGCCAATTGCTCGGCAATATTTTCATATTTTATGAGTCAGATGAAAAGAGCTTAAAGGAGACTCGTTTTTTGAGGAACGAGTGATATTTTCAAATAGCAACTGGTTCCAGGTAAGGTTTGGAACTTTTTCAATCACGGTAGTGTAAAGAAGGTGGCTAATAGGATCACTCGTCGTAGTTGTTCCTCAAAAGGGTAAACAATCAAATGGAGGAGTATGATCGGCTAAAAAAGAGTGGAGGTGATGGTAAGAACACGACCAAGGTTCAAAAGCTGATAATTATGCGATCGCAATGGCTATTTACCGAAGGTGTGTTCATTTTTTAATGAGCTTAAACTCTGGTGGAACATGTGCTCATTGCTAGGTTTATTTTTTAACGAGCTTGAACTTCGTGTAAAACTGCTCGCGCCGGTCGTAAAATAAGGATGTCTCATAGATAGGTTCATTTTTTAGGGAGCTTGCCCCATTCGAAACTTTGCTCCAGAGCCTTTATTATGCAAGCTAGGAATGACCCACCTACGAGGTTAAAGGGTTGAGAGCCTACAAACTAAGAAAATAAGCCTACAAACTACGAAAATAAAAGGTCACTTTTCACTTGCATGCAAAAGGTTTGCATGCCCCCAGGTATAAAGAAAAGTAGAGTTTCCAGGTTACCATATGAAAGTTCTCGCATTTGCAAGATTTCTCCATCCACATTTGTAGACAAAACACTTCCTTGGCTCTGTCCATTGAAATAGAAAAAGGTGAATGGTGGGATGCCTCCACTCACATAACTTTGACGAGGGAATCTTATTCCAGTCTAATCCCATTTTCCTAAACGGACGGGTGTGTCAGACTAGTCATATATCCTCCGTAGAAACCTACCCTATACCTAAAGTTTTCCTGCCGAAGCAGACAAGGGTGCATGCCCCCTGGGTTTCAGTCCGAATCACTGAATCACTCGCACTCATCAGGCGAACGGACTGGAGATTGATGAGACATTCCTTGCATAAAAAGACCAATTAGGGATGGCATTTAACTAATAGCTGTGTTTGAACCAGGGAATGAAAGTTGGTCAACTAGGTGGATCACTCTGCCTTCACGTGGAAAACACATCACTTGAAAGAGCGAGGAAACAATAGCTCCCATGCTATAAATGTAGTCACACCCAAGGAGTAGATTGTAATCTAAAGCTCCTTGGACTACCATCATGTTTAGATGAACAATTTTCCTTCTCAAAGTTATAGGCAAATTTGGAAGGATCCCTAACGGTCTACTGGTTCCTTTGTTGAAGCCTGTCAGATTTTGAATCTCAGGTAGAAGCGATGGCGAACCAAGTGCTTTCCAAGCAGTTGAGAAAAGGATACTCACAGAAGCCTCTTAATCTATGATAGTACCAACCATGATCATTTTGTAAGCTTGTACTATGATTCGGAATGGTACGTTAGATGGCAGGCGAGGTCTGCCTAGTAGATTCCAATCAAAGGAAACGACTAGATTGCTTGGACGAGGGACTGAATAAACAACCGTGTAAATCTCTGACGAACTTCCTTCCTGTGGTAAAGGAACGGGTAGATTGCACCCATCTTCATCGGATTCTATGTTAATAAAAAGAATTTGAATGGTGTCATCCTCATTCTCTTTGGTGACCGTATCATCTGAAGGTAGACCATCTGAAGACAAGACTGGGTCGACTGTCGTTTCGACCTGTTGACTTTGGTCTAGTGTGGACTGAGAGGGTTTATCTTCAATGATAGCTACTTCGACCGACAACAAAGGTGTGTCAGTCAGATTTTCAACTAGCGATGGACTAGGCAAGAGTTTCTTGTATCCAGGAGGAAGTCGCTGCGGTGAAGCAGGATGGTTGTTCAAGACTCTTTTAGCTTCGTCCAAGAAGGGACAATGGTGGAGGGCATGATCGCCTTCTCACAGTCTACAAGGAAATTTAGATCTTCCTTTCTATCCATTAACTTCGTTCTCACTAGTTGACGGTGTACTCTCAACATGACCGTCAGAGGTTGATGACACCGGATTGTGCAAGCGGGGAGACCAGTCCCTTAAGATCCATGGCATGCAAGGAAAATCTCGATGATAATGGTCCCCTTTGCAAATGACACATGGAGATTTAGGTTTGGATGGTGCAGTGTGTGGATTTTCACCAGATGATGCATGGTTGCCCCCTTTTGCCGTTGGCTTCTTCTTCTTCTTCTCCTTCCCTTTCTTCTTCTTCTCAGTTACTTGGTTTTTAGTTTCACTAGCTTCACCAAGCAAAGAGGAAGAAGGAGAGGGAGAAACAAATGAAGTAGAAGGTTGGGGGGTAACTCTAGTATCATCTGGTTGTTGATTTGATTGCTCAGGAATCATGGTGTTTTGAACGACAGAGGTCGAGAAAAGCCATACTGGCAGGCCAATTGTAAGCCCTGGAAGGGACAATGTAGCCATATGAGGTGCACCAACATCTCCCCAAGAGGAGAAGGGACTAGGATTCCCCCCAAGGGGAAATCCTTGATTGGTGGACTCCATTTTCTCAACCTAAGACCAACGAGGGAATAGTGATGTTATTCCGATTAAAATAAATTTTATGATGCTTTGACACAACTTGCTTTTTCAATTTTTAAGAGTCGAGAAAAAGCTAAAGATGACTCTAATCGCCTTTGATTTTTAATGACCCTGAAGTGACAAGTGCTTAGATGGACCTTTTCTTTTAAGGAGTCTAAAAAGGAACGAAAGTGACTTCTCTTGGAATTTAGACAGAGGGATTACCAAACAAATAGCAAAACCGCAGAATACTTTTTACGATACGGCAGTCAATCTTCCTGAATGTTGTGTTTAGTGCATTCCGATCGATAGGGCGGAAGACACGGCTTCCTAAGTATAAAGGATATAGCCTATTATGGTCTCCCAAGATATACTTGACGGTATGTGGGAGCACAAGTCCGTACTGGCACTTGTCATCTCAAAGAGTAGGAATCACCCAACCTACGATGAAAGTGATAGTGACCAGGCTTTATGACGCCGGAATACGTCTCTAGCCTAGACTTCTAGATGTTGTGCGTTAGGTTCCAAAGTGTTTTTATGTTCATTGAAATTTATTTTACAGTTGATCTTTCTTAAGAATTTTGCCTTTAAGGTTCACTACGTGATGTAGATATACAATTCCTAAATATGCAATCTAAGATGATAAAAAATCGTTTACTTTCTTTTTGCAATGAAAATCCTAGCTACTAAGGAAAGAGAGATAAAAATCTTTCAACATAGAGCAGAGAGCACACACTAGATGCATTTTCCTAAATCAATTTCTACGAGCAGTCTAAATGCAAATGCACATGCATGTATTTGTTTTCCATTTTCTTAATGTGTGAATGACAAAAAGAATGCCAAGTACAGATTTGGACTATTTTTCTTTCAAAGCGACAGTACTAACAATTTTCTTTTCGAAAAACGAAAGGAAGAATAAGATGACACTTTGCGATTTCGAATTTAAAATTTCTTTCGACACTTGAAATACTATTAATTCAAATCAAATACAATGGCAAAAGTGTAATCGACTATCAAAAAGACGAAGACTTTACGACACTCTTTTCTTTGACTGAAAATGACACTTGCAATACTTTCAAATCAAAAGACGACAATTCGATTAAGCTGCTGTTTGCAAAGGAGAACTATAAATGACGAAAAATACATAAAAGCATTGACAATTCTTTATCAATGCAGGCTAAATAATGCAAAGGAAGAGAGTTTCAACAGTGACATACTGATCACAGACAGCAAAACTACTGAATAAAGCTGAAGACAATGAAGAAAAACCAAAATCTGGAAGCAGAAACAGTCTTACCTTGTCATCGCACCTGTAACACAGGGAAATTGGGATGCATCTCACCTATAGCACACGGGAGGTGCGATGCATCCAGGTTGCCAATGAGAGATAGTGCGATGGTCCAGGGATGAGACTGAGCTTGGTTTTTTCTCACAGTTTGCAGCTAAGTTCAAGGGTTTAGGGTGAGCTAATGATAGGCAGTAAACACAAAGTACAGGGGTTGATCTAATGAGGTTACTTCAGCTACCACCAGCGCTCTTAGGATGTTTGCAAGTAAGTTGTTCAGTTCATAAACAAACCCAGAGATTGACTGAAGAAGTGTTGATCTACTTTGCACTTGCATAGCAAATGTAGTTCGAAGGCTAGCTAGCTTAACTTCAGGCTCCATCTGTAGTTTATAAAGCAAACAAATAGAAACAAACAAACAAACTATTCGCTCCCCAGTGGAGTCGCCATTTTGTTATTGGGAAAACTAGTGTCCATTCAAAGCTACTAGTCCCACTAAGACAGGTAGCCATCTTAGAAACAAACAAATTAAAGTTACTTGTGTTTTCCTTTATGAGAGATAGATGAGAGAGAAGCAGAGAGTACCAACCTCAGTCTTTTGCTTGGCTCCTTGCTTGTTTCCTCCCTCCTTTGACAGAAATTCACCACTACTTCCTTACTTGTCCCGCTTCAAAGAACACCTGTAGAGTCAAAGCAGCATAATACCATCAGAGCATAGAGAACTATAACCATAAACAATATAGGATCAGATGTATATTAAACATACAAATGCATATATCAATACAAGATTCAGAGATATACAAGAATATGGAGGAAAACTCAAATAGCTTTATTAATAGAAGTAGTAGAAGAGAGGATTACAACCCATTGGTCTGACCCAGCACCATCCTCCCAGCATGAAAGCCCTCTTCACCTCATGAAAAAGCTTAGATCACCCAACAATACAATGTTGCACAGAGAAACCAACAGCACTTCCTTACAAAATACAAAATTCCAGCCTCTAGATCTCTAGGATGGGGGATCCATATATAGATATTTGTAGGTGGGTGAGTCTACTTCTGGGATTTTGATTAGTGTCATTTCACTTATAGTTCTTGCTTCCACTTGGAGATTTCATGATCTCTTACTCATCCCTGGGAAAATTCAGAGAGGCAAGTGTCAAATGGGCAGTTTCTAGAAGATTCTCTGGGTTTCCACCTAGCCAACTGCCTCTGCCATTTGTCTGCTCTCACTCATCGCACCCTACAGAAGGGATTTTCATTATGCATCGCACTTTTTGCATGTAGCAAGTGAGATGCATCGCACCCTTAGCACTGAGCAGTCTGTATGGTCCAGTTTTGACCAGTTCTGAGTAGTTTTTCAGGGAGAACTTCTGGGAGATGATGTAATCAGCTGACCTTGTTCCTTTAGGGTATGAAACAACACTTTTAGGGGCTTAGAAACCCTTGGTTTATGGACATATGTGATTGGGGTTGCAGTGCCCAAATATGTCTATAACAGTTGCCCCCTAAAGCATGAGGTCGTAAATCTTCTGATGTCGGGTGAAATGCTTTATCATGAGGATCCGAGGTTTTTCGTACTGGAAGGTGACCTGTAATAAGATACAATACAATAAATTATCTTCATAATATTTTCATGATTTAGCTGAGGCTGGCATTCCCATGCTCAGCTTTATAAATTCATTTTCATGTACATAGGACAAACAGCCATCTGTATGGCAGACTGACGATTCTAGTGGAGCCATAATCCCTTAGCTTGGATGATTATCAGTGCAGCTATGATGTACATTTGATGTCTTTATATTTCCTGAATATATCCCAGCCCGGATGGATGAAACTAGATTCGGGGTCTTCAAAACTCATTCAATCTTCACCCTAAGTACAAGTTGATCCATGTGAAAAGATGTTCTGGTGTCGAACATGGAAAGACATCGCTTGATTACCAGCCAATGATGTAAGTTGTTAACAGGCACGAGAGGAATCACCGATAATGATAATGACCCTCAAGGTACTGTAGTACAATTCATGTGGTGTGAATACATGAGTCGGTGTCGAACACCACGCAAGATCTTTCGGTCGAAAGCCATTGATGTAAACCTGTCGCCGGAAGTGAGAAACTTGCCATTGAGGCATGCAAGCTTCAAAGTACTTAAAGGGTTGTTCCTAAGTCGACTTCTTGGATAATGAGTTGATGTTGACAAGAAGTGACCCGTCGTAGGAGGGCCTTAATGAATCGCACATCTACGACACAGAACGGAGCAAATGATTTTGCGGAGGTGAAAATGATCTGATGATACAAGGTTCAGGGTGGCGGTCATGAAAGAATGAAGTGTGAAGGTATTGCAGCGGATGAGGTGTAAGCTGGGTTGGTGAATTCTCTGAGCGACTTCTCTTGAACATATCGGTGACACTGAAATGGATTGGTAGCGTTAACCCCAAAAATGGATGGTATGGAGGACCAATGGTGATATGACCGGTGAACGGAATAACCCAACCCAACTCAATCATGGTGATGGAGTGAAAGTGTCATGTTCAAGAGAGACCTGCTACCAATAAAGTTTCTTCAAGTTTTCTTCCCAATTTTTCCCCAGTCATTGCTAACCAATACCTCTTTATTTTTGTCAAGCTTGAGGAGGATAACATATGCTTGTTCTATAATTTTCCCTTCGGGCAAACCTGTCGCTATGTTTTAACGAGCCTAGCGACAGTGAAACTCGCTCTTGTCTACAATGGACAAGTTTGTCGTTATTGTTTTAACGAGTTTAATGACAAAGACAACTCGATACTTTTCAATTTTAGAGAGTCTAAAAGGAAACAGAAAGGCAACTCCAGTATTCCTTTTTCGTAATATAATCCCTTAGGTCCGGAAAAGTATAAAATAATACGAAAGGGATGACTTTTCGATAGTTTTAACGAGCTGAACAAGACAAGCGCTTGATGTTTTTGTGTAATGATCCCTCCGGTCCAAAAAGATTAAAATCTAGAGGAGGGATGGCACTTCCAATCACTTTAACGTGCTGGAGAGGCCAATTGCTCGACAATATTTTCAAATTTTACGAGTGAAATGAAAAGAGCTTAAAGGAGACTCGTTTTTTGAGGAACGAGTGATATTTTCAGATAGCAGCTGGTTCTAGGTAAGGTTTGGAACTTTTTCAATCACGGCAGTGTAAAGAAGGTGGCTAATAGGACCACTCATCGCAATTGTTCCTCAAAAGGGTAAACAATCAAATGGAGGCGTATGATCGGCTAAAAAAGAGTGGAGGTGATGGTAAGAACACAACCTAGGTTCAAAAGATGATAATTATGCGATCGCAATGGTTATTTACCGAATTTTTAATGAGCTTAAACTCTGGTGGAACATATGCTCATTGCTAGGTTTATTTTTTAACGAGCTTGAACTTCGTGTAAAACTGCTCGTGCCAGTCGTAAACTAAGGATGTCTCATCGATAGGTTCATTTTTTAGGGAGCTTGCCCCATTCGAAACTTTGCTCTGAAGCCTTTATTATGCAAGCTAGGAACGACCCACCTACGAGGTTAAAGGGTTGAGAGCCTACAAACTAAGAAAATAAGCCTACAAACTACGAAAATAAAAGGTCGCTTTTCACTTGCATATAAAATGTTTGCATGCCCCCATGTATAAAGAAAAGTAGAGTTTCCAGGTTACCATATGAAAGTTCTCGCATTTGCAAGATTGCTTCATCCACATTTGTAGACAGAACACTTCCTTGGCTCTGTCCATCGAAATAGACGAAGGTGAATGGTGGGATGCCTCCACTCACATAACTTTGACGAGGGAATATTATTCCAGTCTAATCCCATTTTCCTAAACGGACGGGTGTGTCAGACTAGTCATATATCCTCTGTGGAAACCTACCCTATACCTGAAGTTTTCCTGCCAAAGCAAACCAAGGTGCATGCCCCCTGGGTTTCAGTCACAATCAGCGAGTCACTCGCGATCATCAGGCAAACAAACTGGAGATTGATGAGACATTCCTTGCGTAAAAATACTAGTTAGGGATGGCATTTGACTAATAGTTGTGTTTGAACCAGGGAATGAAAGTTGGTCAACTAGGTGGACCACTCTGCCTTCATGCGGAAAACACATCACTCGAAAGAGCGAGGAAACAATAGCTCCCATGCTCTAAATGTAGTCACGCCCAAGTAGTAGATTGTAATCTAAAGGTCCTTGGACTACCATCACGTTTAGATGAATGGATTTCCTTCTCAAAGTTCTAGGCAAATTTGGAAGGATCCTTAACGGTCGACTGGTTCCTTTGTTGAAGCCTGTCAGATTTCGAATCTCAGGCAAAAGCGATGGCAAACCAAGAGCTTTCCAAGCAGTTGAGGAAATGATACTCACAGAAGCCCCTTCATCTATGATAGTACCAACCATGATCATTCTGTAAGCTTGTACTATGAATGAGAATGGTATGTTAGATGGTAGGCGGGGTCTGCCTAGTAGATTCCAATCGAAGGAATTGACTAGATTGCTTGGAGAAGGGACCAAATAAACAACTGGGTAAATCTCTGACGAACTTCCTTCCTGCGGTAAAGGAACGGGTAGATTGCACCCATGTTCATCGGATTCTGTGTTAACAAAAAGAATTTGAACAGTGTCGTTCTCATTCTCTTTGGTGACCATATCATCTAAAGGTGGACCTTCTGACGACAAGACTGGGTCGACTGCCATTTCAACCTGTTGACTTTGGTCCGTTGTGGACTCAGCGGGTTTATCTTCAATGATAGGTGCTTCGACTGACAACAAAGGTGTGTCAGTCGGATTTTCAACTAGCAATGGACTCGGCAAGAGTTTCTTGTATCCAGGAGGAAGTCACTGCGGTGAAGCAGGACGGTTTTCCAAGACTCTTTTAGCTTCGTCCAAGAAGGGACAATGGTGGAGGGCATGATCACCTTCACACAGTCTACAAGGAAATTTAGATCTTCCTTTCTATCCATTAACTTCGTTTTCACTAGTTGACAATGTACTCTCAACATGATCGACAGAGGTTGATGACACCGGATTGTGTGAGTGGGGAGACCAGTCCCTTAAGATCCGTGGGATGCAAGGACAATCTCAATGATAATGGTCCCCTTTGCAAATGACACATGGAGATTTAGGTTTGGATGGTGCAGTGTGTGGATTTTTGCTAGATGATGCATGGTTGCCCCCTTTCGTCGTTGGCTTCTTCTTCTTCTTCTCCTTCCCTTTCTTCTTCTTCTCAGTTACTTGATTTTTAGTTTCACTAGCTTCACCAAGCAAAGAGGAAGAAGGAAAGGGAGAAACAAATGAAGTAGAAGGTTGGGGGGTAAATCTAGTATCATCTGGTTGCTGATTTGATTGCTCAGGAATCACGGTGTTTTGAACGATAGAGGTCGAGAAAAGCCATACTGGCAGGCCAATTTTAAGCCTTGGAAGGGACAATGTAGCCATATGAGGTGCACCAACATCTCCCCAAGAGGAGAAGGGACTAGGATTCCCCCCAAGGGGAAATCCTTGATTGGTGGACTCCATTTTCTCAGCCTAAGACCAATGAGGGAATAGTGATGTTATTCTGATTAAACTAAATTTTATGACGCTTTGACACAACTTTCTTTTTCAATTTTTAAGAGTCGAGAAAAAGCTAAAGAGGACTCTAGTCGCCTTCAATTTTTAATGAGCCTGAAGTGAAAAGTGCTCAAATGGACCTTTTCTTTTAAGGAGTCTGAAAAGGAACGAAATTCACTCTTCTGGGAATCTAGAAAGAGGGATTACCAAACCAATCGGAAAACTACAGAATACTTTTTACGGTACGGCTGTCAATCTTCCCGAATGCTGTGTTCAGTGAATTGTGATCGATAGGGCGACAAACACGGCTTCCTAAGGATAAAGGATATAGCCTATTGTGGTCTCCCAATACATACTCGATGGTATGTGGGAGCACAAGTCGGTACTGGCACTTGTCTTCTCAAAGAGGAGGAATCACCCAACCTACGATGAAAGCAATAGTTAACAGGCTTTATGACGCTGGAATACGTCTCTAGCCTAGACTTCTAGATGTTGTGCGTTAGGTTCCAAAGCGTTTTTATGTTCATTGAAATTTATTTTACAGTTGATCTTTCTTAGGAAGTTTGCCTTTAAGGTTCACCACGTGATGTAGATATAAAATTCCTAAATATGCAATCTAAGATGATAAACAGTCGTTTACTTTCTTTTTGCAATGAAAATCCTAGCTACTAAGGAAAGAGAGATAAAAATCTTTCAACATAGAGCAGAGAGCACACACTAGATGCACTGTCCTAAATCAATTTCTACAAGCAGTCTAAATGCAAATGCACATGCATGTATTTGTTTTCCAATTTCTTAATGTGTGAATGACAAAAAGAATGCTAAGTACAGATCTTGACTATTTTTCTTTCAAAGCAATAGTACTAACAATTTTCTTCTCGAAAAATGAAAGGAAGACTAAGACGACACTTTGTGATTTCAAATTTAAAATTGCTTTCGACACTTGAAATACTATTAATTCAAATCAAATACAATGGCAAAAGTGTAATTGACTATCAGAAAGAGGAAGATTTACAACACTCTTTTCTTTGACTGAAAATGACACTTGCGACACTTTCAAATCAAAAGACAACAGTTCGATTAAGCTACTGTTTGCAAAGGAGAACTGTAAATGACGAAAAATACATAAAAACATTCACAATTCTTTATCAATGGAGGCTGAATAATGCAAAGGAAGAGAGTTTCAACAGTGATATACTGATCACAGACAGCAAAACTACTGAATAAAGCTGAAGACAATGAAGAAAAACCAAAATCTGGAAGTAGAAACAGTCTTACCTAATCATCGCACCTGTAACACAGGGAAACTGGGATGCATCTCACCTACAGCACATGAGAGGTGCGATGCATCCAGGTTACCAATGAGAGACAGTGTGATGGTCCAGGGACGAGACTGAGCTTGGTTTTTGCTCACAGTTTGCAGCTAAGTTCAGGGGTTTAGGCTGAGCTAATGATAGGCAGTAAACACAAAGTACAGGGGCTGATCTAATGAGGTTACTTGAGCTACCACTAGGGCTCTTAGGATATTTGCAAGTCAGTTTTTTAGTTCATAAACATACCCAGAGATTGACTAAAGCAGCATTGATCTACTTTGCACTTGCATTAGCAAATGCAGTTCGAAGGCTAGCTGGCTTAACTTTAGGCTTCGTCTGTTGTTTATAAAGCAAACAAATAGAAACAAACAAACAAACTATTCACTCCCCAGTGGAGTCGTCATTTTTTTATCGGGAAAACTAGTGTCCATTCAGAGCTGCTAGTCCCACTTAAATGTGTAGCTATCTTAGAAACAAACAAATTAAAGATACTTCTATTTTCCTTTATGAGAGATAGATGAGAGAGAAGCAGAGAGTACCAACCTCAGTCTTCCGCTTGGCTCCTTGCTTGTTTCCTCCCTCCTTTGACAGAAATTCACCACTCCTTCCTTACTTGTCCCTCTTCAAAGAACACCTGTAGAGTCAAAGCAGCATAATACCGTCAAAGCATAGAGATCTATAACCATAAACAATATAGGATCAGATGTATATTAACCATACAAATGCATATATCAATACAAGATTCAGAGATATACAAGAATATGGAGGAAAACTCAAATAGCTTTATTGATAGAAGTAGTAGAAGAGAGGATTACAACCCATTGGTCTGACCCAGCGCCATCCTCCCAACACGAAAGCCCTCTTCACCTCATGGAAAAGCTTAGATCACCCAACAATACAATGTTGGACAGAGAAACCAACAGGACTTCCTTACAAAATACAAAATTCCAGCCTCTGGATCTCTAGGATGAGGGATCCATATATAGATATTTGCAGGTGGGTGAGTCAGCTTCTGGGATTTTGATTAGTGTCATTTCACTGATAGTTATTGGTTCCACTTGGAGATTTCATGATCACTTACTCATACCTGGGCGAATTCAGAGAGGCAAGTGTCAAATGGGCAGTTTCTAGAAGATTCTCTGGGTTTCCACCTAGCCAATTGCCTCTGCCATTTGTCTGCTCTCGCTCATCGCACCATACATAAGGGTTTTTCAGTATGCATCACACTTTTTGCATGTAGTAGGTGAGATTCATCACACCCTTAGCACTGAGCAATCTGTATGGTCCAATTTTAACCAGCTCTGAGTAGTTTTTCAGGGAGAACTTCTGGGAGATGATGTAATCAGCTGACCTTGTTCCTTCAGGGTATGAAGCAACACTTTTAGGGGCTTAGAAGCCCTTGGTTTATAGACATGTAAGATTGGGGTTGTAGTGCCCAAATATGTCTATAACACCGTTGAGATAAGGATCTTTTATAAACACGTGGCCCTTTTTCTAATCACAATCACAATAGGTCCTAGGCTTATACAATACATTTTGTGGTGCTTTTCCAAGGGAGCGGAGCTAAAAAATATTTTAAATCCATTCTATAAAATATCACATTCGGGACAGGCCTGTATCGTATCACAGTCACAATGGGAGAGGCTCTGTTTATATATACATGATTCTTCATAGATCTAGACCTGAAAAACTTGTAAATTCACCATATAATATATCGCATCCGATTGGGGCTTTCCACATCACAATCGCAACTAGGAAGGGAGTACACGGGAGTGGGAACATAAACCCGGACCCAAAAACCCTTTAGAATACATCTTACAATATATTGCATCCGACATGACTTAACCACAAACCTAGACCCGAATCTTTTCAAAATTCAATTAATAATCTCGGTGGGTCTAGAAAGGGGTTCATGTATTGTATCGCAATCACAACTGGGAAGAAGACCTTGCGGGGGAGGGACTTAAAGTTGGTGCAATTGTCGATTGCGATATCACAATCGGCGGGGTGACTTATCAGCGGCCGGGACTTATCAGGGGTCGAGACTTGTCAGTGGCTGAGATTTATCAAAATCGGTAGTGGGAATGGACTATGTATTACATGGGGGATTGAATAGGGCAGACCCGACAACTTATAAGATTGCGTGTTATGCCATTTCGCGTCGGGAGGGGTTATGTATTACATGGGGGATTTATGTTATTAAAGTATACAAAGGGGAACACAACTAGAGTTTGGTAATTAGAGTAATGAATGGGAATTTGGCTAGAGTTGGAATGTATATATACAAATGGAAATGCGGCTAGAGTTTGGTAATTAGAGTAAAGAATGGGAATGCAGCTAGATTTGGAATGTATAAATAAAAATGGAAATGTGGCTATGGTTATGTGGGTCCCGAATAGAGTTAAAAATCATATTGCACATTCATAATGGAGGAAAAGTTTTTTACAAAGGATTGATGCAAATATAATTTAAACTGTAGTGGAAATAGTTCTTGGGCCTTTATCTACTTCTGAAGTTCAAACTTCGTTCTAGCATATCTTTCAATCCAGGAGTCGGATTTGAGAGCAGTATATACCTTTGGAAAGCTACTTCTGAGAACGTTCTAATGAAAACACCTATAGTCTGATATGATCCAAACATTGTCATGCAAAAAATTTCCTCAAATCATAGTACTTGGTGTCGCTTTGGAAATAATTTGCATAATGAAATATTATTTACAACATCTCAAGCATAATAATGATCAGCTATAATCAAGCAATACTATAAAATTATAGGACCCTAACAGTGGCTCCAGATGGGGATGGCACTCTCCTTGTGAGGCGTCAAGAACAACGTAGACTAGTAGCCTGATCCATTGGGTTGATCCCAAATCTGCAACCCGTTCTTCCATAAAAAAACTGTGACTGAAAATCTGCAACCCGTTCTTCCATAAAAAAACTGTGACTGAAACTTTTACACTGAAACCAAAACCATTCTACACACTAGAAACTAAAATCTGAAATAGACACTAAACTAAAAATTGTACTACAAACTGAAATTAAATAGAATGCTTGAAAAAATGTTCAAAGAACTAAGTTTATTTGCACACTGCTACCTACCCTATACTATTGAAAATCATGTTGAATAAAATAATACAAAAATGCCAATGAAGCGAGTCAAGTAGATGCTGAAATAAGTGGACTACTCGACTACTTGTTAGCAAAATCAAAAGGACAGCTTGACTTTTTGGCCACAAAATCAAAGTTGTAGAGTGCAATGGTAATTTTTGTTGGATCTGGTCATGAGAAAATGATTGAACACTTGAGATGAAAAGAACTTCCATGTAGTTTGCTATAGGATCAGTAAAGGCATGATTAATTAGTTTACCTTGTAGGCATTCATTGGCCGATTGAGCGTGGAATATTTCATCAATTGAATTCTCAAGGTTAAACCTTGATTCCAACTGTTCAGTTTCTACCTTATGTTGAAAAACAAAAGTCCCATCCCTCTGCAAATCAAAAGGAAATGCAATCTCCTCTTGTTTTGGAGAAGGAAGATTTTCCAAGAATTATTTAGGATCTTGGAAATTATAGGACTGAATCTGAAAATCCAAAAGTTCAACATCCTTCTCGGATCTTTCAACAACTAACTTAAGTAAACAAACTTTACTTTCAAGAGAAAATTTTCTCAACTTCAAACAAGGAAACACGACCATTGAAAAATAAAATAAATTTGAAAATCAAATAATTTTGTCCCTAACTTCTTTTAAAATTTCACAAGGCAGAGGATTTTCCATATACCCTGTCATCTTTTTTAGCAAGAAATTTGATCAGCTTGTAGTGGAGTCACCATGAATGCTCTAAAATCTGGATTCTTTGATAGTGGAGTCACATGAAAATCTTTGAAGCTTTGGTTACTTTGAACATCGAGTCGCGAGGTGAATGATACAATATTCTTGTGTCTGATCACTATCCACCATCAATAATAAGATCTGGAACATGATATGCTTTTCTTAGGAATCTGAAATGTTCAGTCCCCAGTATGGTCACCAAAATGTTAGTACTCTATAATTCTCTGAGGTTACAGAATAAAATCACACAGGTAACCACAAACCTACTTTTGAGGCTAGGATCTAGCCCTGCCAACTTCAGAGAGGGCTCTCTTTGTAAAATTTAACTTTGTTGTATTAAATATTAGGCTAGTTATGAAGTTTAAGGTTTGATTTTTATTTGAATGGTTTGTTGATAAATAGATTACCATTGGGCTATGGAGTCTATTTCATAAGTACAAATCGATTTCAATGTTTACAGATAGATCTTATAGGGAAGGGTAGGAAAACTGATTGGATTCTTTTAGTTTATGGGATGGGGAAGGTAGAACAGATTAAGATTCACTTTAGATATAGAGCATTGTTACCTGAATTCTATATTTAAAGTTCAGTAGAAAACATGGAAATTATTCAAAGCTGGGAGCAAAGTGTAGATTTAAACAAATTTTGTCCTATAACTATCTATTGAATAATTCAGATTAAGAAACAATATGTGTGATAAATAGAGAAATATAAACACATAGAACAATAGAGGAACTTCACCAACAACTTGACGCAAGAATCCTGTGAACAAGATTTCTGTATTACTGGTAAATCCATTGATGCTTCAGCAATGTACAATAGTGTTCTTCTGTATAAAAACCAACCACTATTACTTCAAATGATGAAGTATCTATACAAACTTATTACAAAATATCTTGATTTAAAATATCAATATTTGTTACGAATATCTATACAAATATATTGAAATATAATTCAAAAATGTATTACAAAAGTATAAAAGCAGACTAAACTGTTTTAAAAATATCAATTGGTTGAGTGTTGATGTTGTTTCTGGGATTTTTGGTGGTGAGTGGGCCTTTAAACGAGCGATGTTGTTTGTCTTGTTGGTAGATGTGTCTCATTGTCCCAATATTCCCATTGTGTTTTGTTTGATGACTATTGTGCTGAAAATGCGATGTTGTTCTTTGTTCTTCCGTTGTTGTTTTTTTGTTAAAAGCAAGCCACGGGGTCGATTGTTTCAAACAATGAATGGATGTTGGGAGGGGCCACATGGAAGTTGAGGACTAGAGGCTGGGAGATGAAGTGGAGGTAGATCTGGGTTTCAAAAGTCAAAGGAAGCTTCTTTTCGGGGTGGGTGCTATAGTGATGTATTAGTGAGGGGGTTCGAAATATGGAGAGGATGACAGGTAGCTTTGAGTTTGGACCCCACCCCTTGAATAATTTGAAATGGAGCTCAGGGGGGTCCAAATTTTTCCTCTCCCATTGATCTAGGTAGGTTGACCTAGGTCATTGAGGTAAGGAGATTTTATAAACACGTGACCCTTTTTCTGATAGCAATCATAGCAGGGCTGGGGCTTATACAATACATTTTGTGGTGCTTTTCTAAGAGAGCGGAGCTAAAAGATCTTTTAAATCCATTCTATAAAATATCACATCCAGGACGGACCTATATAGTATCGCAGTCGCAATGGGAGAGGCTCTGTTTATATATACGGGATTCTCCGCAAAGCTGGACCCAAAAACCTTTTAAATTCACCATATAATGTATCACATCCGATCGGGGCTTTACACATCGCAATAACAACCAAGACGGGAGTACACAGAAGTGGGACCATAAACCTGGACCCGAAAACCGTTTAGAATACAACTTATAATACATCGCATCGAAAGGGACTTAACCACAAACCCAGACCCGAAGCTTTTCAGAATTCAATTAATAATCCCGACGGGTCCGAAAAGGGGGTCATGTATTGTATCGCAATTGCAACCGAGAGGAAGACCTTACGAGAGAGGGACTTATAGGTGGTGCGATTGTGATTGCGATATCACAATCGGCGGGGGGACTTATCGACGATGGGCACTTATCAATGATCAGGACTTATCGCAATCGGCAGCGGGGAACAGACTATGTATTAGATGGGGGATTGAACAGGGCGGACCCGACATCTTATAAGATTGTGCGTTATGCCATTTCACATCTGGGAAGGGATATGCATTACATGGGGGATTTATGATATTAAAGTATCCAAAGGGGAACACAGCTAGAGTTTGGTAATTAGAGTAATGAATGGGAATGTGGCTAGAGTTGGAAGGTATAAATAAAAATGGAAATGCAGCTAGAGTTTGGTAATTAGAGTAAGGAATGGGAATGCGACTAGAGTTGGGATGTATAAATAAAAATGGAAATATGGCTATTCTTATGTGGGGCCCTGCTAGAGTTAAAAACCATATTGCATATTCATAATGGGGGAAAAGTTTTTTTACAAAGGATAGATGCAAATATAATTTAAATTGTAGCAGAAATAGTTCCTAGACCTTTATCTGCTTCCAAAGCTCAAACTTCATTCTGGCCTATCTTTCAATCCATGAGTTCGATTTGAGAGCAGAAGATACCTTTGGAAAGCTACTTCTGAGCACTTTTTGATGAAAGCACCTGTAGTATGATATGATCCAAACATTATTATGAAAAACAATTCCTCAAAACTTAGTACTTGGTGTCACTTTGGAAATAATTTATAGGATGAAATACTATTTACAACATATCAAACATAATAATGATCATCTATAATCAAGTAATCATATAAAAATTATAGGACCCTATCACCAGAGCACACTTTGAATGTGCATCTGATTGCATCTGGAAATGCTAAAGAACAAAAAAAATCCATCCCCACCCTTCCCTTCTCTGCTACACAACCCCTCAAGAATCCGGTCACCCCCTTCCATTCAGTCACACACCTTCCAAGTTCCGCGAGCATCCCCTTCTCTACTACATAGTCCCTCGAGCAACCGCTCCCTTGGCAAGGTTTCCTTGCATCGGAATATCCAAAAACCAAGGCATATCCATGCCTCAAAACCATCATATCTTTCATAGCATGCTCATGAAAATCCATGGACACTATTGGGTATCAGTGTACCACAATGTCCCTGCTCCTGAAGTGCTTACTAGCATACTACTACATGTTCCAATTAGTTTCACTGATGTTGCTAATTCTTGCAGTCGGTTTCAACCACCCAGTCCAGGAATTTCCATTCTTTCCTATACTAAGAACATAAATTCCATTAGAATCAAAACAAATTGAAATAAATCCAAATCATACCTCATTGGTGGCTCGTCAATAAGGTACACTTGCAATCATATTTACTTCCTATCACAACAATTCAAACTAGTTGTTTGATCAAATCATCATGTATAAACATATCACATCCGATTAGCTCAAAACGAAACCATTATAAATCACATGCAATCATCATAAACCATAATCATATATCACATGTAACCATCATAAACCAGAATCATAGATCACATGAATAATAAAACCGAAATAAAATAATTATACTTATCCTTTAATTGGTCCTTACTTCTAACTTTGTTCTTTCTATACACACACCGGATCGGTTTCCACACCCGACAAGCACCCAGTCCCTTTGCTTCTCTTCAATCATGTGCACATACACATAGTGTACATCACAACTCATACATCCACACATAGCATACAACACCACACAATACATACACCTACACCTGATATACATTTATACTCGATGTACAACACCACACAATAAATGTACCTACATCTAGCATAAAACACAACACAATACATGTACTACACAGAGTACAACACGAGTACACATGACACGATGCCACAACTACACAATGCACATACATAGTACCTCATGCTTGCAACACAACATGTACAACATGCACACAATACCACATGTACACCAGTACCATATGTACAACATGTACACAATACCACCAGTACATAGCACACCATGTTCACAACATCACATGTACATGACACCACCTGCACAATGTGTATACAATGCCACTTGTACACTGCACCACCTGTACAATGTGTACACAATACCACATGTACACAACACCACATGCATGACATGTACACGACACCACATATACATAGCACCACATTCACAACATGTACACATCATCACCTACACACAACACCACATATACAACATGTACACATACCACATGTACAATCATTCACCCAACACGATATGTACATAACACCACATGTACAACATGCACATGACACCATATGTACATAACACTACATATACAACATGCACATAGCACCATATGCACATAGCACCACATATCCAACATGCTCATAACACCATATGCACACAACATCGTGTATCCATCATGTGCACAATACAATATGTACACAATACCATCTATACATAGCATTTAAAAAAATACATGTAGATAACACCCTATATACACAACACCGCATGCACACAACATCAAAAGTGCAACATATATACAACAATAGTATTGCACATCCATAGACCACACACTGACTCTACTAAGCAACCTTGCTTCTAATGTCCTTCCATTATGCATGCATGTTTCAACATGTTGTCGGTCACATTGCTTTCATTCTATTGATGTATCCCTTAGCATTACCTGACCATAACATAAAAATGTACATATTATAATCACATAAAATCAGTTCATATCCACATGATACTAACCTAGATTTGTCAGTGATACTCTTCCCACTTGATTCCTCATAAGATCATAAACCTCTTCATGTCATTCACCTGCATAAGAAATGATTCCTCCACAACAATGATCCCTGAAAACCCTGTCAAAAAATGACATAGATACATAGATACATAAATATATATATATATATATATATATATATATATATATATATATTAGCATAAACAATCATTATCCTTTCAGACAATGACATACATACATACATACATGTATACATATATAGACATAAGCATAATCATGATCACAACATAATTACCAAATATCATAAGGCATGGGTTAAGAGAACTCCATTTATGCATGCAACACATGACAACATTGAGAACAACAATTCCCAACATAGCCAAGGCATCTGACACCTCAAATTCATTCACCTTACCTTTCTTGATTACCTTTCCCATGGTTGTCCTTCAATTGTCCATTTACACCAATGGACCCAACGAGTCCAACTGGATATCATACTGTTGCCTTTAATTTCCCTTATACATGCACTGAGCTTCATCCAGGTCTTACCTTACCTGTCAGGTACCACACAACTCTCCCCGAGCTCAATTAACTTCCTCCTTCCCCAACCAATTCCCAAGACTCTCAAAACATAAAAGGAAATACCAAGAAGAAAACAATAATAAAACCATGGAAAGCCAGCAACAATAAAAGACCACAAACAAAGTGACATGACCATGCACAAGATGCAAAAAAAACTGCAATCAAGCGTAACAAATCACAAAAGACCAAAAGCACAAGACTAACAATAGACACCATGACTCAATCCCCATGGTTCCCAATTCTTCCAAAGGAAAGCTCAACTTGAGCCTTCTTACATATTTCATGGTAGCCTCTTTTCCATGCAATCTCTTGCATCATACTGCCATCAACATATAATTGTCAGTGCATAAATAAACATAACAATACGTTGGTTACCTTACCTTGTTGTGCCAAGCACACTACCTTGTAATTGAAGACATACACTTCTTAAGGAACTCCAATTCCTTAACGAATCTAGCTGTAACTGGAAGCCAACTGTTATACCTATCAAATACATTTCCATGAATATAACACATATCCACATTATTTCAGCCAAGATTAGGGTTAAGAAGACTTCTTGTATTCAAATCATTCTTTCGTTTGGAATTAGGGTTTCCAAACATAGCCAAAGTAGTTCTCACCAGATTCCTTCCTTTTATCTTTACCTCGCTGCAATCTAGTCTTACTATGTACTGTCGCATCACCAAATTTTTATCTATATAAACAAATCATCTATTACCTTGTCATGCTAATACTAAACATGTTCCCCTACAACTTCTCACGCGTGTCAGTCACACGTTCCAAATATCAAGACAACATATCTAGTAATTTGAAACCAACCTTTAACAAGTCTAACAATGTTATAGATCTGATCTGAAAATATAAGATAATAGAAATATACCCAAGAAATAACAAGACCTAAATATAGATATGCTTCACTTTATTAATCAAACCCTTAAGGTAGGGAAACACCATACATTCACTCCTTAAGGAAGAAGAACACTCCACAAGCCATATGCCTGTTCATACAATATTCCTTGACATCTCTCAATGGGGAGTCTCTAGCCTCTATATAGGCCTCATACATACAATACCATGGGTCATTACCATGGTTACCTCAATACCATCTATCTAATACCATGGGCTTATTACATTATTGCTAACTATTGTGGTCCCTTACATGATATGGGTTAACCACCTTATTTATTACTATAGCCCATCCCATTATTACATTATTCCCTTGGGTACCTCCCTCTGTACCCCATATTATCCCCCCTAGGTATACTACATTCCACCCCCCTTAACATGTTTCGTCCCTGAAACATATGAAGAACACAAATAATAAGATCTACTCAAAAGAGTAGTCCACTAGTACCATGCACGTGCATCTAGCCATCCAAGAGAAAGGTGAACCCTCAATCCAGTTGGGGCCTCGCTCACTTGAGATGGAAGTTGACCCTGGCGGCTCTTATGTGTTGATGTGTAGTAGGTGGATCATCGCTCCTCTCTATATGTCATGCGAGGGTTTTTGTCCTTGTGGCTAATTCGTTGCCATCTTGTTGGTTGTTTTCTTGTGGGGTGATGTGGGTGGTGATATGTTGAAGTGCTAACCAACGATGTATCTTTCTTTAATTCACCACCTAATAGAGCCTGATTGGGATCTGATACATGTTGTGGCGCCTGTTGTTGTTTCTTATCTTCCAATATTACTTCAACCACTGAGTCCTCATCTGATGTATCAGTGCCTGTAACATTTTCTGCTTCAACCTCCTTTGACACTACCTGTTTTTCTGGTACCTGGTTTGATGTTTGTGTTTGATTGTCGACCATTAAGGGCTCATCATCTGATGTGTCAGTCCCTAGAACATCTTCTGCTTTAGCCTCCTTGGACTCTACCTATTTATTGATGGAAATATCCTGTAATGTAATTTTCTTCTTTTTATACCAGAGCTTCAGGAATTTCTTCTGCACATTAATATTGATAGTACCCACCGATTCCATCCAAGGGTATCCAAAAACAACATCAACATTAGCACTATTTGAAGCATAAAATCATAATGCAATACATACTTTTCCATAGAAATCTTCAAATCTTTATAAACTTGAACATCCTCATTATCAACCTGTGTGTTTTCAATGTGTTTTGTTGGAACTTGCAATTTTTTTGCCAAATTAACATTGATAAAATTATGCTTGCAACTAGGATTTATAGACATAATGATCTTCTCCTTCTGAATCAATCCATGAACTTGCAATAAGGAGATACCAGTAGGAAATAACCCCACATGTTTCTCATTATCTTGTTTTCTAGCATGAGACCATCTGTCTAAAAGGAATTTTTCAAATTCTTCATCGGGCAAGTTGGAACACTTGTTTCTGTTAAGTAATTCCCACCATGTGGCCGCCTCATCTGCAAAATTAGCCACTACCCAAAATCTCCATTGTTTTTCGCATAAATAATTTTTTTCTTTTATGTATTCTTCAATAGTAGGACCATTATCTTTTCCTGTAAAATATAGAATCGCCATGAAGAGGGTTTGGGAAAAAAAAATTCACTTACTTGGCAAAAATTTGAAATTGTCACAATTTATTCAATATTGCTCAAAATCCCTATTATGACCTATTTTCGGAAATGGAACAACCATTTTTCATCTTCCCATGTGATAGAAATCCTGATCTAGGCACTGGAATTTTAGATTCGCGCTGCAACTGTCCCACCATCACAAAAATTTATGAAAAAGAGCTGTTTTTAAACCAACGATATCTCCCTCATCCGAACTTCGATTCGACTGATTTTTTTTTTAATTGGGTATTTTTTTGCAAAGAACCCATATCTACAATTAGATTCTACAAATGTTGCCCCAAAATGTACATATCTAATCTACAAACTTGTCGCCTCGAAAAATGTCTGCAACACAGCTGATTTTTAAATCAACGATATCTCCCTCATCCGGACTCCAATTCGGCCGATTTTTTTTTTTCAAATTGGGTATTATTTCACAAAAAACCCATATTTTCAATTAGATTCTGTAGATTTTGCACCAGAATGTACATATCTGATCCGCAAACTCATCACCCCAAAAAATGTCTACAACCCAACTAATTTTTGAATCAGCGATATCTCCCTTATCCGGACCCCGATTCAGCTAATTTTTTTTTCAAATTGGGTATTTTTTGTGTCAGGCGGAAAGAGTTGATAGTGCGGACACAACCAACCTCCCTAAGAGCCTAAGACTCTCTAGTGACAAACAAGACAAACAAGAGCAATCCTTCTCTAAACATGCATTTACTATATAAGAAATCAAGTGTTTAGATCCTACCTGTAGTCCAACGCTGTTGTAGAAGTCCAGCCTCGCTGATCCGGATGAGCTCCTCCTTCACTTTGAAACCTGCATTCACTAACAATCAAACGATTAAATAGCACTTGATAATCTCATAAAATAAAACATATTTAACACATAGACCAAGGAGTACATGAAACAACTCATAAATAACAAGTTATTGAGAAGAATGGACTCATTTGCATTAATAGGAAACAAAAGGAATAATTACAACCTGAGCCTTGGTGTTGTGCAAGTCCCTCCCAGGGTCCATCAAGAGTTCTCCTTTACTTTGACAAAGCTCACCCACTTCCAAATAGAACAAGCAAAGATGGTAATCTCTCCTCACAAGCTTCTAAATGGGAGTCCTAATTCCAGCAGCATCTACCCTTAGAAATGTTTAGCTTCCAACCTCCCCTCCTTCTGGCCCAATGCTTGTATTTATAGTGCTCAAGAGGAAGTTAATCAGGTCCACCATCAATGTGATAATCCCCTCTTTGGATGGGATAGCTCCCTTATTGATGGGATAAGTTCCTCTTTGGTAGGGGTACATGAACCATCTGGAGGCGCTTCATACACGTCAAACATACTTCTAGAAGCCTCTAGAAATGACCACAAGTAACTTTTTTAAAGTGAAACTTGCGCTTTTTGACCTTTACAGGGGTACGCACCTGCCCCTTTACATACAAAGCGTACAAGTACGCAGTTTTTGTGAACATTAGGTGCGTATACGCAGCTAAGGCCGAGAGAATCTGCATACCCAGAGATAAACACATTTACAAAGACTTTCTCTCTTTTTAGAGTTTTGACATGGAGAGCAGAGGCATAAGACTTGCCCAGGAGGATAGAATGGCTGTTGATAGAGCCATACTAACTGTAAATAGCCATGGTGACATTTTTTAGTGTAACAGATTGCCCCCTAAAGTGTGAAGCCTGTAGTAGATTAGGGTTTCGTATTATCTAGGAAGGGTGAAGCGTTTTATCATTTCAAGGATTATCTCGCAGAGAGCCTGGTCAGAACCAGCAATTTTCAACACAAAATACATGTATAAGATTATATCATCGCTGAGGTAGGCATTCCCATACTCAGATCAAAACTTTAACTAACAGACTAACTACTCTGATACAGGAATGATCTTGCAGTACATCATAATCATAGACTTTTGTAGACACAGTATGGGCGCAGCCATCTGTTTATGATTAGTCTACTTAGATAATGAATACAAAACTCCTTGCAGCCTGGATGGTGGAAACTAGATCCAGGGTCTTTATTTCTACTTCCCGAATTGGTACGATTCTAGCCATGCGAATAAATGAGTTGATGTCGAACATGGTAGAAACCACTTGATTACCAGTCAATGATGTAAACTGTTAACAAGTGTGAGAGAGACCACCAGTAATGTCAATGGTTCTCAAAGTACCCAGTACAATCCATGAGATGTGAATGAATGAGTTGATGTCGAACATTTCACGGAATCCTTCGATCGAAAGTCAATGATGTAAACTGACGTCAAAGGCGAGAAACCTGCCATTGATGCATGCAGACTTCAAGGTACTGACGATTTCTAAGTCATCTCTCTAGATAATGTGCTGATGTCGATAGAAAGCGACCCGTTGCAGGCAAGCCCACAACACGAAATCATTGTTCAAGTTGAAGAAATGTTGCTGTAAGGACTGACTCAGGGATGGTCAAATGGATGACAAGTATTTTGCAGATGAAAGTTTTGCTTGTAGACCTCTTGAACACATAACGACACAACAGATGGCTTGGTGATGAATGACTCAAAGTTAATCCCCGGAACCCGGCTGAAGACTTTCAATGTGGTTTGATCAACTGTGAGGTAAAGGATTTCCCAACCCAGGTGAATGAAAAGTGTCGTGTTCAAGAGTGGTAATAAGGTTTCTTCTGAGACAAAGGATAACAAATAGGCTCATTCTTCTCTCTTTTCCCCCACCATTTCTAGCAAGTACCTCTTTAACAAGCTTGAGGAGGATAACATATTCTTGATTATAAGCTCATCCTTCGGATGAGTCCAACCTAGTTTTGATTCGAACCCTAGGAAGGAGTGGTTCGTTCCTGTTTGTAATTGAACAGGTCCTTTACTGTGAAATTTTAACGAGCCCAGTATAGGAGAAACTCGGCGTTTTTCAATTTTAGAGAGTCTAAGAAACTTAAGAAGACTCCAGGTTGAACTTTTTCGTAAATTTGTGTCCCCCAAGCCCGAAAAAGTATAAAATATACCTGGGAGAACCGCTTGATCTTGCGACCAAGGAGTACTTTCATGATTAGTGTCTCTGACCTGAAAAGTAAAAAGCGATCAAGGACACGTCGTTTTATTTCCATATCAAGTTTGAAACGACAAAAACCCGGCAATCTTTTCATGTTTTTACGGTCAGAAAAGAGCTATAAGGGGACCGTCTTTTAATTCTTTTTTAACGAGTGTAAAAGAAACGCTCGGCAATCTTTTCATGTTTTAGGAGTCAGAAAAGAGCTTAAAAGATGACTCTGACGTGAAAAATGATAATTTACCCTAAAGTCCCTTTGTCCTGCACAGAAACAACACATTACTCATACCTGTTTAAGATGGGCAAAAATACATCGAAAATATCCTTTCATGGTGAAAAATAAACAAATTTAGCATTTATTTATCCAAAAAACCTATAAAAAGACTTCTTACCATGTCAATTTTACCATTTTACTGTTGAGGTTGAGAAAAGGGCTTTTGGCAAGAAACTTCCCGTGGAGATTGCGGAGAATTCGACTGTCAGAATCGAACGTCGTTTCACCAGGTATTCTACAACACCCCTCTCTTGATTTCCATCCGTTTAGAATTCATTTTTAAGCTTTTATTTGATTTTTTGGGGGTCTTGGGGTTTCAAGATGTGCACTTCGGGGTACGCAGGTCATGCACTGCTGACCTGCGTACCCCGATATTTTCTCAATCGGAAAATTACGGGGTGTACGCACCCGGCCTTAAGGGCAGCTGCGTCCAGACGCTCTGTTCCTAAAGGCCGGGGTGCGTACCCCGCAAAACACAAATTGAAACCCTCATACCTCCAAAATAAACCAAAATTTTAAATTTTATGGATCCTAACTGATGTTTTATGATGTGTAGGGAGCACATCATGCTTGATTGGCGCGAAAGAGAGCACGAGGACGTTGATTTCGCTGCAATCAATCATCAACCCTCCATTGATGCTTTAAAGGCATGCGGACTATACAAATACTGGGCCATAGCTGGCATGAGGGCACAGGTGCCATTCTTAGAGTGGCTGGTTGAAAGGTGGAATGTCCAGGAACAATGATTTTACATCGGAGAGCACCAGCTCGAGATAGAGCCCTCTGATATATATTTTCTCACTAGTTTGCCCAACAGGGGCGAGCAACTGACTCTCTCCGGGACTAGGCCGGGTGGCCAATCCCTTGCTAGCCTCCGGCTAGAGTGGTGCAACAATCAGAACCAGGAGAAAGGGATAGAAATCAAATATATATCCCTTCCTGAACTTATGGTAATTGCCTTTACAGTTACCAGACTCTGCGGCGCAGCCGCCTTACACATTGCCACCGGGTCCCAAATGCGGATAGCGATAGATTGCTACCAAGGCACCATTTTCAACTGGTGCGAAGCTGTGTTGGCCAACATGAAGGCCCAACTAACTAGGGTAAAGACCGGGAAACTAAAGACATTTGGGTATGGGCCTTTGGTTGTGAGCTTTGCCCTAGAGAGAGTTCCTATGTTGATCCCTCAGCAGCTTACTATTCCAGTTGGGGCTCCTCAGGAGCCTAAGTTGACGAGATGGGTTACAGTGATGGCCCGGCATCCTGATGAGGGCACGACAGTGGTTCGATTTCCTGATGGTTACTTTCACTGGCTAGAGGGCCAGGTCTTTGCTATTCAGGACTTTCCTTATGCCGGAATGGATTTTCGGAATGATCCGGACATGGTTCTTCCACAGGGAGAACAATGGGATGACAGAGGTACTTTATTTTTCACAAGTTTTTAAATTATCTATTTTTTTTTGTTTTTTATATATATCGTCTCAAAACTGACAACACAAATTTTCAAAATGCAGATGTAGGTCCACGGCGTCCAGCCAACCTCCGGGCTTTTGAGAGGAGAGTACCAGCACCAGCCCCACAGGATGCAGCCGCAGAGACCTTAGCCGAGCTGGAACAGGATCTAGAGCGTCTGACGGCGGATATACCAGAGACCACCATAGATGACATTCCCATTCGACTTCAGCGCTATGTGGTCGCAGTCCCATGACCTTTTAGGAGGTTCTTGTGTAGGGTAGCGCGGGCAGTGGTCTCGTATAGGGAGCATCACCAGTGACTGGATGGTCACCTTTTGTAGTCACATGTGACATTTTGACTTTTTTGTACTTATCATTTTTGCCGATCATAAGGTGTTTTTCAACCTATGATCGAAGACGATGTATATTTTTGACACACTCCTATCTATATATATATATCATTATTACCGGCTCATCTTGTTTAACATATGTGATGAAATGTTTTTAAATTTACTTGTATGATTATCGCAAATGTCTGTCCAACATTCGAGAAGCAATTGCATCTGCTAATGTATTTAAAGACCTTGGAATATGCTGATATTCAATGTAATCAAATTCACGTTCCAAGAGGCGCACTCTCAAAAACAACCTTAATAACACAGGATTTCTAATGGCATATACTCTATTAAGCTGTAATACAACGAGTTCAGAATCTAACCTCATTATCAAACGTCGAATTCCAAATGAAATAGATTCAGACAATAATTCAACCACTGCATTGTATTTTGCAATGTTATTCGTCGTTTGACCGAGCCTCACCCCATGCATAGAAACTAACTCGTCAGAGGGCAAATAGATAACCCAAGCTGTGGAAGAGATATTCCCTGTACTACGACAAGCACCATCGGCAAATCCAATGTACGTTTGGAGAGGCGTCGACATCTGCAATATCAAGAGTAAAACCAAGATAAGCTAGAATAACGATGAAAAACACACTTTCTAAGCTAAGCACACTATCTAAACTAACAAACATACTAGATAGAAAGAAAACCTAACCTAACTAAAATTCTCCATACCCATCATTCAAGCATAATACCTCTTAAGGTAAAGTCCATTTCTGGGTTTACCCAAAGAGTCCCCATCAAAATCTACCAGCTCATAGGCCCCTTTTGCTAGCTTTCGCTTTACAATGTAGGGTCCATGCCACATAGGAACAAATTTTCCAGCACCTAGCTTATCGTTAGCTTGATCATATAATAGCACTAGGTCTCCCTCCGAAAAACTTCGAGGGGTCACATTTCTATCATACTGAGCTTTCATCTGCTTCGCGTGAGTCTCGATTGCCAATGTAGCGTCACGTCGAGTCTCATCTAACTGAGCTAAGTATAATAAACGTTTCTCCTCTTCGGAAGTAGCTGGGAGTAATTCGACAGCCATTTGAAGTGATGGGATTTCACATTCAATGGGTAACACAGCTTCCAAGCCATAAACTAGCTGGAAAGGAGTGAACCCTGTTGAAGTTTTCACTGAAGTTCGATATGCCCACAGCGCTGAAAATAACTTGTTGTGCCAATTCGACCGATGAATACCAATGATTCGTCAGATCATGATAACCAAAACTTTGTTGATAGACTCAACCAAACCGTTGGCTTGCAGATAATAAGGAGTAGAGCTATCGTGGCGCAAACCAAGCTGGCTTGTAAGCTCAGTCATCATGATGTTTCGAAAATGGCTCCCATGGTCAGTGATGATCGCTTGTGGGACACCAAACCTAGTTATAATGTGATTGAATATGAAAACTGCAGCTGTTTTGCCGCTTTCGTCGAATGTAGGCATCGCCTCGGCCCATTTAGTAAAATAATCAACCGCGAGGATGATATACGCATGCCCCCCGGCCGAGTGAGGGTTACAAGTAATAAAATCGATACCCCATTTGGCGAAAGGACCAACGACAATTATAGGATGGAGAGGAGCAGGTGGTGCGCGCATCTTGCGATCAAACACTTGACAGTTGTGGCACTTTCAGACCGCAATGATACAATCTTTAAACATGAACGGCCAAAAATAGCCAGCGCGCAACACCTTCTGAGCTGTGGCATACCCAGACATATGACTGCCACATGCTCCAGAGTGACAATCATTCAAAACCCTCTCAGCCTCTTCGTGAGTTAAACAACGTCGAAAAACTAAGTCTGCCCCCCGGTGATAAAGTGCATCTCCAACAATTCTGTATTGTTGGGATTGAAACTGAATTTTCCGACGTTCCGACTTTGAAGCTTCAGGCCGAAAGGTTTGGGTTTGGAGATAGATGATTATATCCCCGTACCACGGATCTAAAGTACTGATAAGAAACAAAGTTTCGTCCGCAATGGACTCCTCTGCCACAGTTTATGTGTCAGCACGCGGGAAATCACACATCAATTCCGCAAAAACTAAGGATTTCTTAGACTTGGACTTCTCAAACTCCAAGTCGAACTCTTGCAGGATAACGATCCATTTAGAGTACTTGCCCCCTAGCAGTTTTTTAGTCAAAATATAAATCATAGGGTTCCAATCCGAAATTACTGTATTTTTGCGGAGAAGAATGTAGTGACGAAAACACTGGACAGCTTGAACGGCTGCCAGGGCCAATTTCTCCACATGTGAATATTTTAGCTCAGTGGGGTTTAATTTCCTACTAAGATAATATATCACATGTTCCGCTCCGAATTCATCTTCTTGAACTAACACCATTCCAATAGTGGAATGCGAACCTGCGAGGTATAAGAAGTAGTCCTGGTTGTAGTTGGGAGGATGCAACAACGGTGCATGGGTCAACGCGTGCTTAAGTGCATCAAAAGATTGTTGGGCAATCTCGTCCCACAAGAATTGAGCGTTCTGTTTCAACAACCGTGTAAAACCTTTAGTGACCTCGGCGTAATTTGGAATGAATCGGCGTAAAAAGTTTGCTTTCCCTTGCAAACTTTGGAGTTGGCGCAAACTCGAAGGAGGAGGCAATTTGATGATAGTTTCGACCTTCGAGGGATCGACGTGAATGCCGGCTTTTGAAACAACAAATCCCAGCAATCGACCCGTTTCTATACAGAATACACACTTGTGGGGATTCAACCGAATACGATAATGCCTACACCTCATAAAGATTGCTCGTAAATGGACAAGGTGATCAGCTCGATGTAAAGAATGAGCAGGCAAATCATCGAGGTACGGTTGCACAATGTGCTTGATGTCATGAAATGCGTAAGACATCGCCCGTTGAAAAGTGGCTCTGGCATTCTTAAGCCCAAAAGGTAATTTGCAATAAGCAAATGTCCCCCATGGACAAATGAATGTCGTTTTTGGTTGATCGGCAGGTAGAATATTGATTTGATTATAGCCCGAAAAACCATCCATAAAGGAAAACATTTCACTGCCGGCAAAATCATCAATGATTTGATCGATATAAGGCGTTGGATAGTTGTCTTTTGGACAAGCTCGATTTATATCCCTATAGTCGATACAGATTCTTATTGTTCCTTGTTTCTTGTTAACCGGAACAATATTCGATACCCAATCCGTTAACGGGATTGGATAAATGAAACCTGATTTCAACAGCTTTTCAACTTCTGGTTTAATCACAGCCGCTTTCCGAGGGTGAATCTGACGCAACCGTTGACGGACGGGTTTAGCGTCCGGGTAGGTCTTTATTTCATGAACAACAATGGCAGGATCGATTCCCAGCATTTCCTCGTAAGACCAGGCAAACACATCGCGGAATTCTTGGAATAGGGCCTTGTAAGTTTGGATTTCATCTTCTGTACATGAGGCACCTATATGAATGTTTTCCTCAATTCCGGGCTTCACTGAAATGTCAATGGGAATAGTGCGAGAAATATTCCCTAAATTCAACTCTGAATCAGAATGTTTCATTGGATTCTGAGCGTCTTTGACATATTCAGCGGTAAAAATAGATGAAAAATCATTTTCAAAAGCATCATCCTCAGGCAAAAACGAAGATCTATGATGAAGATCTTCCCATGGTAGATCGTCTACACTTAGGATTTCGCGAAGTTGCTCGTCAGATGACACGACTTCGGGAAATGCTATCCGTTCTGAGGTTGATGTGAAAAGTGATTCTTCACTGACCACATCCATTTGGTCGATTTGGGTTGAACGCGAATCGGTAAAAGACATGACGGCTTCATAAGCAATTTCATATGGACTCAAAGGCATAGCATCACCAAATGAGTCTAGCTCAGATTCAGATGGGACAATCCAAGGATCATCGTAAATAATGGTGTCTGATGTAATCATATGAATTGATGCAAATGAAGGGCTGCGTTGATTGGAGGGAAAGGAAAAGTTCCTAGTAAACTGGAATCTTTAACTAAACCTACGCCAACGTCCCTATAAGGGATTGTCGTCTTACCGACATGCTGGATACTCTCTGAAGAGGCTGGGTCGGATGAAAAGTATGCCAGCTGATCAATGGTCACGATCTTACCATTGTGTGGAAACTTTATTACTCTGAAGACCGATGAAACGACCACTGTCATAGCATATGACCAACTTTGACCCAAAAGAAGGTTGTAGTCTAGAGGGGCATCAACCACCTCCACATCCAGACTAACGATTTTACCTTCTACCCCTATAGGCAATTCCTGTAGAATACCAAACGGACGGAACCCACGGCCATCAAAGGCCTTAAGGATGGTCGGGGATTGGTTCAACGAGGGAGAACCAAGCGATCTCCAACACTGAATCGACATAATACACGTGGAAGCTCCCTCATCAATTACAGTCTGATAAATAGGCCTGTTTTTGACTATCACTGGAATTTGGAAAGCCATTTGATGGGGAAGGCGCGGTGTACTATTTTCTAGATCGAAGATTATCAGATTCGGGTCCTGAACATCAACAGCTCCGATAGCCGACAAAAGTAATTTTCGTTGTGCTGGGCATGATTGCAGCACTTCTAAAGCCGACATTGCTGAGGGTGAAACAGCTAAGTCCTCAACAATGTTGTAATTCTAGGCCGCTCTTGCATGTGGATTGAAAGCAGACCTTTGAAGTACACCCTTGGCGAGCGGTTTGATTACTAAGTTTGGGTTAGGTTTTTCAATCTGTAGTGGATCGGAACCAGGAGCTGAGGTTGATGGATTAGAATGAGAAGATTCTGCTTCCTTACCATCAACAGGATTCTTACTACCATAATCTTGCGATCGAGTCGCAATCCTCACATGAGACATCATCAAAATGGGTTCTTCACTGGCAGTCGAGGAAGAACCTATCATCTTACTCTCCTGCTTTGGAAATGGATCTTTTAACACAGCAGGAGTGGGAGAACCTTTGACTATTTTCACAACCTCGGCCCGATGAGGGCAATCTCTTGTAAAATGATCCTCTTCACAAATAAGACAAGGATATCGAGGTTTGCGCTTTTCGTCATTGGTTTCCAACTTTTCTATTTTCTCCTTCGGAGCCTTGTCTGCTTTAGCCTTCTTCTTTCCTTTCTTCTTTCCACCGTTTTTTGATTTGGCTGTAGATGACTCTACGGCGTGAATATCGGCGGAAAGTTCAGGAGAAGACTCTCCTGTCGGGGAATCAGGCAAGGTGATTATAGGAGTAGTAGAATTCTTGGAAGATTTCTTTTTGCTCTTCGTGTTCACCGTACCAATCATACCATCAGCGGCATGAGATCCCGAGGGAGCAGCAGCGATTTGATTCGATTTTAGAAGATCTGGAATCTTCTCGTGTAACGTACCTCACTGAGTATAAACTAAGTCAAGGTACTGCGCCTGGGCAATGACTTGCTCCTCAGTAACTACTCCGGCTTTAGCTACATCTTCAGTAATCTTCGGTAATAATGATTTAACAAACCATTCAGCTAAGATTTGGTCTGGAATAAAAACTTTCACTAGCCTTCTTCGACGTCTCCACTCATGAATGTGATCAGAAATATACGTGGACGTTGATTGTTTTAGTGAAGTTAATAACTCCGTGCCGTTATCGTACTTGACCGGCAACTGAAAGTGTGTTAAGAACGAGGTAGCTAACTGGCTAAAATTGTAAAAAGAGGCCCATGGCAACTCAATGTACCACTTGGCCGCGAGACCAATGAGTGTACGCTGGAAAAGACATAAGCGGATCGAATCATCCGAGATAGAATTTGAAGCACACCAGAGGTGGTAAGTCATCACATGATTGGACAGATCCTCTCCAGACTTACCTTCGAACTTGGGTATATCACTGGGCAACTTATTTGGCATTGGCGGCCAGAACGGAAGATATTGAATTGGATCATTCGTTAGGCGCGTCAAGTCCGGTAAATCCAAAGTTGCGATAAACCGTAATTGCCGGTTAGGATCTCTAAAACTCTGGGTCACAAGACCAGTCCCAGGAGGAGGATATCCAGGATAACTAGGAACAGGAATCGCATTAGGGATATTATATCCTCCTGGAAAACCAGGATTAACCGGACTGTACTGGGGTTGTTGAGGTTGTTGATAAGTATACCCAGGATACGGTTGATACTGGTAAACCGGCTGCTGGATAGCTTGCCCAGATGGGTACTGTCCCTGGTACGGTTGATGAACAAATTGAGGTTGAGTAGTGACAACCGTACTTATACCAGGCTGACCTACAGGCATCTGGACCGTGGTTTGAATCGTAGATCCAGACAACGGTAAAGATGTCTGAGGAGTGGTTGCAGAGACAGTAGAAACCGGAGCTGTCGATACTCCAGAAGTAAATGCGGCAGATGTTGCAGTAGTTGCAGCAGCCGTTTGAGATGGAGTACTAGGTGCAATTGGCGGCTGAGTAACTACCGAAGTTACAGAAGTTTGAACATTTGACTGGACAGGTTGCGGTTGCTGGAGTGGACCAGAAACTACGGGTTGTCCAGCTTGAGGTACCAACTGTATACTTGGCTGCAACACCTGTTGACCCTGTGATGGATCCCACATTATCATTCCAGGGTATTGACCCGTAACAGGTTGAGAATACTGAGATCCATAACCGGATTGAGGATAGGATTGATAACTAAAAGGTACAGTTCCCATACCTTGAACATATGACTGACCCTGAGGTGGTTGATAACCTTGACTCGAGTATTGACCTTGAGGTTGATAACCTTGGGGTAAATACTGATACTGGGGTTGACCTTGACCTTGAGGTTGATACCCTTGAGGTTGATACCCTTGGGGTTGATACCCTTGAGGTAAATATTGATACTGAGGTTGACCCTGGGGTACATATTGAGGCTGGGGTTGACCTTGAGGCATGTATTGCACCATAGGTACATACTGACCTTGAGGCTGCCCTCCAGACATGATTTGTGTACCTTGAGGTTGCCCCCCAGGGGTTAATTGAGGCTGCCCCCCAGGCGGTAATTAGCCACCTTGAGGTTGAGAAACGGGAACTGAACCTGACATCATGTAAATGTCTCCTACACCCAACGGTTTATTACCATTGTTTCCAGCTAATAACCCTTGATCGACGGGTTGAGGAGATGCCCCCGCAAAGATACCAGAAAGTGACTGATACCCAGTGGGAACAGAAGGACCACCGTGTAAGAAATATTCAGGAGTTTGAGTAAACATGGACGACTGACCAGACATATTTACAGGAGTATAAATACCTCCAGGTGGAAAAGGAGTACGAGGTGTAGAAAAACCTATCCCTGAGTTGTCTAAATAATTGGTTAACGAAAGGTACCAAGTAGTACTTCTAGGAGGACTGTAAAAGATAGATTCACGCTCCCTGAGCTCAATAGTAAGTTGATCTTCAAGGTTAGAGATGCCTATTTCTTCCTCTGGAGCAAGTTCTTCAATAGCAATCAAACCAGTTGGAAGATTTTCGGTGATAACTCGTTCTACTCTTGGTGAATCTAGAACACTAGAAGTCGGAGTAACAGGTTCAGATATTTCAGGTTCTTCGCCTATATCACTAGTAGACGAAAAACTACCAGCAAGCTCAGAAACTGTAACAGCTTCGGGATTATAACCTGTCTCTAGACTTTGGTAATCTGGATGGACTACCAAGGAAGATTCTCCTTCTTCAGGTGAACCTACTCTACTGCCACTAGGAGGAGTTACAAGGACCTTCAATCCTTCGTACTGACCCGGGACGTTTTCAGGAGATCCACCCCGTGATCTACGGAGTTTCCTCAACAAATCAGTTCCGGTAACAATCTCAGGTGACTTGCCCCGAAGTCTACGGGACTGTCTCGGTAATTCCGCCACAGCTAAAAACTTTTAACTACTACACACGAAAACAAAGTAAAATCTCAAATCAAACCACCTAAAGTCGCTAAAGAACCAAACAAATTTGAATCACACACCTAAAGAATCTAGGGGGTCAAACCAAGCACAAACAGTAGCCTTCCAGACTGAAAACGCTAGTTGGAGATGAAACCCAACATTGCCGGATTCAGTACAGAAGTGGCGGGTGGAACAGTTACCCCGGCAACCTGTTTAATGAATAGACCGGCACAAGTTCCTCCACTTTAACCGTCTCGAGTGAAGTGAACCCCCCGGAAAATCCAAGTGAGTCTAGCCGATGTCTGCTCCAGGTACAGTGGGATCTTCCCTCCACCGTCACCTCAGTAGAATCCTAAAGATAATGGTCACTAAGGTTACCAACCGCAAAAAATGCACCTGGGGGAACAGTCTACACTCTGACAGCACGCAAGGGCAGAGTATCAAGCTCAATCCCCTTGCCGGTTCCTTGACAATAATCCAAGGTTTACCGACAAGTGACCCCTGGCTCCTCGACAATGGTTAATCCGAGGTTTACCGTTTGTAATACGTGCATGTCTGGCGTCGTTCCCAACGAGGGAGGATTGATCCCCTCACTGGTTCGGACACGAGCTCGTGCTTCTCCTTTAAGAGGAGCTTTCCAGAGTACAAATGAGACAATTGGATTTATTCTATCACAAGATAAGCTACTTGTTTGGTTTTGTTGTCTTGGAGGGTTAATTACTCTCCTACTCCAAGACACTAGCCTGATCTAAATTGGTGTTTCAGAGCCCTAGTAAATAAAAGTTACTACGTTGATTTTACTTTAAGCGTTAATTTTATGGTTTTTCTTAAAGACAAAAGGTAGAGGAAATGAAACCAATGGTGTGTAGACTCGACTCAAGCCACTACAAAGATGCACCTAAGATGATTTATGCTACTTTTCTCTTTCAATGAAACTCCTAACTAAGAGAGTTAGAAAATGCAAATTTTATAGAAAACAACTTTCTTAGTAAAGACAATCAAAGAAACAATTCTCTTTATCTTTTCAAGCATACAAACATGACCACTCCTTACGTGCATGAAAAATTATTTTTCTTTCAAAATACCTCAAAGCTACTTGAAACAAAACTTTTCAAAGCATATTTTTTTTGTATTTTTTTATTTAATAAAGCATATAAATCTATTTTAACGAAAATCAATCTCAAAATCTATAAAATCTATGAAAAATTGACTCACAAGAAAATCAAAAAGAAATTTACTCTAAAGCAAACCTAACGAGGCAAAAGCCTACAAAGATGATTCTAGGTTGTTTTACTTGACCACAATCAAGCCAAGGACCAGCTAATGCAGAATCAAAAGACCAGTCAAAACAAAACTCAAATCTTTTTGTTCTTTTTGTAAAATGGAATTCAATACTCAATCAACAAGCACTTCGAAATTTACCAAAGAGACGACTCAAAGGTAAGTTGCTCTCACAGGTAGACTTTATGACAGGTCTGACTCCGAAGAAGGCTGACAAAACCAGAGAGATCTAAGGCTTGACAACTTCTACCGCCAAAGTCACTACAGGACCTACTCAAAAATCAAACCCTAGGGCTTAAACTTCTATGAAATCCACTAAAACACTCAATGCTATCGAAACAAGTTCAGGTGAAGATCTTTGACAAGAGACTAATGGATCTGGGCAGTAAAAGCTAAGAAAAAGTAAAATCTAAGAGGAAAAATGTAAAAAATGGAAATTTCTTAATTTTTAGCAGGGTACGCAGGCAACCTGTTAAGACAGGTTCGGGCCCGCTCTGTGCACACAGCAACAGTGCGTACAGGTACGCACTGTGCAATACTCAGAGGGTGCCTACTACTGAAAAAACCAAGAAAAACTAAATTCAATCTAACCCTAAGCTAACCCACCCAAATACAAAGTCACAGAGCCAAAAACCAGAAAATAAATGACTTTTCTCAGATCAAAGTTGCATACAAAGGAAAAAACTTTCTCATCAATGGAATCCCCAGCGGAGTCGCCATTTTGTCAGGCGGAAAGAGTTGATAGTGCGGACACAACCAACCTCCCTAGGAGCCTAAGACTCTCTAGTGACAAACAAGACAAACAAGAGCAATCCTTCTCTAAACATGCATTTACTATATAAGAAATCAAGTGTTTAGATCCTACCTGTAGTCCAACGTTGTTGTAGCATGTTAGCTACCTATACCAATAGGTTTCATATTTCATGATTGGCAGGGAAAGGTCCAAATATGCTCTACTTTGATGATGCAAAGATCCCATATTTTCAAGAGAAGACAAGTTGTGCATATAGCTTGATATAGACTCAATTTTGATGGATGGTCCAACTGCCTAATCTGGATCATGCCATGTTTTAAATTTTCAGTTGTAGAATAGAGAAAGAAGTCTGTCCAAACTGTTTAATCTTGGCAGACAAGTAGCTTAGGTAGAAAAGTAAGGCTCCCAACTGCTTAATCTGGGACCTTGGAAGCAATAAGGGTAGCAGTAGATAGAAAATCAAAAGGAAAAAGCCAGAGAAAAGAAAAGGCAAATAAGGGTCTGCAAGTCTAAGTGCACCCTCCAAGAAGAAACAAAAAATGCTAGGCAAATAGATGGGTAGGCAGATGGGGTTGCAGAAGTGTCATTCCTTACAATTGAAGGTGTGCTAACCTATTTCACAAAGCAAAATCAATGTATTGAGAAGTCCTTCTTCTCTATCAGGTTGCAGCAAAGCAAAGAAGCATGTCTAACTTCCCAATTTTTCCCTTTTCCATTCATTACTAACATCCCCTCATCAGTTGAGATTCATGGAATAATTGGTGGTTTTATGGTGGTTCTTAGTCCTATTAGAAGCTACATTTCCTGTCTAAATTCTTTTCATTTTGATCTACTTCCTAAGCTAAGTTATTTTCAAATAAACTTAGTAATATCACCCCTCATCCACTCTTCCACCCACATTAATTTCTAACTTCTATTATATAATTCCCCTATGTTACCCCTTCCCCTACTATTATAACACCATGGTGTATAAACCCCCAAGCATTGTATAAATATCCCTCCCCTTGGCATTATAGCCAATAAGTCATCTGTCAGGGATCAAATTGACATCTGGTCAGCTTGAGAAACCTAAGCCTTACCCCCCTTCTCCCTTCTGAATCTAGTTAACCCATTAAACCCTTTGTTGGCTAAGAAAACCTTATGAACAAACCCTTTTTACCCCTAACCCGCCTTATCCGAAAAAAGCACATAAAAACCCACTTTTTTGAGTTTATCCAAAGTATCGGCGCGGTATTATTTGTATTTTTATTTTTACATTGAAAAACCATATGATCCCACCGAAACCTAAAGTCCCGCTGGGCACACCTTTCGAAGGAAAATAATATTTTATTACTTCCCCGCTGCCGTATCGTCTGCGCTTTTTAGCGACCCGTCAACCGTCCGATCAGGCGCCTTTGATCGGACGGCCATTATGCATATCGGGTTGGGCCCAACGTCCGAAGATTAGCGCACGAGAAACTGTCAGAGGGTGATGTCAGGCCTTTGCCACGCATCGCCCTCACAATTTCTCAGGTCGCCCTCTGACAAAACCCTGACCGTATCAAAGGCGGTCCGAGAAAAACCATTACCGCTTATCATTTACCGCCGGTTCTGTTATACCTGCGTCATCGCCACGTCGGACCCACGTTAGTGCCACCCCGCCGTCGCGTCAGAAATCTTGTCCGCCCCTGCACTGATATGTCTGCCACCTCATTATCCCGTGCACCAATCACAGCTTGCCACCTCACCTGATGACGTCATGCTGACGTCATCCGACCTTGACCCCACCTGATGACATCATGCTGACGTCATCTCAAAGATGCGCCAATATGCCAAAAATCCATATTTTAGCCAAAAATGCGTGTTTTTTCTCACTTTTTCCAAAACAACTATTGATTTTCCTGCATGCATTTTACGACCATTTTAGCGCCAACCTGCACAACTCGACTCTGAAACCGTGGGCACCTCCGTCGTACCTGCATTTGCAACTGTTATCGACAATTCGCAAGGTATTTCTCAAAATTGTTCCCTGCACCTGGTTTTATCCATGTTTCTGTAAGCAAGCTGTTTAAGAGAGTGTAATGCACCAAAATCACCATTAAGCATCCAGTGACCTGCACTCATGTCCAACTAGCAAGGCAACAGACCTTCTGCCAAATCTGCATTTGACCAAATTCACCTGAATTCACAGGTAGTTCGCGCAGTTGTGAACTAGAAACCTCCATTACAATAATTCACCATAGAAATACTCTAGTCAGTCCTGCTACCATTTTAATCAATCCTATAAACGTTATTTCAATTTCTGTTTGCTCAATTCACCCTCTGTTCCCTACAATTCACAGTTACATCGTCAAGAAACTCCTCTGCGTCCTTCTGCTCACTCAAAATAGTTTACATACAATTCAGAAGCCTTACTAGCCATGGAAACACCAATAGCCTTGAATATCCAACCTCTGAATGCCCCTCAAAGGGAGTTAGACTGGAAAGCCCTGGGGGATGTAGATTATCAGATGATAGACCGGTTCCCAATGGGTTCCAAGTTCAATATTCACATGCTAAATGAATTGAAAGCCCAATACCTTGGTGGAGCTGATATTTTGGGGATTTGGGACTCAAATTTGCCCATTTACAACCTCCCTCAAGTCAATGCCCTTCCAGACTTGCTCCACAAGTGCCAGGAATGCTATGATCCATGCCAAAGAGCTGTTCTCAGTCCTTCAGGCTCAATCTTATTCCATATTACCCCAGAAACCATAAATGAGATGCTGCATTTCCACTCTGCAAGGCCATTGACCCCTCTCTCCATGTTGGACCTAGTAAAGAAGGGAAGTAATTTGTCAAGTGCCCAGATCATTAAAATTAATCAGTTATTCATACAGCCAAGCTCTGAAACTATGAGGACTCCTCCCATTGGATATCACTACCTGAATGACTTGGGCAGAATGCTAGTGGATTTGATCAGCTACGTTCTGGGGTACAAGGGAATTGAGAATGTTGATGACACAATAATGGAAATGATGTCCATATTTTCTCCTGGAAAGTCTCCAGCTGTGCACTATGACTATGCCACATATATTGCAGAAAAGATCCATGAACAGCTAATGAATCTAGAAAGGGAAAGGGTGTTCAGATACACCTCATACATCTACCACCTGTTCTTGTTTTATCAACCAGACAGCTTCTCCATCCCCCTCAAGAAACTTAATGCCCAGGGGAATCCAAGGTCAGTTGTGTTTTGGACTTCAGTTTTCCATAATGTTTCTCAATCACCATACACATACTGTGAATTTATAGACCTGTTCATTCACCCAGCTATGACATTGCTGTATGGTGTCCCTCCTCCAAGGTTGACCGATGACATGCAGAGAGTTCTCCATCTCTCCAAATCCTACATCATTGGTGATTGGTATTTTTACCAACACCACACAGTAATAAGAATATATGGCTGTGAATTGGACCCTTACAAGCTGCCAAGGTATGTCCCTATGAGACTTTTTGCCCTAGAATACTTCAGGAAGTTTGGAAATGCAGACTGCTTCCATTTCCAAAGTAGGAATAAGAAGGTGCAGCTGAAGGTGAGGAACCGGCTAGGCCCTTTTCTATACAATAAAATAGAGGAGGGATGGAAGGAGGCAGATATGATTTTAGAGGGCTTCAAATTGCAAACCAGTTTCAAATGGATACCTTATGACCCTAATCATTTTATCTCCCTCAAAAGGATAAAATACAAATTGGGTAACTATGCACATGTTAGGCTGCCTCATGTTGAAAAGTATGCAAATTCTTTGAGCTGGAAAGAGGGCATTCTAGAAGAGCCAATTACTAGAGAGCAGATGCTAGAGAGAGAGGCTAGGAATTTGCAAAAAGAGGCTGACTTGGAAACTTGTGGACAGGTTTCCTTATCATATCAAAGGCAACTTGGAGCATCTGCCTCTTCTTCAACAACACATCAGCAAGTTGCCATGGACACTCAACAAACATCCAAAAAAGGCAAAGAAAAGCAGGTGGAACAAGAGCAACCACCTCCCATGATTGAAGAGCAAACAGAAAAAGAGGTGGAACAGCAGGAAGTACATCAACAGCAGCAGGTAGAACAATAGCAACAACAAGAAGAACAAACACAGGAGCAGCCTGTACAGCAAGAGCAGACAGTGGAAGACCCAAAACCCACTGAGCAACAGCCACAGCAAACTGTGCCTCCAAGGCAAGAAACATCAGCTGAAGCATCAATCCTCCAAACTCCACAAAAGGAGGATACTAGCAGGAAAAGGGACAGAGAGACTCCCTTGACCACATCAATAAGTCATGGTGAGAAAAGACAGAGATTGAATCCTTTCTCTGAGGAGGAAATGCCAATAGGGCAGTCTCTGGGCATGGGCCCACCTAGTAGAGAAGCATCTGCAAGTTCCTTCCAACAGGAAAAGGACAGGACAGTGGGAGGAGAAGTCAGCTCCTCAAGCCAGCAGAGAGAAGGTGAAGGAGGAATCAAACAGCAGTTCATAGACATAAAGAGGAGGAATGAGCCAATAAAGATACAACTATACAATCATTTGTTGAAAATGGCTCCCACTAACCAGCAAAGACTGATGTCTGCGTATGATGTTAGTGAAGGCAAAATGATCATGAGTCATTTTTTGCTAGCTGTAGCACAACCCCAGTCTCCTGCAGATTATATAAGGACCAATCTTGAGGTCCTTGCCAAGGACATCCACCCTATGGACAAAATTGAATTACATAAACAAACGGGTGAGATGGTGTATGCTTCCTTGGCAGACAAAACATTGGATAATTATAGGCTAGAGAATAGCCTTCATAATACAGCTGCCCAAATTGAGTTGGAAAGGGCATCCTCTCAAGCTAAGGACAACAGAATTAGGTCCTTAGAAGATATAATCATAGAAATTGGGCATGATCCCAAGGATATCAAGGGTATACAAGAGATATTGAAGTTGAGGGATGCAGACATGGCAGCGTTGAGGAGAAAGATAAAAATTCCAGCCACAATTCACCCTCAAACAGATGAAATTGTCCAGAAGAGGCATGATCAAGATGCCTCAGCCTTACTGGTGTCTCTATATAAGCAGCTAATCCAGACTCAAGAAAAGCTGGGAGAATCAGAGGCTGCACAGGCAGCATTGCAGGCAGCTTTGAAGCAAAAAGAAGAAGGTCAGACCTCCCAGCATCCTCCTGAAATAATAAATCTTGAGGAAACTGCTCCAACTACTGTTCCTCCTCCTCAACAAACAGGACAGACAGCACCATCCACCTCAGCACCACCAGCAACAACAGAGCAGGCCCCAAGCCTGGACATGCAAAAGCTGAGAAATGAGATTGGGGCCTTGGAAGCACAAATGACAGAATTGAATTAGGCAAGGGAGAAACTAGCCAAAGTCAATGAAAGATATGACAAGTCCAAGCAGACTGTGGCAGAAAAGGGCAGGGAAATAAAAGCCCTCAAAGAAAGAATAAAGGAGCTAGAAAAGGAGCTCCAACTGGATAAAGTGGTGGCCGAGATCAAGACAGTGCTATGGGCCAATATTGGCCAGTCTATTACTGACCAATGGCAGTATATTGACACAATCCATGAGCAGCTGGAGCTCATTGCAAAGGCACAGAAGGAGATTCAGAGATCAAGGGCAGCTCTAGGCAATATGCCTGAAATTGCCACCAGGATGGTCAATGTGCTCAATAACAGAACAAGTTCTCAGTTAGCAACCATGGGAATTCCTAACAGGACTGAGACTATTATGTTGGTAAAAAGGGTCCTTACGCTAAGAAACTTAGTGCAGACATTGGAGAGAAGGACCCAAGACATGCAGACCGAGGTAAACAGATTTATGGACAAATTTGTGGTATTACAGAACAAAGGTCTCCCTGGCTTACTGAACAGTGCAGGGAAACTGCTTACCCATGAGCAGTATGCCAAGAGGGTCAATACATTTGCCACAAGTCAGATCACTGAAAGGCCTAGCACCTCAGAAGAAACAGGGCCAGCTACAGGACAAAGTCTCTACAACAGAGTAGAGAATTTATTCTTTATAATGAATGAAATTAATCACCTGTTTGAAGTGCCTCCTAACTTCTATAAATACACAGAGGTAGATGAGACTATGGAGGCAATTCTCAGGCATCAACTACCCACACAGGAATGGTGGACAAAGGCAATACAGATGATCCTATAGACCAGGAAGCCATTCTTCAAGTTGTTCATCAAAAAATACGAATTGGCATGCACAGGAAAACATAGTAAAATCAGCATGCATGAAAAGATAAAAGCTGAGCCAACTCAGCAGGACTTTCGGCCAGCAAGTCAAGATGGACAGCTACAGGTGACAGGACCGAAAAGTTACAGCAGAGAAGCCACATCAGTGCATTTTCCAGCATTTAAAGCAGATCATTCCAACCGACTCAGTGGCCTCCAAAGGCCAAAATATCTTCTGACTGATATAAATGAACATTTATGATGTATTAAGGACAACAATAAATTTTTATCTGCTGTTATGTACAAAGTTGGTGAAATATTTATTTCTCAGATGACTCAACGCCATAGATATTTTGTATTACCGTTTGTATATATTTGCCCCTCGCATAAGCTTGCAGGGGTTGTTGTTGATTTCTTTTGAAGAAGTTCCTATGCTGTAATCTTTGCAGAGTTTAATAACAGAAGTAATGGAATTTCTGAAGTTCTGAGTTGTTGAATGCGTTCATGGTGTTTTGTTGAAGTTTGCAGGATCCCTGTGCATCTCATATACAATAAGTTTTCTGTAACTCTCCTAGTTTTTTGTTTCAATCTTTTACAATCCATAAATGTTTCTAAGTTCTAAGTATTTAGCAGCGAAGAAAAAGAATAGCCTTTAGGATTTATTCATGCAATACCCTGAGCTCAATCTATGTTGTTAATGAATGTTTTTCCTCAGTTATAATCTTGATAAGTGTAATTCTTAATTGCTACACTTTCAGAATATATCTCTCACAGTGACCCTTGTTTCAGGAATTCAAGTTTGCTCCTGAACAATATATTTCACTTTCACAGCATTAGTTTAATGGAGAATTCTTAATTGCTTTCCATTAGCTAAACATGCATCATCATACATCATCACCTAAACCTTAAATTTTGTTTGCTGAGATACCCAATAGGCCCTGCAGTCTGAACATTCCCACTGAAGCATTTCAAGCATTTCACAGCTCTAGACTCCATTGCCCAATGAAATACAACTGTCTAAACATTACATCTTAGGCATTGAAAGACATCCTTCAACCAAAACATAAACAAAAACCTGAGCATAATAGCTAGCCTAAAACACTATCATAACAGAGACAAATTATTAAGAGAGAGCCCTCTCTGATCACAGTTTGGCTAGAAACTGTAATCCAAAGATTGGTTAGTGGTTACCCCGGTCGTATTCCCTTGGGAGTCATAGGGAACAACCTGGGTGTTAACATAATTGGCGACTCCACTGGGGACCAAGCATACTTTTCAAAATGTTGTCTGTCCATAGACAGTGGTTCTAAAAAGGCTTAATCAGGCCCTTAAACAATCCTAAAATATCTTAGAAAATACTCAAAAAGAAGTTCAGAAGCTGGCTCCTAAAAGGGAAAGCAGGTACACTAGGTCAAACCCTGACCCAAATCCACCAGCTGTGTTTGAGAATCCTAATATAATCCCTAGAATAATTAGGAAGCAGCAGAGGCAGGAAAATCCTAGAGATTTGAGTCCTGAGACAGCTCACCCTGAACCAGTTCCAACCCCAATCAAAGTTCTATTTAGGTCTACCCCTGTCTCCCCCAGTTCACCATCCACATCTCAAAGCCCTCCTTGCACATCTTCACCCACTGCACGTATCCCCTTGAACAACACTCTAGGTGCTGCTACACCTGTTACCCCTGTGGTACACATCGTTCCTTTTATCCCAGCTGCTTTTGTTAATCCCCCAAACCTTGTGAATATGGCTAACAGATATGCACCCTTGCAGATACCAGCTAATGCTGCAGCTCTACCCCAAGACTACCAAACCAAAATCTCATATTTTGACTCCACTGGCCCTTTGACAGCTATTCAGCATGCCAAAAGGATGCAAGACCATTTTGAAACTTATGAAATAGATGAATATGACACTATCAAAAGGGGTCCTCAAGAGACTGTTTTGGAGTATTGTGCAAGATTCAACAATGTATATAACGCAATCCCACAAAATATAAGACCCCCTCCTGATTTAGCTTTGTACAAATTCCCTGATGGTTTTGGCCCTGACATGGCCTATCAGTTGAAGGAAAGAGACCCTCAAACCCTTGCAGATGCCCAAAAGGTTGCCGTCACAGTCGAAGCTAACCTGATTGCCAAAAGAAACAGAGCAAGGTTGGAAAAGAGAACCACTTTGAACGAGGAACCCTCAGCCTTTGATCAAAAACTGGATGCTATACTCACTGGTATGAAGAGATTGGGGGATAGAGTGGAATCGGTTGAGAGAAATTCCTCATGGGAAGCACCACAAAACAACCCTCCTAGGAATCCAAATTTTAGGAGAAATCAAAATCCAAATGTTGGCAAGACTAATTCTGACCAAGACATAAGACCCCCTTTCCAAGAAAACTATGCTGAAACTTCCACATCAAGTGAACCCAATGAAGATTCTCAGATTAATTTAATGGCTCTAGATGGTGAAAGTCAAGTCTTTTTGACACAAGAAGACCATGACGATGAGGTAATCAAGTTGTTCCCAATCAAATCAGGTGAGTCATTTGACTTCAAACAAGGCTATGACACAGCTGTTTATGAAGTCCATAAGCAATACAAGCTAAGGAGCAGAACTGTAAATATAACACAGCCTGAAAAGATAAAAGATAATCAGCAGCCCAAAAGAGCCACACTTACAGAGCCAAATGACCCAACAGATTCACTTGCAAAAGAAGTAGTCATTGAAGAAGTCACTGAACCAGCTTCTTCAAAACAGCAGCCCATGGACACATCATCCTTGCACCCTAACCCAAGTGTCACCCCTCAAGAGATGACCAAGAAGGGAAAGCCTCAAAATCAGGATAAGAATCAAGAAGAAGAGTTAGTGAACAAGGAAAGAAATGTTATCCACAGCCAAAAGACCCAATCTGAAAAACCCTTTGACCTAGAAACTGGGATTAGTATAGTGAAGATAGCAATTCCTCTCTCAGAATTGGCCAAACACAGCATTTACAAACAACAAATCAGGAAATCTCTCCAACTTACTAGCAACAAAGACGATGTTAATGTGTTGGATGATACCCCAGAGCTACTTTTTGGCCCAGAGGTGGATGGAAAGACAGCAGGTGTAGGCATTTTACCTTTCTATGTCAGCCTGCATGTTCATGACAAGATATTACACAATGCAATGTTTGACTCGGGTGCCTCTCACAACCTGATGCCCAAATCAGTCATGGAAAGACTGAACCTGGATATTACCAGACCATACAAGGACCTGTTCTCCTTTCATTCTAGCCAAGTCAAGTGCTTAGGCCTAATAAAAGATCTATGTGTGTCTCTTGTTCAGTACCCCAACAAAACAATTCTAATGGATGTTGTAGTTGCTGACATCCCACCCAAGTATGGGATGTTGTTATCAAGGTCATGGGGGGCTAAACTTCAAGGTTCCCTGCAGTTATATATGTCATATGCCACTATCACTGTTTTTGGGCAACCAAAGAGATTATACAGAGAAAAATTAATGAAATACATGGTCAGCAGTGAAGAAAAGCCCCAAAACTTTCCCATCTACGCTGTCCATTCAGACATAGACTCATACATTCTCTTCAATGATAATGCAACTCTCTCAGACAATGAGGTTGAACCCAAGACACTCATACAAGAGGAAGACACAAATGAGCAAACTGCTACCCAAGAAACAAGGATTAAGCAAACATTAAACACATCTGCTGCTCAAGAAAGCGAAAAGGTTCCATCAAGTGAGCACACTGCCCTAGAAAACCAACCAGATGGCAAACCACAGCTTCAACTTACAATTCCAGCACACAAGGAGGTCATTAAGTCCTCCCTGGAACCAGAGATCCTATGGTTCCTTGAATTTGATGGGTCAGTCAACAAATTAGGGGCAGGAGCTGGAGTTTGGATACATAATAAACAAGACAGTCAGGCAGAAGGCCGAGCCTATAGACTGAATTTCAAGTGTACTAATAATATGGCAGAATATGAAGCTCTTTTACTAGGCCTCAAGCTAGTAAAGTTCTTACAAGCCACAAAGGTCTCAATTATGGGGGATTCGGATTTAGTCATCCAACAAGTGAAGGGAAATTTTGTCACCAATGACAAGAGACTGAGGTCTTATAGGTCTGCTGTGGCTGAAATACTAAGCTTCTTCACTGAATTTCAAATTACTAAGATTTCCAGAACCCAGAACTTGCATGCCCATAGTTTAGCCACATTTTCAAGTACCTGCAAGCTGCCTTTTGAGCCCCATCATTGCTTTACAGCTGAGGTAAAACACAAACCTTCTGTCCCAAACAATGTCAAAGACTGGCAGGTATTTGAAGATGATGCACAAATAAACAATTTCTTGACCTTGCAACAAGAATTTGCAGGACTAAATATTGACATTGAAAGAGCAAGTCAATCACAAATACTTGAAAAAGCAAGTCAATCATAAATACTTGAAAGAGCAAGTCAATCACAAATACAGTTTGAACAGACCAACCACCCAATATCACCCAAAACAGCAAAAGAAATGCTAAATCCAACTATTTTCAACAAAGAGAACATACTACAAATTCAGCAAACCAATCATGAGGAAATAGCTGTGGTAGAGGCTGAAATCATAGAGCTGAGAGACAATTTTCTCCCAACAGGCCTAACTCCTTTAGAAGACATCTTTGACTCAAATGACATCCCTAGAAAACCAAAAATGTAGCCCCTAAATGCAGCCATTGAAGAGTGCAACATTGGCACGGTTGATAAGCCCAAGATAATAAAGCTATCTGCATCTCTGCCTCCTGATCAAAAACCCAAATACATTGACCTTTTCAAACAATTCCAGGATGTCTTTGCATGGGGTTATGAGGATTTAAAATCCTATGACACCTCTGTTATCCAGCATACTATCCCTCTCAAGCCTAATCAGAAACCATTCAAACAAAAATTGAGAAGGATTAATCCCATGCTCCTCCCTTCAATTGAAAAGGAACTGCAAAAAATGTTTAAAGCTGGTATCATAGCACCAATCAGGTTTTCTGATTGGATTTCAAATTTGGTGCCCACAAGAAAGAAAACTGGTGAAATAAGGCTTTGTGTCGATCTTAGGAACTTGAATCAAGTATCCCTCAAGGACAATTATCCCCTACCCAAGATGGATCACATTCTTCAACGAGTGGTAGGTGCCTCAAGAATCTCATTACTTGATGGATTCTCAGGTTTTAATCAAATCTTAGTACACCCTGATGATCAAGACAAAACTGCATTTACAACCCCATGGGGAACTTTCAAATATGTAAAAATGCCTTTTGGATTGAAAAATGCAGGGGCAACATTTCAAAGAGCAATGGATATTGCTTTTGCCAAGGAGATTCATGACTTTCTTGTCATTTATTTAGATGATCTCACACCTTTTTCAAAATCTGACCAAGAACATTTGAAACACTTGAGACAGATCTTCTTAACATGCAGGAGATATGGAATTTCCTTAAATCCCAAGAAGTCTCTGTTTGGTTTGGAAGAAGGCAAGCTGTTGGGACATATTATTTCAAAGGATGGCATTAGAATTGACCCAGACAGGATACAGGCTATCTCACAAATGCCCCACCCAAGAAATATCAAAGAATTGCAAGGATTCTTGGGAAAAATCAATTTCTTGAGAAGGTTTATCCCAAACTTAGCAGAACTGATCAGATTGCTAAATAACATGCTAAAGAAGGATTCAAAAGTGAAATGGACTGTCGAAGCAAATCAAGCCTTTGAAGGTATAAAATTGGCCCTTACTCAAACTCCAGTCTTAACAAATCCTCAATTTGATAAAGATTTCATCATTTTTTCCTTTGCCTCCCAACATACTATTGCTGCTGTTTTATTACAGAAAGATGACCAAGGAAATGAGAAACCCATTGCTTTCTTTAGTAGAGCTCTTAGAGATGCTCCCCTAAAATACCAAATCATGGAGAAACAAGCTTATGCTTTGGTCAAGGCCATCAAAGACTTTAGGATCTACATCCTCTATTCACATGTTATAGCTTATGTACCAAGTCCTATTGTCAAAGACATTCTCACCCAAGAAAATTTAGAGGGCAGAAGAGGAAAGTGGATTGCCAACATTTTGGAATTTGATATTGAGATAAAACCTACAAAACTAATAAAAGGGCAAGGTTTGGCCAAATTAATGACAGAAGCAAACTTCCAAGCCTTAGACATCAACCAGCTGGACAGTGAACCAGAGCTGGCGACTCCAAAGATCAATGTAGCCTTTGAACAATCCCCTTGGTACTCTGATATATGTTATGTATTGCAAAACCTGTGTGCTCCCCTAGGATTGTCCAGAACTAAATGTAGGTTCTTAAAAATGAAAGCTTCTAAATATTGTGTTATGGATGGAAATTTACTTTGGAAAAACCATGAAGGGATATTGTTAAACTGCTTAATTGAGAATGAGACTAACAATATCATAAAAGAATTTCATGCAGGTGACTGTGGTGGACACTTGTATTGGAAGTCCACTGTGGATAAAATACTGAGGGCTGGTTACTACTGGCCCACCATGTTCTCTGATGTCAAGAAATTTACCACCTCATGTCATAAATGTCAAGTGTTTGAGGGAAAGAGACAGTTACTGCCACTTCCTTTAAGGCCTATTGCAACAGAGAGACCTTTTCAACAATGGGGCTTGGATTTCATTGGGGAAATTCATCCCTCATCTTCAGGCCAACATAGATGGATCTTAACAGCCACAGACTACTTCACTAAGTGGATTGAAGCTGTTCCATGCAGACAAGCAAATGATTCAACAATCATTCAGTTTTTGGAGAATAACATATTGGCTAGATTTGGTTGTCCTGACAAAATAATAACAGACAATGCTGCTGCTTTCAGATCCAAGAAGATGGTGAATTTTTGCCACAAATTTCACATTACCTTGGGCCATTCTACTGCATACTATCCCCAAGGAAATGGCCTTGCTGAGTCATCAAATAAAAGCCTGGTAAACATTATAAAGAAAGTGCTAGAAGAGAACAAAAAGAATTGGCATAAGAAACTTGTGAATGCCCTATGGGCAGATAGACTAACAACCAAGAGATCAATTGGGACCAGCCCATATGAGTTAGTTTATGGATTAGAAGCCAAATTCCCTTCATCACTAGGAGTTCCTGTTATGAAACTTCTTCAAGAAAGCCAAGCTGAACCAAATGATATGCAAAGAAGGATCAATCAAATAATATGCTTGCAGCAAACTAGAGATCAAGTCTACAGCAGAGTTCAAGTTTTACAAGAAAAATTAAAGAAGGCCTTTGACAGAAGGACTAAGGCAGAAGATTTCAACATTGGTGACAAAGTCCTCAAGTGGGATTCAAGAAGGGAAGATAAAGGAAAACATGGAAAATTTGATTCCCTTTGGAGAGGACCATTTGCTGTCCAAGCAGTACAAGGAAACAACACTTATTTCCTTAAAAGTCTTAATGAAACTGATTTGGATGAAGGTCCTGTGAATGGCAGGATGCTGAAGCACTATTTTGACTACTACCCATAAGTGCAGCCTGAGTTTCCATTGTACATATTCAAGTGTATATATTACTCTCTGTAGGATGTAAAAATGCAGTTTCTCAAGTTTATTAACTATCAGCAAAAGGCAAATAGGATCAGAGATCTACCAAGATGGGAAGAGCACAATTTTGGCATTTTAAGGCAGCATACTGCAAGTATTGGTGAAAGCAGTCAAAGGCCAAGGCATTCTGACCTGCTGTTCTTGGTCTTTCTAATGAAAAACCATCCCCATGTGGAGCCACTGTTAGCTACCTATACCAATAGGTTTCATATTTCATGATTGGCAGGGAAAGGTCCAAATATGCTCTGCTTTGATGATGCAAAGATCCCATATTTTCAAGAGAAGACAAGCTGTGCATATAGCTTGATATAGACTCAATTTTGATGGATGGTCCAACTGCCTAATCTGGATCATGCCATGTTTTAAATTTTCAGTTGTAGAATAGAGAAAGAAGTCTGTCCAAACTGTTTAATCTTGGCAGACAAGTAGCTTAGGTAGAGAAGTAAGGCTCCCAACTGCTTAATCTGGGACCTTGGAAGCAATAAGGGTAGCAGTAGATAGAAAATCAAAAGGAAAAAGCCAGAGAAAAGAAAAGGCAAATAAGGGTCTGCAAGTCTAAGTGCACCCTCCAAGAAGAAACAAAAAATGCTAGGCAAATAGATGGGTAGGCAGATGGGGTTGCAGAAGTGTCATTCCTTACAATTGAAGGTGTGCTAACCTATTTCACAAAGCAAAATCAATGGATTGAGAAGTCCTTCTTCTCTATCAGGTTGCAGCAAAGCAAAGAAGCATGTCTAACTTCCCAATTTTCCCCTTTTCCATTCATTACTAACATCCCCTCATCAGTTGAGATTCATGGAAGAATTGGTGGTTTTATGGTGGTTCTTAGTCCTATTAGAAGCCACATTTCTTGTCTAAATTCTTTTCATTTTGATCTACTTCCTAAGCTAAGTTATTTTCAAATAAACTTAGTAATATCACCCCTCATCCACTCTTCCACCCACATTAATTTCTAACTTCTATTATATAATTCCCCTATGTTACCCCTTCCCCTACTATTATAACACCATGGTGTATAAACCCCCAAGCATTGTATAAATATCCCTCCCCTTGGCATTATAGCCAATAAGTCCTCTGTCAGGGATCAAATTGACATCTGGTCAGCTTGAGAAACCTAAGCCTTACCCCCTTCCCCCTTCTGAATCCATTTGACCCATTAAAACCTTTATTTGCTAAGAAAACCTTATGAAAAACCCTTTTTACCCCTAACCCGCTTTATTTGAAAAAAGCACATAAAAACCCACTTTTTTGAGTTTATCCAAAGTATCGGCGCGGTATTATTTGTATTTTTATTTTTACATTGAAAAACCATATGATCCCGCCGAAACCCAAAGTCCCGCTGGGCGCACCTTTCGAAGGAAAATAATATTTTATTACTTCCCCGCTGCCGTATCGTCCGCACTGTTCAGCGACCCGTCAACCGTCCGATCGGGCGCCTTTGATCGGACGGCCATTATGCATATCGGGTTGGGCCCGACGTCCGAAGATTAGCGCCCGAGAAACTGTCAGAGGGTGACGTCAGGCCTTTGCCACGCGTCGCCCTCACAATTTCTCGGGTCGCCCTCTGACAAAACCCTGACCGTATCAAAGGCGGTCCGAGAAAAACCATTACCGCTTATCATTTACCGCCGGTTCTGTTATGCCTGCGTCATCGCCACGTCAGACCCACGTCAGTGCCACCCCACCGTCGCGTCAGCAATCTTGTCCGCCCCTGCGCTGATATGTCTGCCACCTCATTATCCCGTGGACCAATCACAGCTTGCCACCTCACCCGATGACGTCATGCTGACGTCATCCGACCTTGACCCCACCTGATGACGTCATGCTGACGTCATCTCAAAAACGCGCCAATATGCCAAAAATCCATATTTTAGCCAAAAATGCGTGTTTTTTCTCACTTTTGCCAAAACAACTATTGATTTTCCTGCATGCATTTTACGACCAATTTAGCGCCAACCTGCACAACTCGACTCTGAAACCGTGGGCGCCTCCGTCGTACCTGCATTTGCAACTGTTATCGACAATTCGCAAGGTATTTCTCAAAATTGTTCCCTGCACCTGGTTTTATCCATGTTTCTGTAAGCAAACTGTTTAAGAGAGTGTAATGCACCAAAATCACCATTAAGCATCCAGTGACCTGCACTCATTTCCAACTAGCAAGGCAACAGACCTTCTGCCAAACCTGCATTTGACCAAATTCACCTGAATTCACAGGTAGTTCGCGCAGTCGTGAACTAGAAACCTCCATTACATAAATTCACCATAGAAATACTCTAGTCAGTCCTGCTACTATTTTAATCAATCCTATAAACGGTATTTCAATTGTTGTTTGCTCAATTCGCCCTCTGTTCCCTACAATTCACAGTTACATCATCAAGAAACTCCTCTGTGTTCTTCTGCTCACTCAAAACAGTTTACATACAATTCAGAAGCCTTACTAGCCATGGAAACACCAATAGCCTTGAATATCCAGCCTCTGAATGCCCCTCAAAGGGAGTTAGACTGGAAAGCCCTGGGGGATGTAGATTATCAGATGATAGACTGGTTCCCAATGGGTTCCAAGTTCAATATTCACATGCTAAATGAATTGAAAGCCCAACACCTTGGTGGAGCTGATATTTTGGGGATTTGGGACTCAAATTTGCCCATTTACAACCTCCCTCAAGTCAATGCCCTTCCAGACTTGATCCACAAGTGCCAGGAATGCTATGATCCATGCCAAAGAGCTGTTCTCAGTCCTACAGGCTCAATCTTATTCCATATCACCCCAGAAACCATAAATGAGATGCTGCATTTCCACTCTGCAAGGCCATTGACCCCTCTCTCCATGCTGGACTTAGTAAAGAAGGGAAGTAATTTGTCAAGTGCCCAGATCATTAAAATTAATCAGTTATTCATACAGCCAAGCTCTGAAACTATGAGGACTCCTCCCATTGGATATCACTACCTGAATGACTTGGGCAGAATGCTAGTGGATTTGATCAGCTACGTTCTGGGGTACAAGGGAATTGAGGATGTTGATGACACTATAATGGCAATGCTGTCCATATTTTCTCCTGGAAAGCCTCCAGCTGTACACTATGACTATGCCACATATATTGCAGAAAAGATCCATGAACAGCTAATGAATCTACAAAGGGAAAGGGTGTTCAGATACACCTCATACATCTACCACCTGTTCTTGTTTTATCAACCAGACAGTTTCTCCATTCCCCTCAAGAAACTTAATGCCCAGGGGAATCCAAGGTCAGTTGTGTTTTGGACTTCAGTTTTCCATAATGTTTCTCAATCACCATACACATACTGTGAATTTATAGACCTGTTCATTCACCCAGCTATGACATTGCTGTATGGTGTCCCTCCTCCAAGGTTGACCGATGACATGCAGAGAGTTCTCCATCTCTCCAAATCCTACAGCATTGGTGATTGGTATTTTTACCAACACCACACAGTAATCAGAATATATGGCTGTGAATTGGACCCTTACAGGCTGCCAAGGTATGTCCCTATGAGACTTTTTGCCCTAGAATACTTCAGGCAGTTTGGAAATGCAGACTGCTTCCATTTCCAAAGTAGGAATAAGAAGGTGCAGCTGAAGGTAAGGAACCAGCTAGGCCCTTTTCTATACAATAAAAGAGAGGAGGGATGGAAGGAGGCAGATATGATCTTAGAGGGCTTCAAATTGCAAACCAGTTTCAAATGGATACCTTATGACCCTAATCATTTTATCTCCCTCAGAAGGATAAAATACAAATTGGGTAACTATGCACATGTTAGGCTGCCTCATGTTGAAAAGTATGCAAATTCTTTGAGCTGGAAAGAGGGCACTCTAGAAGAGCCAATTACTAGAGAGCAGATGCTAGAGAGAGAGGCTAGGAATTTGCAAAAAGAGGCTGACTTGGAAACTTGTGGACAGGTTTCCTTATCATATCAAAGGCAACTTGGAGCATCTGCCTCTTCTTCAACAACACATCAGCAAGCTGCCATGGACACTCAACAGACATCCAGCAAAGGCAAAGAAAAGCAGGTGGAACAAGAGCAACCACCTCCCATGACTGAAGAGCAAACAGAAAAAGAGGTGGAACAGCAGGAAGTACATCAACAACAGCAGGTAGAACAACAACAACAACAAGAAGAACAAACACAGGAGCAGCCTGTACAGCAAGAGCAGACAGTGGAAGCCCCAAAATCCACTGAGCAACAGCCACAACAAACTGTGCCTCCAAGGCAAGAAACATCAGCTGAAGCATCAATCCTCCAAACTCCACAAAAGGAGGATACTAGCAGGAAAAGGGACAGAGAGACTCCCTTGACCACATCAATAAGTCATGGTGAGAAAAGACAGAGATTGAATCCTTTCTCTGAGGAGGAAATGCCAATAGGGCAGTCTCTGGGCATGGGCCCACCTAGTAGAGAAGCATCCGCAAGTTCCTTCCAACAGGAACAGGACAGACAGTGGGAGGAGAAGTCAGCTCCTCAAGCCAGCAGAGAGAAGGTGAAGGAGGAATCAAACAACAGTTCATAGACATAAAGAGGAGGAATGAGCCAATAAAGATACAACTATACAATCATTTGTTGAAAATGGCTCCCACTAACCAGCAAAGACTGATGTCTGCGTATGATGTTAGTGAAGGCAAAATGATCATGAGTCATTTTTTGCCAGCTGTAGCACAGCCCCAGTCTCCTGCAGATTATATAAGGACCAATCTTGAGGTCCTTGCCAAGGACATCCACCCTATGGACAAAATTGAATTACATAAACAAACGGGTGAGATGGTGTATGCCTCCTTGGCAGACAAAACATTGGATAATTATAGGCTAGAGAATAGCCTTCATAATACAGCTGCCCAACTTGAGTTGGAAAGGGCATCCTCTCAAGCTAAGGACAACAGAATTAGGTCCTTAGAAGATATAATCATAGAAATTGGGCATGATCCCAAGGATATCAAGGGCATACAAGAGATATTGAAGTTGAGGGATGCAGACATGGCAGCTTTGAGGAGAAAGATCAAAATTCCAGCCACAATTCACCCTCAAACAGATGAAATTGTCCAGCAGAGGCATGATCAAGATGCCACAGCTTTGCTGGTGTCTCTATATAAGCAGCTAATCCAGACTCAAGAAAAGCTGGGAGAATCAGAGGCTGCACAGGCAGCATTACAGGCAGCTTTGAAGCAAAAAGAAGAAGGTCAGACCTCCCAGCCTCCTCCTGAAATAATAAACCTTGAGGAAACTGCTCCAACTACTGTTCCTCCTCCTCAACAAACAGGACAGACAGCACCATCCACCTCAGCACCACCAGCAACAACAGAGCAGGCCCCAAGCCTGGACATGCAAAAGCTGAGAAATGAGATTCAGGCCTTGGAAGCACAAATGACAGAATTAAATGAGGCCAGGGAGAAACTAGCCAAAGTCAATGAAAGATATGACAAGTCCAAGCAGACTGTGGCAGAAAAGGGCAGGGAAATAAAAGCCCTCAAAGACAGGATAAAGGAGCTAGAAAAGGAGCTCCAACTGGATAAAGTGGTGGCCGAGATCAAGACAGTGCTATGGGCCAATATTGGCCAGTCTATTACTGACCAATGGCAGTATATTGACACAATCCATGAGCAGCTGGAGCTCATTGCAAAAGCACAGAAGGAGATTCAGAGATCAAGGGCAGCTCTAGGCAATATGCCTGAAATTGCCACCAGGATGATCAATGTGCTCAATAACAGAACAAGTTCTCAGTTAGCAACCATGGGAATTCCTAACAGGACTGAGACTATTATGTTGGTAAAAAGGGTCCTTACACTAAGAAACTTAGTGCAGACATTGGAGAGAAGGACCCAAGACATGCAGACCGAGGTAAACAGATTTATGGACAAATTTGTGGTATTACAGAACAGAGGTCTCCCTGGCTTACTGAACAGTGCAGGGAAACTGCTTACCCATGAGCAGTATGCCAAGAGGGTCAATACATTTGCCACAAGTCAGATCACTGAAAGGCCCAGCACCTCAGAAGAAACAGGGCCAGCTACAGGACAAAGTCTCTACAACAGAGTAGAGAATTTATTCTTTATAATGAATGAAATTAATCACCTGTTTGAAGTGCCTCCTAACTTCTATAAATACACAGAGGCAGATGAGACTATGGATGCAATTCTTAGGCATCAACTACCCACACAGGAATGGTGGACAAAGGCAATACAGATGATCCTATAGACCAGGAAGCCATTCTTCAAGTTTTTCATCAAAAAATATAAATTGGCATGCACAGGAAAACTTAGTAAAATCAGCATGCATGAAAAGATAAAAGCTGAGCCAACTCAGCAGGACTTTCGGCCAGCAAGTCAAGATGGACAGCTACAGGTGACAGGGCCGAAAAGTTACAGCAGAGCAGCCACATCAGCGCATTTTCCAGCATTTAAAGCAGATCATTCCAACCGACTCAGTGGCCTCCAAAGGCCAAAATATCTTCTGACTGATATAAATGAACATTTATGATGTATTAAAGACAGCAATAACTTTTTATCTGCTGTTATGTACAAAGTTGGTGAAATATTTATTTCTCAGATGACTCAACGCCATAGATATTTTGTATTACCGTTTGTATATATTTGCCCCTCGCATAAGCTTGCAGGGGTTGTTGTTGATTTCTTTTGAAGAAGTTCCTATGCTGTAATCTTTGCAGAGTTTAATAACAGAAGTAATGGAATTTCTGAAGTTCTGAGTTGTTGAATGCGTTCATGGTGTTTTGTTGAAGTTTGCAGGATCCCTGTGCATCTCATATACAATAAGTTTTCTGTAACTCTCTTCGTTTTGTGTTTCAATCTTTTACAATCCATAAATGTTTCTAAGTTCTAAGTATTTAGCAGCAAAGAAAAAGAATAGCCTTCAGGATTTATTCATGCAATACCCTGAGCTCAATCTATGTTGTTAATGAATGTTTTTCCTCAGTTATAATCTTGATAAGTGTAATTCTTAATTGCTACACTTTCAGAATATATCTTTCACAGTGACCCTTGTTTCAGGAATTCAAGTTTGCTCCTGAACAATATATTTCACTTTCACAGCATTAGTTTAATGGAGAATTCTTAATTGCTTTCCATTAGCTAAACATGCATCATCATACATCATCACTTAAACTTTAAATTTTGTTTGTTGAGATACCCAATAGGCCCTGCAGTCTGAACATTCCCACTGAAGCATTTCAAACATTTCACAGCTCTAGACTCCATTGCCCAATGAAATACAACTGTCTAAACATTACATCTTAGGCATTGAAAGACATCCTTCAACCAAAACATAAACAAAAACCTGAGCATAATAGCTAGCCTAAAACACTATCATAACAGAGACAAATCATAAAGAGAGAGCCCTCTCTGATTACAGTTTGGCTAGAAACTGTAATCCAAAGATTGGTTAGTGGTTACCCCGGCCGTATTCCCTTGGGAGTCATAGGGAACAACCTGGGTGTTAACATAATTGGCGACTCCACTGGGGACCAAGCATACTTTTCAAACTGTTGTCTGTCCATAGACAGTGGTTCTAAAAAGGCTTAATCAGTCCCTTAAACAATCCTAAAATATCTTAGAAAATACCAAAAAGAAGTTCAGAAGCTGGCTCCTAAAAGGGAAAGCAGGTACACTAGGTCAAACCCTGACCCAAATCCACCAGTTGTGTTTGAGAATCCTAATATAATCCCTAGAATAATTAGGAAGCAGCAAAGGCAGGAAAATCCTAGTGATTTGAGTCCTGAGACAGCTCACCCTGAACCAGTTCCAACCCCAATCAAAGTTCTATTTAGGTCTACCCCTGTCTCCCCCAGTTCACCATCTACATCTCAAAGCCCTCCTTGCACATCTTCACCCACTGCACATATCCCCTTGAACAACACTCTAGGTGCTGCTACACCTGTTACCCCTGTGGTACACATCGTTCCTTTTATCCCAGTTGCTCCTGTGAATCCCCCAAACCTTGTGAATATGGCTAACAGATATGCACCCTTGCAGATACCAGCTAATGCTGCAGCTCTACCCCAAGACTACCAAACCAAAATCTCATATTTTGACTCCACTGGCCCTTTGACAGCTATTCAGCATGCCAAAAGGATGCAAGACCATTTTGAAACTTATGAAATAGATGATGACAGTGTGAGAATGAGGATGTTTGTTCAAAGTCTGACTGGGGATGTAAGAACTTGGTTTAGATCCCTGAATGCAAATTCCATCACAACTCCTGATGAGCTTTATCAAGCCTTTACTAGCAGATGGGAGAAGAAGAAGGATCCTCTGCACATACTTGGTGAATATGACACTATCAAAAGGGGTCCCCAAGAGACTGTTTTGGAGTATTGTGCAAGATTCAACAATGTATATAACGCAATCCCACAAAATTTAAGACCCCCTCCTGATTTAGCTTTGTACAAATTCCCTGATGGTTTTGACCCTGACATGGCCTATCAGTTGAAGGAAAGAGACCCTCAAACCCTTGCAGATGCCCAAAAGGTTGCTGTCACAGTGGAAGCTAACCTGATTGCCAAAAGAAACAGAGCAAGGTTGGAAAAGAGAACCACTTTCAAAGAGGAACCCTCAGCCTTTGATCAAAAACTGGATGCAATACTCACTGGTATGAAGAGATTGGGGGATAGAGTGGAATCGGTTGAGAGAAAGTCCTCATGGGAAGCACCACAAAACAACCCTCCTAGGAATCCAAATTTTAGGAGAAATCAAAATCCAAACGTTGGCAAGACTAATTCTGACCAAGACATAAGACCCCCTTTCCAAGAAAACTATGCTGAAACTTCCACATCAAGTGAACCCAATGAAGATTCTCAGATTAATTTAATGGGTCTAGATGGTGAAAGTCAAGTCTTTTTGACACAAGAAGACCATGAGGATGAGGTAATCAAGTTGTTCCCAATCAAATCAGGTGAGTCATTTGACTTCAAACAAGGCTATGACACAGCTGTTTATGAAGTCCATAAGCAATACAAGCTAAGGAGCAGAACTGTAAATGTAACACAGCCTGAAAAGATAAAAGATAATCAGCAGCCCAAAAGAGCCACAGTTACAGAGCCAAATGACCCAACAGATTCACTTGCAAAAGAAGTAACCATTGAAGAAGTCACTGAACCAGCTTCTTCAAAACAGCAGCCCATGGACACATCATCCTTGCACCCTAACCCAAGTGTCACCCCTCAAGAGATGAGCAAGAAGGGCAAGCCTCAAAATCAGGATAAGAATCAAGAAGAAGAGTTAGTGAACAAGGAAAGAAATGTTATCCACAGCCAAAAGACCCAATCTGAAAAACCCTTTGACCTAGAAACTGAGATTAGTAAAGTGAAGATAGCAATTCCTCTCTCAGAATTGGCCAAACACAGCATTTACAAACAACAAATCAGGAAATCTCTCCAACTTACTAGCAACAAAGATGATGTTAATGTGTTGGATGATACCCCAGAGCTACTTTTTGGCCCAGAGGTGGATGGAAAGACAACAGGTGTAGGCATTTTACCTTTCTATGTCAGCCTGCATGTTCATGACAAGATATTACACAATGCAATGTTTGACTCGGGTGCCTCTCACAACCTGATGCCCAAATCAGTCATGGAAAGACTGAACCTGGATATTACCAGACCATACAAGGACCTGTTCTCCTTTGATTCTAGCCAAGTCAAGTGCTTAGGCCTAATAAAAGATCTATGTGTGTCTCTTGTTCAGTACCCAAACAAAACAATTCTAATGGATGTTGTAGTTGCTGACATCCCACCCAAGTATGGGATGCTGTTATCAAGGTCATGGGGGGCTAAACTTCAAGGTTCCCTGCAGTTAGATATGTCATATGCCACCATCACTGTTTTTGGGCAACCAAAGAGATTATACAGAGAAACATTAATGAAATACATGGTCAGCAGTGAAGAAAAGCCTCAAAACTTTCCCATATATGCTGTCCATTCAGACATAGACTCATACATTCTCTTCAATGATAATGCAACTCTCTCAGATAATGAGGTTGAACCCAAGACACTCATACAAGAGGAAGACACCAATGAGCAAACTGCTACCCAAGAAACAATGATTAAGCAAACATTAAACACAGCTGCTGCTCAAGAAAGCGAACAGGTTCCATCAAGTGAGGATACTGCCCTAGAAAACCAACCAGATGGCAAACCACAGCTTCAACTTACAATTCCAGCACACAAGGAGGTCATTAAGTCCTCCCTGGAACCAGAGATCCTATGGTTCCTTGAATTTGATGGGTCAGTCAACAAATTAGGGGCAGGAGCTGGAGTTTGGATACATAATAAACAAGACAGTCATGCAGAAGGCCGAGCCTATAGACTGAATTTCAAGTGTACTAATAATATGGCAGAATATGAAGCTCTTTTACTAGGCCTCAAGCTAGTAAAGTTCTTACAAGCCACAAAGGTCTCAATTATGGGGGATTCAGATTTAGTCATCCAACAAGTGAAGGGAAATTTTGTCACCAATGACAAGAGACTGAGGTCTTATAGGTCTGCTGTGGCTGAAATACTAAGCTTCTTCACTGAATTTCAAATTACTAAGATTCCCAGAACCCATAACTTGCATGCCCATAGTTTAGCCACATTTGCAAGTACCTGCAAGCTGCCTTTTGAGCCCCATCATTGCTTTACAGCTGAGGTAAAACACAGACCTTCTGTCCCAAACAATGTCAAAGACTGGCAGGTATTTGAAGATGATGCACAAATAAACAATTTCTTGACCTTGCAACAAGAATTTGCAGGACTAAATATTGACATTGAAAGAGCAAGTCAATCACAAATACTTGAAAAAGCAAGTCAATCACAAATACTTGAAAGAGCAAGTCAATCACAAATACAGTTTGAACAGACCAACCACCCAATATCACCCAAAACAGCAAAACAAATGCTAAATCCAACTATTTTCAACAAAGAGAACATACTACAAATTCAGCAAACCAATCATGAGGAAATAGCTGTGGTAGAGGCTGAAATCATAGAGCTGAGAGACAATTTTCTCCCAACAGGCCTAACTCCATTAGAAGACATCTTTGACTCAAATGACATCCCTAGAAAACCAAAAATGCAGCCCCTAAATGCAGCCATTGAAGAGTGCAACATTGGCACGGTTGATAAGCCCAAGATAATAAAGCTATCTGCATCTCTGCCTCCTGATCAAAAACCCAAATACATTGACCTTTTCAAAGAGTTCCAGGATGTCTTTGCATGGGGTTATGAGGATTTAAAATCCTATGACACCTCTGTTATCCAGCATACTATCCCTCTCAAGCCTAATCAGAAGCCATTCAAACAAAAATTGAGAAGGATTAATCCCATGCTCCTCCCTTCAATTGAAAAGGAACTGCAAAAAATGTTTAAAGATGGTATCATAGCACCAATCAGGTTTTCTGATTGGATTTCAAATTTGGTGCCCACAAGAAAGAAAACTGGTGAAATAAGGCTTTGTGTGGATCTTAGGAACTTGAATCAAGTATCCCTCAAGGACAATTATCCCCTACCCAAGATGGATCACATTCTTCAACGAGTGGTAGGTGCCTCAAGAATCTCATTACTTGATGGATTCTCAGGTTTTAATCAAATCTTAGTACACCCTGATGATCAAGACAAAACTGCATTTACAACCCCATGGGGAACTTTCAAATATGTAAAAATGCCTTTTGGATTGAAAAATGCAGGGGCAACATTTCAAAGAGCAATGGATATTGCTTTTGCCAAGGAGATTCATGACTTTCTTGTCATTTACTTAGATGACCTCACACCTTTCTCAAAATCTGACCAAGAACATTTGAAACACTTGAGACAGATCTTCTTAACATGCAGGAAATATGGAATTTCCTTAAATCCCAAGAAGTCTCTGTTTGGTTTGGAAGAAGGCAAGCTGTTGGGACATATCATTTCAAAGGATGGCATTAGAATTGACCCAGACAGGATACAGGCTATCTTACAAATGCCCCACCCAAGAAATATCAAAGAATTGCAAGGATTCTTGGGAAAAATCAATTTCTTGAGAAGGTTTATCCCAAACTTAGCAGAACTGATCAGATTGCTAAATAACATGCTAAAGAAGGATTCAAAAGTGAAATGGACTGTTGAAGCAAATCAAGCCTTTGAAGGTATAAAATTGGCCCTTACTCAAACTCCAGTCTTAACAAATCCTCAATTTGATAAAGATTTCATCATTTTTTCCTTTGCCTCCCAACATACTATTGCTGCTGTTTTATTACAGAAAGATGACCAAGGAAATGAGAAACCCATTGCTTTCTTTAGTAGAGCTCTTAGAGATGCTCCCCTAAAATACCAAATCATGGAGAAACAAGCTTATGCTTTGGTCAAGGCCATCAAAGACTTTAGGATCTACATCCTCTATTCACATGTTATAGCTTATGTACCAAGTCCTATTGTCAAAGACATTCTCACCCAAGAAAATTTAGAGGGCAGAAGAGGAAAGTGGATTGCCAACATTTTGGAATTTGATATTGAGATAAAACCTACAAAACTAATAAAAGGGCAAGGTTTGGCCAAACTAATGACAGAAGCAAACTTCCAAGCCTTAGACATCAACCAGCTGGACAGTGAACCGGAGCTGGCGACTCCAAAGATCAATGTAGCCTTTGAACAATCCCCTTGGTACTCTGATATATGTTATGTATTGCAAAACCTGTGTGCTCCCCCAGGATTGTCCAGAACTAAATGTAGGTTCTTAAAAATGAAAGCTTCTAAATTCTGTGTTATGGATGGAAATTTACTTTGGAAAAACCATGAAGGGATATTGTTAAGCTGCTTAATTGAGAATGAGACTAACAATATCATAAAAGAATTTCATGCAGGTGACTGTGGTGGACACTTGTATTGGAAGTCCACTGTGGATAAAATACTGAGGGCTGGTTACTACTGGCCCACCATGTTCTCTGATGTCAAGAAAGTTACCACCTCATGTCATAAATGTCAAGTGTTTGAGGGAAAGAGACAGTTACTGCCACTTCCTTTAAGGCCTATTGCAACAGAGAGACCTTTTCAACAATGGGGCTTGGATTTCATTGGGGAAATTCATCCCTCATCTTCAGGCCAACATAGATGGATCTTAACAGCCACAGACTACTTCACTAAGTGGATTGAAGCTGTTCCATGCAGACAAGCAAATGATTCGACAATCATTCAGTTTTTGGAGAATAACATATTGGCTAGATTTGGTTGTCCTGACAAAATAATAACAGACAATGCTGCTTCTTTCAGATCCAAGAAGATGGTGAATTTCTGCCACAAATTTCACATTACCTTGGGCCATTCTACTGCATACTATCCCCAAGGAAATGGCCTTGCTGAGTCATCAAATAAAAGCCTGGTAAACATTATAAAGAAAGTGCTAGAAGAGAACAAAAAGAAATGGCATAAGAAACTTGTGAATGCCCTATGGGAAGATAGACTAACAACCAAGAGATCGATTGGGACCAGCCCATATGAGTTAGTTTATGGATTAGAAGCCAAATTCCCTTCATCACTAGGAGTTCCTGTCATGAAACTTCTTCAAGAAAGCCAAGCTGAACCAAATGATATGCAAAGAAGGATCAATCAAATAATATGCTTGCAGCAAACTAGAGATCAAGTCTACAACAGAGTTCAAGTTTTACAAGAGAAATTAAAGAAGGCCTTTGACAGAAGGACTAAGGCAGAAGATTTCAACATTGGTGACAAAGTCCTCAAGTGGGATTCAAGAAGGGAAGATAAAGGAAAACATGGAAAATTTGATTCCCTTTGGAGAGGACCATTTGCTGTCCAAGCAGTACAAGGAAACAAAACTTATTTCCTTAAAAGCCTTAATGAAACTGATTTGGATGAAGGTCCTGTGAATGGCAGGATGCTGAAGCACTATTTTGACTACTACCCATAAGTGCAGCCTGAGTTTCCATTGTACATATTCAAGTGTATATATTACTCTCTGTAGGATGTAAAAATGCAGTTTCACAAGTTTATTAACTATCAGCAAAAGGCAAATAGGATCAGAGATCTACCAAGATGGGAAGAGCACATTTTTGGCATTTTAAGGCAGCATACTGCAAGTATTGGTGAAAGCAGTCATAGGCCAAGGCATTCTGACCTGCTGTTCTTGGTATTTCTAATCAAAAACCATCCCCATGTGGAGCCATTATTAGCTACCTATACCAATAGGTTTCATATTTCATGATTGGCAGGGAAAGGTCCAAATATGCTCTGCTTTGATGATGCAAAGATCCCATATTTTCAAGAGAAGACAAGCTGTGCATATAGCTTGATATAGACTCAATTTTGATGGATGGTCCAACTGCCTAATCTGGATCATGCCATGTTTTAAATTTTCAGTTGTAGAATAGAGAAAGAAGTCTGTCCAAACTGTTTAATCTTGGCAGACAAGTAGCTTAGGTAGAGAAGTAAGGCTCCCAACTGCTTAATCTGGGACCTTGGAAGCAATAAGGGTAGCAGTAGATAGAAAATCAAAAGGAAAAAGCCAGAGAAAAGAAAAGGCAAATAAGGGTCTGCAAGTCTAAGTGCACCCTCCAAGAAGAAACAAAAAATGCTAGGCAAATAGATGGGTAGGCAGATGGGGTTGCAGAAGTGTCATTCCTTACAATTGAAGGTGTGCTAACCTATTTCACAAAGCAAAATCAATGGATTGAGAAGTCCTTCTTCTCTATCAGGTTGCAGCAAAGCAAAGAAGCATGTCTAACTTCCCAATTTTTCCCTTTTCCATTCATTACTAACATCCCCTCATCAGTTGAGATTCATGGAAGAATTGGTGGTTTTATGGTGGTTCTTAGTCCTATTAGAAGCCACATTTCTTGTCTAAATTCTTTTCATTTTGATCTACTTCCTAAGCTAAGTTATTTTCAAATAAACTTAGTAATATCACCCCTCATCCACTCTTCCACCCACATTAATTTCTAACTTCTATTATATAATTCCCCTATGTTACCCCTTCCCCTACTATTATAACACCATGGTGTATAAACCCCCAAGCATTGTATAAATATCCCTCCCCTTGGCATTATAGCCAATAAGTCATCTGTCAGGGATCAAATTGACATCTGGTCAGCTTGAGAAACCTAAGCCTTACCCCCCTTCTCCCTTCTGAATCCAGTTAACCCATTAAACCCTTTGTTGGCTAAGAAAACCTTATGAACAAACCCTTTTTACCCCTAACCCGCTTTATCCGAAAAAAGCACATAAAAACCCACTTTTTTGAGTTTATCCAAAGTATCGGCGCGGTATTATTTGTATTTTTATTTTTACATTGAAAAACCATATGATCCCGCCGAAACCTAAAGTCCCGCTGGGCGCACCTTTCGAAGGAAAATAATATTTTATTACTTCCCCGCTGCCGTATCGTCCGCACTGTTCAGCGACCCGTCAACCGTCCGATCGGGCGCCTTTGATCGGACGGCCATTATGCATATCGGGTTGGGCCCGACGTCCGAAGATTAGTGCCCGAGAAACTGTCAGAGGGTGACGTCAGGCCTTTTCCACGCATCGCCCTCACAATTTCTCGGGTCGCCCTCTGACAAAACCCTGACCGTATCAAAGGCGGTCCGAGAAAAACCATTACCGCTTATCATTTACCGCTGGTTCTGTTATGCCTGCGTCATCGCCGCGTCAGTGCCACCCCACCGTCGCGTCAGAAATCTTGTCCACCCCTGCGCTAATATGTCTGCCACCTCATTATCCCGTGCACCAATCACAGCTTGCCACCTCACCCGATGACGTCATGCTGACGTCATCCGACCTTGACCCCACCTGATGATGTCATGGTGACGTCATCTCAAAAACGCGCCAATATGCCAAAAATCCATATTTTAGCCAAAAATGCGTGTTTTTTCTCACTTTTGCCAAAACAACTATTGATTTTCCTGCATGCATTTTACGACCAATTTAGCGCCAACCTGCACAACTCGACTCTGAAACCGTGGGTGCCTCCGTCGTACCTGCATTTGCAACTGTTATCGACAATTCGCAAGGTATTTCTCAAAATTGTTCCCTGCACCTGGTTTTATCCATGTTTCTGTAAGCAAGCTGTTTAAGAGAGTGTAATGCACCAAAATCACCATTAAGCATCCAGTGACCTGCACTCATGTCCAACTAGCAAGGCAACAGACCTTCTGCCAAACCTGCATTTGACCAAATTCACCTGAATTCATAGGTAGTTCGTGCAGTCGTGAACTAGAAACCTCCATTACAATAATTCACCATAGAAATACTCTAGTCAGTCCTGCTACCATTTTAATCAATCCTATAAACGGTATTTCAATTGTTGTTTGCTCATTTCGCCCTCTGTTCCCTACAATTCACAGTTACATCATCAAGAAACTCCTCTGTGTCCTTCTGCTCACTCAAAACAGTTTACATACAATTCAGAAGCCTTACTAGCCATGGAAACACCAATAGCCTTGAATATCCAGCCTCTGAATGCCCCTCAAAGGGAGTTAGACTGGAAAGCCCTGGGGGATGTAGATTATCAGATGATAGACTAGTTCCCAATGGGTTCCAAGTTCAATATTCACAAGCTAAATGAATTGAAAGCCCAATACCTTGGTGGAGCTGATATTTTGGGGATTTGGGACTCAAATTTGCCCATTTACAACCTCCCTCAAGTCAATGCCCTTCCAGACTTGATCCACAAGTGCTAGGAATGCTATGATCCATGCCAAAGAGCTGTTCTCAGTCCTACAGGCTCAATCTTATTCCATATTACCCCAGAAACCATAAATGAGATGCTGCATTTCCACTCTGCAAGGCCATTGACCCCTCTATCCATGCTAGACCTACTAAAGAAGGGAAGTAATTTTTCAAGTGCCCAGATCATTAAAATTAATCAGTTATTCATACAGCCAAGCTCTGAAACTATGAGGACTCCTCCCATTGGATATCACTACCTGAATGACTTGGGCAGAATGCTAGTGGATTTGATCAGCTACGTTCTGGGGTACAAGGGAATTGAGGATGTTGATGACACAATAATGGCAATGCTGTCCATATTTTCTCCTGGAAAGTCTCCAGCTGTGCACTATGACTATGCCACATATATTGCAGAAAAGATCCATGAACAGCTAATGAATCTACAAAGGGAAAGGGTGTTCAGATACACCTCATACATCTACCACCTGTTCTTGTTTTATCAACCAGACAGTTTCTCCATTCCCCTCAAGAAACTTAATGCCCAGGGGAATCCAAGGTCAGTTGTTCTTTGGACTTCAGTTTTCCATAATGTTTCTCAATCACCATACACATACTGTGAATTTATAGACCTGTTCATTCACCCAGCTATGACATTGCTGTATGGTGTCCCTCCTCCAAGGTTGACCGATGACATGCAGAGAGTTCTCCATCTCTCCAAATCCTACAGCATTGGTGATTGGTATTTTTACCAACACCACACAGTAATCAGAATATATGGCTGTGAATTGGACCCTTACAAGCTGCCAAGGTATGTCCCTATGAGACTTTTTGCCCTAGAATACTTCAGGAAGTTTGGAAATGCAGACTGCTTCCATTTCCAAAGTAGGAATAAGAAGGTGCAGCTGAAGGTGAGGAACCAGCTAGGCCCTTTTCTATACAATAAAATAGAGGAGGGATGGAAGGAGGCAGATATGATTTTAGAGGGCTTCAAATTGCAAACCAGTTTCAAATGGATACCTTATGACCCTAATCATTTTATCTCCCTCAGAAGGATAAAATACAAATTGGGTAACTATGCACATGTTAGGCTGCCTCATGTTGAAAAGTATGCAAATTCTTTGAGCTGGAAAGAGGGCACTCTAGAAGAGCCAATTACTAGAGAGCAGATGCTAGAGAGAGAGGCTAGGAATTTGCAAAAAGAGGCTGACTTGGAAACTTGTGGACAGGTTTCCTTATCATATCAAAGGCAACTTGGAGCATCTGCCTCTTCTTCAACAACACATCAGCAAGTTGCCATGGACACTCAACAGACATCCAGCAAAGGCAAAGAAAAGCAGGTGGAACAAGAGCAACCACCTCCCATGACTGAAGAGCAAACAGAAAAAGAGGTGGAACAGCAGGAAGTACATCAACAGCAGCAGGTAGAACAATGGCAACAACAAGAAGAACAAACACAGGAGCAACTTGTACAGCAAGAGCAGACAGTGGAAGCCCCAAAATCCACTGAGCAACAGCCACAGCAAACTGTGCCTCCAAGGCAAGAAACATCAGCTGAAGCATCAATCCTCCAAACTCCACAAAAGGAGGATACTAACAGGAAAAGGGACAGAGAGACTCCCTTGACCACATCAATAAGTCATGGTGAGAAAAGACAGAGATTGAATCCTTTCTCTGAGGAGGAAATGCCAATAGGGCAGTATCTGGGCATGGGCCCACCTAGTAGAGAAGCATCTGCAAGTTCCTTCCAACAGGAACAGGACAGGACAGCAGGAGGAGAAGTCAGCTCCTCAAGCCAGCAGAGAGAAGGTGAAGGAGGAATCAAACAGCAGTTCATAGACATAAAGAGGAGGAATGAGCCAATAAAGATACAACTATACAATCATTTGTTGAAAATGGCTCCCACTAACCAGCAAAGACTGATGTCTATGTATGATGTTAGTGAAGGAAAAATGATCATGAGTCATTTTTTTCCAGCTGTAGCACAGCCCCAGTCTCCTGCAGATTATATAAGGACCAATCTTGAGGTCCTTGCCAAGGACATCCACCCTATGGACAAAATTGAATTACATAAACAAACGGGTGAGATGGTGTATGCTTCCTTGGCAGACAAAACATTGGATAATTATAGGCTAGAGAATAGCCTTCATAATACAGTTGCCCAACTTGAGTTGGAAAGGGCATCCTCTCAAGCTAAGGACAACAGAATTAGGTCCTTAGAAGATATAACCATAGAAATTGGCCATGATCCCAAGGATATCAAGGGCATACAAGAGATATTGAAGTTGAGGGATGCAGACATGGCAGCATTAAGGAGAAAGATCAAAATTCCAGCCACAATTCACCCTCAAACAGATGAAATTGTCCAGCAGAGGCATGATCAAGATGCCTCAGCCTTACTGGTGTCTCTATATAAGCAGCTAATCCAGACTCAAGAAAAGCTGGGAGAATCAGAGGCTGCACAGGCAGCATTGCAGGCAGCTTTGAAGCAAAAAGAAGAAGGTCAGACCTCCCAGCCTCCTCCTGAAATAATAAATCTTGAGGAAACTGCTCCAACTACTGTTCCTCCTCCTCAACAAACAGGACAGACAGCAACATCCACCTCAGCACCACCAATTACAACAGAGCAGGCCCCAAGCCTAGACATGCAAAAGCTGAGAAATGAGATTCAGACCTTGGAAGCACAAATGACAGAATTGAATGAGGCCAGGGAGAAACTAGCCAAAGTCAATGAAAGATATGACAAGTCCAAGCAGACTATGGCAGAAAAGGGCAGGGAAATAAAAGCCCTCAAAGACAGGATAAAGGAGCTACAAAAGGAGCTCCAACTGGATAAAGTGGTGGCCGAGATCAAGACAGTGCTATGGGCCAATATTGGCCAGTCTATTACTAACCAATGGCAGTATATTGACAAAATCCATGAGCAGCTGGAGCTCATTGCAAAGGCACAGAAGGAGATTCAGAGATCAAGGGCAGCTCTAGGCAATATGCCTGAAATTGCCACCAGGATGGTCAATGTGCTCAATAACAGAACAAGTTCTCAGTTAGCAACCATGGGAATTCCTAACAGGACTGAGACTATTATGTTGGTAAAAAGGGCCCTTACGCTAAGAAACTTAGTGCAGACATTGGAGAGAAGGACCCAAGACATGCAGACCGAGGTAAACAGATTTATGGACAAATTTGTGGTATTACAGAACAGAGGTCTCCCTGGCTTACTGAACAGTGCAGGGAAACTGCTTACCCATGAGCAGTATGCCAAGAGGGTCAATACATTTGCCACAAGTCAGATCACTGAAAGGCCCAGCACCTCAGAAGAAATAGGGCCAGCTACAGGACAAAGTCTCTACAGCAGAGTAGAGAACTTATTCTTTATAATGAATGAAATTAATCACCTGTTTGAAGTGCCTCCTGACTTCTATAAATACACAGAGGCAGATGAGACTATGGAGGCAATTCTCAGGCATCAACTACCCACACAGGAATGGTGGACAAAGGCAATATAGATGATCCTATAGACCAGGAAGCCATTCTTCAAGTTGTTCATCAAAAAATACGAATTGGCATGCACAGGAAAACTTAGTAAAATCAACATGCATGAAAAGATAAAAGCTGAGCCAACTCAGCAGGACTTTCGGCCAGCAAGTCAAGATGGACAGCTACAGGTGACAGGACCGAAAATTTATAGCAGAGCAGCCACATCAGCGCATTTTCCAGCATTTAAAGCAGATCATTCCAACCGACTCAGTGGCCTCCAAAGGCCAAAATATCTTCTGACTAATATAAATGAACATTTATGATGTATTAAAGACAGCAATAACTTTTTATCTGCTGTTATGTACAAATTTGGTGAAATATTTATTTCTCAGATGACTCAACGCCATAGATATTTTGTATTACCGTTTGTATATATTTTCCCCTCGCATAAGCTTGCAGGGGTTGTTGTTGATTTCTTTTGAAGAAGTTCCTATGCTGTAATCTTTGCAGAGTTTAATAACAAAAGTAATGGAATTTCTGAAGTTCTGAGTTGTTGAATGCGTTCATGGTGTTTTGTTGAAGTTTGCAGGATCCCTGTGCATCTCATATACAATACGTTTTCTGTAACTCTCCTCGTTTTTTGTTTCAATCTTTTACAATCCATAAATGTTTCTAAGTTCTAAGTATTTAGCAGCGAAGAAAAAGAATAGCCTTCAGGATTTATTCATGCAATACCCTGAGCTCAATCTATGTTGTTAATGAATGTTTTTCCTCAGTTATAATCTTGATAAGTGTAATTCTTAATTGCTACACTTTCAGAATATATCTCTCACATTGACCCTTGTTTCAGGAATTCAAGTTTGCTCCTGAACAATATATTTCACTTTCACAGCATTAGTTTAATGGAGAATTCTTAATTGCTTTCCATTAGCTAAACATGCATCATCATACATCATCACTTAAACCTTAAATTTTGTTTGTTGAGATACCCAATAGGCCCTGCAGTCTGAACATTCCCACTGAAGTATTTCAAGCATTTCACAGCTCTAGACTCCATTGCCCAATGAAATACAACTGTCTAAACATTACATCTTAGGCATTGAAAGACATCCTTCAACCAAAACATAAATAAAAACCTGAGCATAATAGCTAGCCTAAAACACTATCATAACAGAGACAAATTATTAAGAGAGAGCCCTCTCTGATCACAGTTTGGCTAGAAACTGTAATCCAAAGATTGGTTAGTGGTTACCCCGGCCGTATTCCCTTGGGAGTCATAGGGAACAACCTGGGTGTTAACATAGCAGTCCAGCCTCGCTGATCCGGATGAGCTCCTCCTTCACTTCGAAACTTGCATTCACTAACAATCAAACGATTAAATAGCACTTGATAATCTCATAAAATAAAACATATTTAACACATAGACCAAGGAGTACATGAAACAACTCATAAATAACAAGTTATTGAGAAGAATGGACTCATTTGCATTAATAGGAAACAAAAGGAACAATTACAACATGAGCCTTGGTGTTGTGCAAGTCCCTCCCAGGGTCCATCAAGAGTTCTCCTTTACTTTGACAAAGCTCACCCACTTCCAAATAGAACAAGAAAAGATGGTAATCTCTCCTCACAAGCTTCTAAATGGGAGTCCTAATTCCAGCAGCATCTACCCTTAGAAATGTTTATCTTCCAACCTCCCCTCCTTCTGGCCCAATGCCTGTATTTATAGTGCTCAAGAGGAAGTTAATCAGGTCCACCATCAATGGGATAATCCCCTCTTTGGATGGGATAGCTCCCTTATTGATGGGATAAGTTCCTCTTTGGTAGGGGTACATGAACCATCTGGAGGTGCTTCATACACGTCAAGCATACTTCTAGAAGCCTCTAGAAATGACCACAAGTAACTTTTTTAAAGTGAAACTTGCGCTTTTTGACCTTTACAGGGGTACGCACCTGCCCCTTTACATACAGAGCGTACAAGTACGTAGTTTTTGTGAACATTAGGTGCATATACGCAGGTAAGGCCGAGAGAATCTGCGTACCCAGAGATAAACACATTTACAAAGACTTTCTCTCTTTTTGGAGTTTTGACATGGAGAGAAAAGGCATAAGACTTGCCCAGGAGGATAGCATGACTATTGATAGAGCCATACTAACTGTAAATAGCCATGGTGACATTTTTTAGTGTAACATTTTGCCAACAACTTAGATATGCAATTAGATTCTATATATTTTGCACCAGTACATACAAATCTAATCTGCAAACTTGCCACCCAAAAAATTCCTGCAAAAAATTAAAAAAAATACTCCATTTTTCCCAAGAAAGTGCTCTAATACCACTTGTTATAGATCTGACCTGCAAATATATGATAATAGAAATAAACCCAAGAAATAACAAGATCTGAATATAGATATAAATTCTTCTTTATTGATCAAACCCTTAAGCTAGGGCAACACCATACATTCACTCCTTAAGGAAGGAGAACACTCCACAAGCCATATGCATGTTCATACAATAATCCTTGACATCTCTCAATGGGGAGTCTCTAGCCTCTATATAGGCCTCATACATATAATACCGTGGGTCATTACCATGGTTCCCTCAATACAATCTATCTAATACCATGGGCGTATTACATTATTGCTAACTACTTGTGGTCCCTTACATGATACGGGTTAACCACCTTATTTATTACTATGGCCCATCCCATTATTACATTATTCCCTTGGGTACCTCCCTCTGTACACCATATTATCCCCCTAGGTATTCAAATCATTCTTTCGTTTGGAATTAGGGTTTCCAAACATAGCCAAAGTAGTTCTCACCAAATTCATTCCTTTTATCTTTACCTTGCTGCAATCTAGTCTTACTATGTACTGTCACATCACCAAATTTTTAGCTATATAAACAAGTCATCTATTACCTTGTCATGCTAATACCAAACATGTTCCCCTACAACTACTCACACATGTCAGTCACACGTTCCAAAGATCAAGACAACATATCTAGTAATTTGAAACCAACCTTTAACAAGTCTAACAACCATGTCATAATCAACAATCCACTCACATTCATCAGTCATAATACATAATGCTACAACTATCACCTACTTACAATCAAGTACATATTAGTTATCTCAACACATATGTGTTAGTACAACCATCTTAAAACAAGATCCTTTCGTCATGCAATCTTACAAACACATACTCATATCATGCAACTAATCAAACATTCAAACAACAAATAGACAACATAATAGACACCCAACACTCAAACACCAAATAGATGACATAATAGACACCAAACACTCAAACACCTAATAAATGACATAATCAAACATTCAAATACCAAATAGACGACATAATCAAACATTCAAGCACAAAGTAAATGACATAAGCAAACTCATACCTTAATGGATCTCATGGGAGGCTACCTTTTCTACAAAATCAATCTAGATTAACACAATATAACTTCAAAACATATCAACTCAAACATAAATAAGGTCATGATATCCATAATAGTAATTAGCTAACATGCTCACATCATAAACTCATAAACAATTGTCATTCATGCATAACAATCACATATGCACAATCAGTCTAGATTAGTACAACACACTATCATAATATATTAACTCATACCTTATGTCATAACCCTAACCATCTGCATAGGCCAATCCAAATTAACATTATACATATAACATCAAGATCTTAATGCAATAACCCTAATCATCAATTTAACTAACATATGACAACAACAAGCTAACATATAACATACTCATCAACAACATAGAAAATAATCATCAAGTTAACTATCATATAAAAATCAATAAGTTAATCATATAACATACTTATCAACAACATATAACTTAAGCATCAAGTTAACTAGCATAAAACAACAACAACAATGAATATGCCAACAAGTTATTATCATTCATGACTATTCGACACATGTGCATATGACCACACTGATTCACTAGCATCTACCATGCATGTAACCACAATAATAATAAAAAGAAAAACATGTATATAAGTAACCCTAATTCTTATAATAACCATTAACCACATACCTGCATGCCAAACATACAAACCTATATGATGATCTTCTCTTACCTCGAAGTCTAGTGCCACAAACTCACTCTAATGATTTGCATCTCCTACTTCATCTCAATCAACACATGATCTGAAATTGATCTAAGATAGAAAATAAGGTATTACAGACTCATGTGAATGGATATGCCTATGTTATTTTATGCAACAGATCGATAAGATTGTGAAATACACAGGAAATGAAGCAGTTAAAGAAAACATAACAGGCAAACATATAAACACAACAAGCTTAATAAGGAGTTCACCCAATACTCCTGGGCTATGTCTCCTGGTCCAGCCTTCAGTGGTGGCCTCTTTATTATGTTTTCAAAACAGAGTTTCTACAACAGTGAGCTCAATTTCAGTCTCACACAGCATATACAAATCGGAAAGACTATACTTGGATCCCCCAAGTCTCTGGAGTACACAGACTCTCCTTACTGACTCTCAACCTCTATTGGTCACAGTAGTATGAGCCCAATCTGAGACTCATACATGACAGGAATTACAAAGGAGTGCGCTTGAACCTCCCAAGCCTTCTCTGGAGCACATAGACTCTCTGACTCTCTCTGTCTCTGTCTTAACTCTGGCTCGATGCTGCCTTTGCTTCTATAGGTCAGCTCAACTTCTTCTCTCTACTCTCTACTCTTAGCTTTCTGCTTCTTCTGCTTGCTTCTTTCTCTGTCAACTTGTGGCTTTAAATCCAATCTACTTTTTGACTATTCATTTCTGCTTCCTGGCTTTCCGGTTCCCCTACCTTTGTCCATTTGAATCCCTCTGTCCTGCATAATCAGTCATTGTATAATGCCTCACTAGGAGGTGGCCGCCTATTTGATAACGTATGAGTGTCGGTTCTCTTGGACATGTTTGAAAAGACCATTTTTTTTCGTTAACTCCAAGAATGCCCGCGAAACATGACCTTCTACCAATGCATCGTCCATATCAGACTTCAAATCCTATACAACTCTACCTGTTAACCTTGTCAAATCCGGTCATCCATCGAAACGCATCTCCACCGTTGATCTGGAGCCTCCAAATCCTACGGTCATCGTCCATATCGGGCGGATAAGTAACATGATGTTTATTCATCTGATGTGAGTGGTTTTCTCTCTCTTCCATCGAACGCGTGGCAACCATTGTATGGCATCGGGCGGGAGTCGGTTGAAACCGCTTACCACTCGAAGCCCTTCCAATATCCTTCCAGTTTTTGTGGGACCCTGCTTCTGACAGAATCGAAATGAAATCTGTTGCATTTTATGATTTTTCGAGTCCGGGTGCTTGTGGCCTTTCCTTCTTTGAGGGATTTTCCCTACGATATGCGATTAACGACTTGTCGGTAATCACATATTGGAAACGACCCTCATTAGAATGGGCCGACGGTCTGCCCGCTTGACCAATGATCCTCGTTGCTCCACGCTGATCACAAATTGCAACTGTTATGAGGATACCTCTGATAAGCTTGACCTTCACAAGATTTGTAGCCTTTGGCATAATTTTAAGAGTTCATAAAACTTAGAGAGTGTTCTAGGATCCAATTTGGATCACCGCCTTCCCACTGAAAAAGCTTTTGGACCACCAAAAGTTGGTTTTTAAGCAATAATCAAGTGAGGATATAGATTCCTAGCTTGCCCAATTTCTATCCATCTTGCACTGCTTGGTTTTGAACCTTTGAGTCCAATCCTGAGGTACTCAACATCCCCTCTGCGCATAATTCTCACCTTCTTGTCTAGAACTGTATCTTCCTGCAATTCATTAAGATATTCAAGCAACAGATCATCAGTAGAAGGCAATTGACTCTACTATTCGGGATCTTCAATTAATGAAGGTTCAAACAATCTCAAGCTTTCTGCATTAACTACTAAATAGATGTGCATGAAAGCTAGCAAATTAAGGCGAAAGGCATTTTCACCGATTTTCTCAAGTATCTTGAAAGGTCCATACCTTATTGGCTTCAGTGTCTTACCTTCACCTTGCATTCTGTCTTTCTTGATATACAACCAGACTTGATCACCAACTTGGAAACTATGCTCAATCCGATGCTTATCATGCCTTGCCTTGTACTTGGCTTGGCTCCTTTCCAGCTGTTCCTGTATTGCTTGGTGAATCTCTTGGATTTGTTCAATGAACTTGGTTGCCTTGTCCACATCATTGTGTCCTTCAACTGCTATGTCTTTACCAAAGACAAAATCCAAGGGAGACCTTGGTGTGAAACCAAAACAAGTCTCAAAAGGAGATCTCTATGTAGAAGAATTTTTAGCCCGGTTGTAAGCATGTTGCACATAACACAGATGTTCATCCCAAAGCTTGGGATGCTTGCTGCAATAGCCTTTGAGAAATTGGATCATTTTTTGGTTGACCACCTCTGTTTGGCCATCTGTTTGTGGATGAAAGGTTGTGCTCTTCTTCAGTCTGGTGTCCATCAATTCCCACAGACTTGACCAAAATTTCCCAACAAACTGGGAATCTCAATTAGATACAATAGAAGTGAGTAATCCAAAATGAACCCATACATGCTGAAAGAACAACTTTGTTGTTTGTTCAGCTGTAATCTGTTTGTTACAGGTTATTAAAATACACATTTTGCTGAACCTATCCACAATAACATATAAATAGTCATGACCTTTTCTAGATTTAGGCAGTCCCCCAACAAAGTCCATGGAAACACTTTCCCAAGGATGAGAAGGAACTGGTAGTGGAGTGTACAAGCCTAGTTTTCTATTATTGAGCTTGCTTTTAGAACACATGGTACACCCTCTTACATATCTAGAAATTGTTTCATTCATTTTTGGCCAATAACAAAATCTTTGCAGTTGTGCAAATGTTTTACTTACACCAAAATGACCTGATATCATAGAAGTGTGTGCTTCTCGAATTATCTTTACTCTTTCAGTTTGAGGAATGCATAACTTTCCAAAATGATATAAGAGTTGTTCCTTAACATGATAATCCAATTCTTCTACTTGTTTTCCATGACTTAAAGTTGCATATACATCTTTAAAATCTATATCTTGAGCATACTGTTCAATGTAGCTTTCATGCAATACTGAATTATGCTTAAGTATAGTAGATATATTTATGATTGGTCTGGACAACATATCTACAACTTTATTGTGTATGCCCTTCTTATATCTGATGACTAGATGAAACTATTGTAGTAAACCCATCCACCTATAGTGTCTTGATTGTTGCAACTTAGTTTGTGAGTGTAAATATTGAAGTGGTTGATGATCAGTATGTATAACTGTCTGTTTGCCCATTAGATAATGTTTCCACTTTTTCACACTCTGTACTAATGCATACAATTCTTTATCATATGTGGGATAATTAACTACTGCAGAATTAAATTTCTTAGAATGATAACATATGGGTTTACCGTGCTGCATCAACACTGCTCCCATGGCATAGTCACTGGCATCTGTTTCAATCTCAAAGGGTCTTTGAAGATCGGGCAGTGCTAGTAATGGTGTTGTACTAATCTTTTATTTTAAGGTGTCGAAGGCTTTTTGCTATTTGCCTCCCCACTAAAACACCTTGCTCAATCCTGTTAAAGCATGTAAGGGAGCTGCAATCAAGGAAAAGTTAGAAATAAATTTTCTCCAATATTGTGTTGCTCCTAGGAAGCTTCTAACTTCTGTAGCAGATTTGGGTTTAGGCTAGTTTACAATGACTGCACCCTTAGAGGGATCTATCTTCAATTCACCACCCCCTACAATATGACCCAAATAAGTCAAATATGTTTTGCCAAATTCACATTTTGATAGCTTAACATAAATATTTTCTCTTTTCAAAACATCTAAAGTCTGCTTACATGCTTCAAATGTTCTTCCCATGTTTTACTAAATATAAGAATGTCATCTAGATATACAATGACAAAATCATCAATAAAAGGCCTAAGTACAGCATTCATTACTCTCATGAAAGTAGCAGGAGTATTAGTTAAGCCAAAAGGCATAACTAACCACTCATACAATCCCTGCATTGTTTTGAAAGCAGTCTTCCATGCATCTTGCTCTGCAACTCTAACCTGATGGTACCCACTATGCAAGTCCAACTTGGAAAAGTAAACATCTTCTTTCAACTAATCTAATAGATCATCTATGCGAGGAAGGGGATAACGATTTTTTATCGTTATCTTATTCAGTGCTCGGTAATCAACGCACATTCTCCATGAGCTATCTTTCTTTCTCACCAAGACAATTGGAGACCCACATGGTGATGTGCTAGGTCTTATGAACCCTTTCTCGAGCAGCTCTTGTACCTGCTTCTTGATTTCTGCATTCTTTAAAGCAGACAACCTGTACATTCCGATGTTAGGCAATGGAGCATCTTGCTGCAAATTAATATCATGTACTATTTCCTTTTTGGGTGGCAGACCTTTAGGTTCTTGAAATAGCATATCATATTTTGAAACAACCTTTTCTAAATCAGCTTGCTGTTTAGCATTATAGCCTTCAAATACATTGGTTTTATCAGGTTTATTTTCCTTTACAACCATCAGTAAAAAATGTTTGCATGAATTTACAATTCTTTTCATCTGCCCTGAGTTTATGAGAGTATAATTATTCTTGAGTTTATGAGCTCTTACAATATATTCAATTCCATCTTTAACGAGTTGATACTTGTTTTCAGCTCTATAGAAAATGGATTTCCTATCGTACAAGTAAGGACTTCCTAAAACAATTCCACATATATCCAAGGGAACTATATCTAACTCAACCTCATCTACAAATGTTGACCCAAAAGAAAACCTAAGTTTACATTGTCTAGTCACTTGTAGCTTTGCTTTATCACATAACCAACCCAATGGATATGGCTTCTTGTGAGGTGTGGTTAGTAATCCCAGCTTCTTTACAATTTCTTCAGAAATTAAGTTTACTTGTGAGCCACTATCAAACAAAGTATCAATCTTTTGATGCTTGGAAATAACTCTAATATGAAAAATCTCGTGTCTTTTCCTCTCATTTTCTTCATTATCAGTAGATTGTGCAGAATTAATAATAGATGCTTCAGAATTTTTACCATTTATACCTGTGGTTGTGATTTTTGTTTCATCCCCTAAGTCTGACCCAAAATCTTTCTGAATAGCTGCAGAAATCTTCTTCTCTTTGCCATCGTACTTCTTGGGCCTTAGCTTCGGATGCAGAATCCAGTAGTGTTCATCATCATGCCCATCCTTCTTGCAGTGATTGCATGAAGGTTTGGTCTTTTGTATAACATTTGTCTTCCTCTCTTTCCATTTCTGCTTTCTCTTTTCCTTGTTCTTGCTTGCAGTGGGTTTTGATGATCTCCAAAATTCTGGGTGCACATTCTTGCCTCTAGCCTCTAGATGTGTAGCCTAAACAGATACCTCATCTATGCTAGTAGGATTAAACATGAGAATGGTGTGTTTCAAATAGCTGTGTAGACCACCTATATACTTCAGCAGAGTTTCAGGTGAGTCTAACGAAATTCCTAGAATCAAAGCTCTTTTTCTAAATTATTGGGTGTAACTTTGTACACTTTGCCATTTTAATTGGCGAAGAGTTTTCCAACTCATCATAGCTTGCTGCATATAAGCTAGTGGATAGAATTTTTTTTTAATGGCAGAAACAAATTCATTCTAGGTAGAAAGAATTTTACCATGCTTCTTCAAATCAGCTTGTGTTCTGCCTTCCCACCATACTAGGGCAGTGCCTCCAAGGCGTAGGCTATCCAGCTAAATCTTTCTCCTTTCTGAATCGATGTTTTGCACTCTGCAATATACATCAATCTGTCTAATCCAGTTATCTATCTTTTCTACATTCAATTCTTCGTCATAAACTGGCAAATCAAACTTCACATCTAATTTAATCAAAGAAGGTTTCTTCTTTTTCTTTCTAGGGCTTTCTTTATGTGAAGAAGATGATGATGAAGGTGATGATGGGGGAGATGGTGGAGAGGGATTCTCTTCTTTTCCTTTTCCTTTTGGGTGGGCAACTAGAGGAGGTTCTTCTACTCCTTTATCTTGTTTGGAGGTTGACGACTCTTCACCTCTACCTCTCTTAAATTCTATATACATTTCTTCTACCATGGCTCTCATGGTCATGAAACTCTCCATGAACTGGGAGTCTGATTCCAAGGGACTTTCTTCTGACATTTTCCTCTTAGGATAGACTCTTCCAATTTATGGGTTAGCTTCAACCAGCTCTCCTTCTCCTAATTTAAGCTTTGTCCTAGTTAGCATTCAACAAAAATCCAGCACAAGCTTGTCTAACCTTAGTAACCTAGAGCTCTGATACCACTTGATATGAAATTGATCTAAGACAAACAATAAGGTATTACATGCTCATGTGCATGGATATGCCTATGCTATTTTATGCAACAGATCAATAAGATTGTGAAATACATAGCAAATGAAGTAGTTAAAGAAAACATAACAGGAAAAAATATAAACACAAGAAGTTTAATAAGGAGTTCACCCAATACTCCTAGGCTACGTCTCCTGGTCTAGCCTTTAGTGGTGGCCTCTCTATTATGTTTTCAAACCAGATTTTTTACAACAGTGAGCTCAATTTGAGTCTCACACAAAAGATACAAATCAGCAAGAGTGTACTTGGATCCCCCAAGTCTCTGGAGTACACAAACTCTCCTTAATGACTCTCGACCTCTATTGGTCACAGTAGTATGAGCCCAATCTGAGACTCATACATGACAGGCATTACAGAGGAGTGCACTTGAACCTCTCAAGCCTTCTCTGGAGCACACAAACTCTCTGACTCTCTCTATCTCTGTCTTAACTCTGGCTCGATGCTACCTTTGCTTCTGTAGGTCAGCTCGGCTTCTTCTCTCTGCTCTCTGCTCTTAGCTTTCTACTTCACCTGCTTGTTGCTTTCTCTGTCAGCTTGTGGCTTTAAAGCCAATCTTCTTTCTAACTATTCGTTTCCACTTCCCAGCTTTCCAGTTCCCCTGCCTCTGTCCGTTTGAATCCCTCTATCCTGCGTAATCAGTCACTGTATAATGCCTCACAGGGAGGTGGCCACCTATTTCATAATGGATGAGTGTCGGTTCTCTTGGACATGTTTGAAATAATCATTTTTTTCCGTTAACTCCAAGAATGCCCACAAAACATGACCTTCTGTCAACGCATCATCCATATCGGACTTCAAATCTTATACAAATCTGCCTGTTAACCTCATCAAATCCGGTCATCCATTGGAACGCATCTCTGTTGTTGATCTAGAGCCTCCAAATCCTATGGTCATCATCCATATCGGGCGGATAAGTAACATGATGTTTATCCATCTGATGTGAGTGGTTTTCTCTCTCTTCTACCAGACATGTGGAAACCATTGTATGGCATCGAGCGGGACTCGGTTGAAACCGCTTACCACTCGAAGCCCTTTCGATATCCTGTCGGTTTTTGTGGGACCCCGCTTCTGATGGAATCAAAATGATATCCATTGCATTTTATGATTTTTCGGGTCCAGGTGCTTGCGGCCTTTCCTTCTTTGAGGGGTTTGCCCTGCGATATGCGATTAGCGACTTGTCACTAATCGCATATCAGAAACGACCCCCGTTTCTCGAAATGGCCTCTAGATTTGCTAATTTGTGATAGCGCACATTACCATGGGCCAATGGTCTGTGCGCTTGACTGACGGTCCTTGTTGGTCTATGCTGATAACAAATTGCAACTATTACAAGGACACCTTTGATAAGCTTGATCTTCACAAGATTTGTAGCCTTTGGCATAATTTTAAGAGCTCATGAAAACTTAGAGAGTGTTCTAGGATCCAATTTGGATCAACACATTAGAAACATAACATACCAATAGCATCATGATGACCTAAACTACATACATTGACCTCACAATGCATGTTTGACCTACTATACATGCATAAATATAGCCATAACAATGCATGCATAACAATGTATAGACACTGACATGCATAATAAATGCATATACAACCGACATGCATTCAGGACAAACACATCCCAACAACAACATCATGAACTCCTACATGGAAACACAATTGTAACAATGACCATCACCATGCACACATAACAAGCACATATACAACCTACATGCATGCATGACAAACACATTCCACCTATCCTGTCCAAGGGGTGAACCATGATTTGATACCACTCTATGGCATCAAATATCATGCAAAGAGAATTGAAACCAAACACCACCCAAAGAGAACAAAACCCGCTCTGATACCACTCTGTAACATCCTCCTCCCACACTTACTGAAGCTTACCAGTCCACCGTGGTAAATATGTCACGAAAAGTTACTATGATATAATTCAACTCCCTAATTGTAGTTAAGGAAGTGGAACTGACGAATCAACACTTTATAGACCTCCCTTGGGTGCTATAGGACCCCCAGGAGCTAATCCACCACTCCAAGTGCCCAACCCCCTAGTCAACCTAGCCTTTTAGTGAACTAAAACCCCATTTGCACACATGACATGGGCATGCATGCGACTGGGACCCTCCAGTCGCTACCACAATTCCTGTAAGGGAGATACTGCAATCTTTTTTCAGTCGGTTTTGTCCTAGATACTACGAGATCTAAGCCACTTTTTCAGGGTTAGTCTCCAAACCACTGCTCGGAACTTGAAGAGACTTTTGAAGACAATAAATGACACCAATACAAAGTCTCTAACATAATATTTCATCAAGGACTTGACCTAACCAAGCCCAACCATGACAGTAATTTCATCAAACATATCACAAATATGAAATCTACAGGTATCAACAACAGATCTGAGCATAGGGGTCTCATACTTATCTGAGAATCCCTAAGAATCATTTTTGCCTCATCACAATAACTGCATTACCATCTATTAATCCACATATTCATTTCACATTCATTGATTAATCAATTCATGATGAGAGCCATGCATTATCATTATCATAAAGCTCACTCATAACCAACATATAATCAACCGAAATATCAAGGATATAAAAACCATATAAACCACATATAAACAAGTATATTTACCCATAGAATACCAAGTATAAGGACCTATTAATAATGAATGTAAAGGATAACCAAGTTTGGGACTTCCACGTTCCACCCGACCAAAGGTTGGACGAATCAAATCTCTCTTCATCTAAGCACCATGTTTCCATATTCCAAGCATGAATGTGGTATCTCATAGAACATATCCATCAAAACCAAACCAGGACTTCCAGAGGCCAAACCACCTCAACCCTCAACTAGTGATTCCACCTCATGGACAGACATCACTAACCATCACCAGATTGGTCTCTACCCAACTTTTCGAAGGCTCTAGAGCGTGTGTTCCAACCAAGGCTCCTGGAATAATAACTCAACCCACAACTATTGTCGAGCTCTAGAGTGTTTGTCCAACCAAGGCTCTAAGACTAGTAACTAAACCCACCAAGGGCTCCAAATCATTTCTCCAACCAAGGCTCTAGGACTAATAACTCTACCCAAGCTATTATAGGGCTCCAAAGAGTTTTTCCATCCAAGGCTCCATGAACTAATAACTCAACCCATAGCCAAAGGAACATGAGAACCAACCATAAAAAAAGGGGAAAGACTCCCACAACACCATGGATATCCAGGAAATGGAAAGGCTAGGAAAAACCACTGTCAATCCAGGAAATCTTCCATTCCAATGACAACTCATAACCAATAAACCACATTCATGGGTCATGCATGCCAAAACTAACAAGGAAACCATACATGCAACTTGATACCTGCAAATAAATCCAATTGTAGTTGTTGATCCCGTTGTCCTCTTATATTTTCCTTCCTTCCCTTACTTTCTTGCTCCAAATACCAAGTATGCCACACTCCTCCAAGAGTGCTCCAAGAAACTCTTTATGTCCAAGAGTATGAGAGAGATAGAGAGAATAGAAGAGAGCTCCACCAATACCTGTCAAAAAGCTACCAACTGATCCTGAGAAGCCTTTTTACGAATGAGGCCTCTATTTTCTTCATTTTCCATTTTTTCCCTTCAATTTACTCCTCACATGCAACCTGTGACCTTTCACCTTCATTTTCTCATAATTTCCATTATTTTCATAAATAAAATTCCAATTAATACCTCTTTTCCTTTTCAAAGCCTTTTCCATTGCCTTTGCCAATTTCCTTAGCCATAATAAACTAAATGAAAACCCAATAGGATGTTTTTCCCACCATTCAGCTTGGAATACATGTCCCATGACCTTGGTCTTATCTTTTTTACATGGATTTTTAACCAAGGCTGTTACAAAAATAACATGTAATTCCTAATGCCTCTTCCTAGAATTCTTGTCCTAACTCAACACCATGGTGCATACTCCTTGCTTTCTCCTTTAGCACCCCATTCATCTTTTCTGCAACTCTATTTTGTTAAGGTGTGTATGGATTAATATTCTACCTTTATATACCACACTTCTTACATAATTCTTTGAATTCATTACCATAGAAGTCTCCACTATTATCTCCTTGAAAAATTTATTTTATTTTGTCTGATTTGAAACAAGATCATTAAACTCTTTGAATTTGTCAAATACTTCATATTTCTTTTGAAGGAAATAAATCCATGCATTCCTCTATAAGTCATATATAAATGAGACATTTTTCACATCTACGTAGTGGTGGAACCAAAAAATGTCCAAACATATTAATGTGCACCAATTGTAATATTCTATCTAATATTGTAGAACCAGAGGAGAATATCACTTGGTTTTGCTTCCCAAATAAACAATGTTCACAAAATTCAAAATATAAAGAGTGATTTGACATACCTTCTATGATGCAATTACTATGTAGTCATTGGGAGAATTTTGAGGTTTAAAATGGGCCGACTAAGGAAAATAATAAAATAATAGTTAAAATGATAAAAGAAGACCTATGAATTTTAAAAGAAAAAGAAAGGAAACTACTTTTTCTACTGTAGTTTTCGCTTATCTCCCTAGAGGTTCACTCAAATGTCAAGAGTATACGCTTTGATATGTTGAATTAAAGTATACATCCAATGAGTACCCACTTTACATACTTATGAGTAGGTCCACATTGAAATAAATTGAAAATACATGAAAAAAAATGTGTTCAACATGTTTTCTCCATGCATTTTCATCTTTTTTGATGTAGAACACTCAAAAGTATCTAGATTGGGTACTTATTGGATGTGAAATTTAATTCTGCATCCAATGGTTGACTACTTTTTAAATTTTAGTGAACCTATAAGGAGATAAGCCAAAAATACAATTGAAAAAATTGGTTTTCTTCTTTTTCCCTCCGAAATAGTTTCTCCTGAGGATGAAATCACCATCTTGAATCCTATTGGATCTTTTAAGGTTACTTTTGTTAGTACATTTTTTGTTTTGATGCCCATTTTTTACATTAAAATTCCCCTAATGACTCAAAGGCCCTTCTCTCCAATATGCCTTAATCTTCGATGCCACAACATAGTATTTTCTCCAAAGTATGAAGGAGTTTTTCCTTCTTCTACTCACTCTTAGGAACAATGGAATTGTTGCACCGATCACTAATAGTGCTTCCCAACAACATATATAGAGTTCCAATTTGAAATCCCCTCAGTAATACCACATCGAATATCTTGTAGGTACCATCTCCAAACACTATTTTTACACTTGCATCACTTATCTTTCTTAAAAAAATCAAATTTATGGCTAATCCCAGGATGTGTGAAACAAAAAGGAATATTTTAATCCTTCTTCCATTATCTTAAACTCGACTTTTCATTGTCCTATGATTTCAGCTATTGATACATCCCCTATGAGGATTCATATGAAAAGATGCACTTAAGTTTACTAATCATGCCTCATGATCTACATGTGTACTTGAAGAAACCCAGTACACATCCCCTACTTCACTCGAGGAGGTTTTTTCATCTAAAAACGAAGCATCCTCAAATCCCTTCCCTTTCTTAGCAATTTTAGATGTACATTCTTTCTTGTAATGTCCTTATTATCCACATCTCCCATATACATTTACGCACTTTCCTGGAGATTTGTATCTTCCTCTAGATTTAGATCTCCCACTTGAGGAATTATTTTTATTCTTATTTTGGGAGCATCCTCTTACAAATAAGGAATATTTTCTCTAGCTTTCCATGTTTTTCCATCTCATCTCCTCTAATAACAAGGATGAGACCATTTCATAAAAACTTGATTAGTTGCAATACTACCTATGGAAACAACTAGACTATCCCACAAGTCTGGTAGAGAATATAACAAACTTATGCACTTATCTTCATCTGAAATCTTGATATCAATAGACAATAGTCGACTTACCATAATATTGAAGGGATATAGGTTCTCTCTTACCAGGTCTCCATCCTTCACCCTCAAGTTATACATATTTTTCCACAAGAACAATTTGGTTACTAGGGAATTAGACTAATACAAAGCCCCTAACTTATTCCATAAATATTTTGTTATGGCTTCCTTTTAAACATTCAAAAATACTAAATCTTAGAGACACAATCATATTATTCTATTTTCCTTTTGATCCAACTTGGCCCATTCTTCTGTTGATATCCACAAAATTCCTTTGACCTCTACCCACCAACAAATCTTCTATTTTGAGCTTCCACAACTCAAACCTCTACCCATTGAATATCTCAATTTCTATATTTACACTTCTCTCCATTTATTTTCATCATAAGAATCACTCCCATAGTTCTCCCATTATAATAGGGCCTATCATAGGCCTGAGCCAAACCCTTTAACCACAAAAGCATCCCCTTGAAGCCAAAATTGCTCTGATACCAAATGTTGGTTTTAACCCTATACAATTAATTGCTACAAATATATTCTTAATAAAATAGAAAATATGTAGTATAAAACACACACATTAACATTGAGATTTTATCTTGGAAACCCAAAATATAAAATCAACAAGATTTTGCAATATATATTCTTACATACAATGTTATAATACTCTCTCTCTATATATATATGTGTGTGTGTGTGTGTGTGTGTGTGTCTATATATATATATATATATATATATATATATATATAGAGAGAGAGAGAGAGAGAGAGAGATATTCGTGAACTTCCAATCCATTTTCCTTGGATTATAATATAATCGTAGTTCCTTAACTAAAACTAGAAAGTCATGGAAAAAACCACCATGCACCACAAAACTACTTTTAGAAAAATTATGTATCAAAAACCACTAAAAGATTAACACAAAATACCAGCCAAAAAATTAATTTCATGGGTGATGCCCCCAAACCTATGTGTAGGGGGGATTTTGTCCCCATACAAACCCCTCGAGTAGAGCAGGGGAGGCTTCTCCCTCTCTACAATACCCCTGGGGGATACCACCCCCTTTGTGAGCCCCTCACTATGCTCGATGGAATGTCCAACACGTGAGAATAGTCATGCAAATAATATACTACATACCCAACACAACATTAGGTTTCAACTTGGAGACATAACCTACCTATGAGGTGAAGGAGAGCCAAAGTCCTTGGGGGAAACCAAACCAAACTAGAGCCTTACAACTTGGGACATGTAGCCTTTTCCTATTTATTAGGGAAAAAATCCATATAGTTGTGGACTTATTGGAAAGACACAAAGGGATGGACCATGGAAAGAAAATAAAACTTAACAAAATGAGAAATTCTACCTTACTTCGGTACACAACTTGAGTTTACCCTCATGATATAAAATGTTTGAGATGTTGCTCATTCACCTGTAATTATTGTTGTTTTCCATCTAGGTTGGATAAAAGGAAATAATTATTGACATTAATGTCATCGAAGATAAAGGATCGAGACACAAACTATCAAACTTCATATGCTTATCAGGCCTTTCATGCCTCTTATCCCAAAGAAGGACCAAATATCATGGTTGAAAATATTGAGGTCTAGATTTGTTATAAAAACCACTCCATATTTTGATGGTAATCTTTACAATATCTATGGAATTGAGCCCTCTATTCATGTTTTACCATCAATTAATTGATCTCCTCTGGATATTATCTAGTTCTTTGACCACATCTCTTAAAAGATTCATTACTATTAACTCTAGCTAGACTAGGAGAATTGGAAACGTAACTGGGTTCAATCTTCATAATTTGTACTTGTATCAAGAGAAAATAGAAGAAAAATAAATTTATATTATTATTATTTCTTTAGTCAAGCACGTTCATGCTTCTAGGTTTTGTAGAGTTAAAGAATTAAATTTGAGTCAAAGTCCATTTGGACTCTTTATAAGAAAAAGGAAAAGAATTTTTTTTTAACTTAAATGGAGTCAAATTTACCTCCATAAGACCAATTCGGCCCTCTAGATCGTCAAGTCGGCCTATTCAATAGATGTTGCCCTTCAAAATGACGAAAAACTATATATTGGCACATGTTCTCCTTCATTTTGGAAAGTGAAGTTCATGGATCTTCTCTGACAATCTCTGTGATAGAAAAGCATGTTTTTTGTGGTAAAAAATGCAAGGTTCCCAAGGAAAAATACCTAAAGAGGATGCAAGCTTCCTAAGATTATAAGTTCTAAAATGGATGCGAGGTTATGAGATTAGAAGTTTTGAAAAAAATCCGAGTTTTCTTGAAGTTAAAATTATAAAGAAGATGTGCATTTCTAAGGGCTTACGAAGAAGGAATGATGGGGGTTTCTTGAGGGATACTGAAGATACATATGTGGAGCATTACTAACATAAATGAAGACTTGTTTTCTAGGTTTTTGATGATTCTCTATTGGACATAATCATGACATCTAGAGGACAAGATGGAGGGTTGACTTGGGGATCTTATGGAGGTATTTGTCATGGTATTGGTCTTGGTCTTGGTCTTGGTCTTGGATATCTCATTTGACCTGCTTCTATAAGAAGAGGATTGTTCGAGTTTTCCCCAATTAATTTTCCCTAGCTTAGAGCCTATATCTTGTGTTCTTGTGATCTTCATGCATTTTATGTTTTCGTAATTTCTTGATGAAGAATAAATAATAAAGTAATAAAAGGCCAACAAATCTCACAAGTAATTATCAAGTAAGGAGAATCAACCTTAATCTACAATTTCCTTGATTTTCCAACATGATATCATTGAAAGGTTAGAAGGTGGAAGATCACATCTTGTCCGCATCTATACTTGAAGTTTTCTTTGAAATCCCTATGGAAGTATGAGTTCACATCTCTGAGGCTTAAAATGATGGATCTAAATTAAAGAAGTTCAAGTTACTCTCTGTGGATTGAATGCAAGATAGTGATTTCACAAAATTTGTATGAAGGAATTCCAAAATTCTTGACTATGCTACACATGTACAATGATCTGAGTTACCATATGATTTGAAGGTATTTTTTGATAAAAATCAAAATGCAAGTTTTCTGTTATCATCCAAAAACTGATCACCTGGCCATTTCCTATTGGGTTAATTGAAATACACGATGTAGTATGGTTTTTTACACATTAAAACCCACTTTCACCTTAAGAATTAATTTAATGAACCATTTCCCTAAATTATTCTTTATTAGAATAAAAAAAAACCTATGAGAATAATTAAATAAATCATTATTACGCCGTAAGGCGTTCCCCTCTGAAATCAACCTCCCCAATTGCCTTTCTGTCATAATCTTGACCATTAGATGCGTTGTTAGACGATTAAATGTTTTTCCACCGTTAGATGCTATCAAGGCAATTAAATCGATTCAGTGGCTCCACTGGGTTTCCAGCAAATTTGTCGCGGTAGTGGATCCAAGCATTTTTCATTGGTAAGATGGATGGATTTTGTGCTCTGTAGGTCGGCCGTCTCCGTCCATGGCTTTTAAAATGTTCAATCAAAGTTCTTCCTCTACGACAATATAATGTGGATTCATATTTGAAGAAGAGGATTTTCTCAATGGTTTATAGCTTTGCTGGAGATTGGCGAGAGGAGGATTCGAACCGGCGTCAAAGGATCCATTTATATCGGCCGCTGTCCAGGTATTTTTGAGAGATTCTGTAAAGTTTTTGAAAGTCAGGTGGCCTGATTTATGTTTTGGAGGAAAATTTTGCTCAAATCTTAGATCCGGCGATTCGATCTTCATTTTCGAGATGGAAGCTGTACTCTTGTATTTATAGATGTGCGATGTATAGGATTATTTAGTGAAATTTTATCTTTTTTATTGGAGATCCGTGTTCTGCTTTTTGATAATGGATTTTGTTGCATTTTTAAAATCTTGCAGAGATTTTGTTTGCTTTAATTTCAAGCGAGGATATTGTCATCTTTCTCATATGTTTTGGATATCTTCTCTGATTTAGCTGTTATTTGGGTTACGTAGGTTTGGATTTTTTTGAAATTTTGCAATTGATATACCTAATTGAGCTGAAACCCCAGCTGTGGAGGATATTCGCCGGTAATTTGTGGCCTTTGACGTCGGCTGCTTTTATAACAGGGTTTAATCCGTGTCTTTGAGGTCCCCGGCATCGCTTCTCGTGGAGAGATTTGGCTGGTGGTGTTCCAGGGCGGTGAAATCGGCAAGTTTGCCGTTAGCCATACATTTTGTCATTATTTGGGGAATTTAGACCGTGAAAAGTGCAGTAGGGAGATTAGGTCCCGTTGGTAGAAATTTGGTTTTTTCAGAGCTTGAATTGCCTTTTTTGAGATCAAACCTTTGTTAAGGTTAATTGTGTTTTTTGAGATTTGCGAATGGCTCCAAGTAAGGTAAGGAAAGCTCTCGGTGCTGTGAAGGACCAGACGAGTATTAGTATAGCAAAGGTTGCAAGCAACAATGCGCCGGATCTGGATGTTGCCATTGTAAAGGCAACAAGTCATGATGAAGTACCTATAGATGAAAAATATGTGTATGAAATTTTGCACCTCACCTCTTATTCCAGGGGTTATGTTAGTGCTTGTGTCCACAGTCTGTCCAAGAGGATCAGCAAAACACACAATTGGATAGTGGCAATGAAGGCGCTGATGCTCATTCATAGGCTATTTCAGGACGGTGATCCAAGTTTTGAGCGGGAAGTTCTTCAGGGAATGAGGCGTGGTGCACGCCTGCTCAATCTGTCTGATTTTAGAGATGATTCACACTCAAATGCTTGGGACTATTCCGCATTTGTACGCACATATGCCCTGTATCTCGATGAAAGATCAGTTGATTTGTCAAAATGAACTCGTGTTGTTGCTCATTTCTACACTGCTGTAGTGAGTGCCATGGTTGCTATATGATGTGAACTTACCGATTATGATAGACTTGCAACCATCTATGCTGCAAAAATGAAGTATATTCTTCATTTCTGAAAACATGTACAGCCTAGATAACTACCACCATGGTCTACATAGAAGGACAAGCTGCTTATTTGGAAGAAATCAACCCTTAATTATAGCAACGCCTTCAATCTGGATAAATTAGGTAGTGCACTTTCAAGAAATCATAAGTAGCATATTGAACACCTAAAACGCCAAGAACCTGGACTGGTGGTCTGCCGAGTAATCCAACTGCTTTATTGTTGGTAGACTTCTTGTATTAAATCACAAGGTGGAACTCCTACAAATAAGCTTTGCACTGCAGATGGACTTGCTGTTAAAGTTTGAACTGAGGGTTCAGGAGCTGGAAAAGTCTGTGATCTGTATGCAAGATTGTTTCGTTTCCAGCAAAATAGCATTGCAGAAGAGGAAGGGATTTGCGATTGAGATACACACCTGATAGCAGAATTGTGGGGTACCCACTCCAAATGATGATGATTACCCACTCTATGGTTGACCCATTTTTCTTGTTTCAGCACTGCAAATTTCTCATTCACTCAGTCATATCTCAATCGTGAAAGAAATGGCAAAGATGAATAATGAAGGAAAAGGTCCTATATAAGATTCAAATTTAATTTGAGATGCATGGATTATGGGAAAACCCATGGACTTGGATTTTCATATCCTGGAGACTGTTGCTCTATTTGCCACTGTACTAATAACAGCATGTATCTTACAGGTTTGAACTTTGGACTCTGGCCCCCTATTGCAATGTTATGATATCCAGAAACTTATTTCATTCATCATTTGTCGTAGGTGATAATAGACAAATCTAGACTCATTAGATTCATCATAACCCCCTGATTTGTAAAGAATCCAAAGGTTAAGATAGCTGTATGTTTATTTTTTGTTATAGCATTTAAATACATGTCCACTCTGCTTTTATTTGTATCATGTAATTGATTTTTGTACAGGATGGAACTTCAAACTACATGAAGGGTTTAGTGCTGCTGCTCTGTTACTTTGTCATTGGATCGTGCTTCTTTCTGTTGCAAACACCGCTCACAAAGGGTAGGGATTTGGTTTGAGGTATTATCAATATCTTAATCAAATGATTTGCAATATGGGTTTCTTCATTTCTAATACATTTATTTAATACATTGTGTGCAGGACATCGTCATCACCATCATGCTGTAAACACTCCAATCCTGGATAAAAGAGTTGTGACAAAAACAAATCCCATGCCTGCTAAACAGGCAAGTTCTACCAATTAAAATATGTCCTTATCACTTCGAAACCCACTGCTCATTTAAATAAATAGATAATTGCCTAATATGAAATAGAAATCTCATTTCGTCTGTGACATTGAAATTTTTCGCTAATATTATGCAAATGTGCGTTTCACAGTTCTAGAAACGGATAAGGAGACAGGAAATTGGCGTATGGTTCTGGCAAATGGGCATAGTTTTCATACGTGTGGAATGAGAAATCCTCTCCTTCACACTGAGTATTTCAATAAAGCAATCCGAAGTATTCTTTTTATTAAAAAACCGCTGTTGCAAGATTTATAGTTTGTTCTTTGTACAGTCATGGCTCCACAGAACTTTGTAGTTTGTTCTTTGTACCGTCATGGCTCCGACAAACCCATGATGTTCACCTTTTTCGGGAAAAATAAAGATGCTGGCATATTGTTCGTTCTGTTGTTTCTGTTAGGGATCAAAACAACGCCTCATGTCTCAAAAGTGTTTGTCCGTTTGTCAATCAATTATATATATATAAATGAAAGAGGAAAGGCCTCAAAACTATTCAGGATGAGCCCCAACCATAACTTTTATAAATTTTGAAATGCAATTTATATACCGTACTTGAACTTATCCCCATTTCAAATTCCATGGATGGGAAAACTACCTGGTAACTAAACCTACCCATTGAAAATATACATTGGTGTTTAATGTCAATGATAACAATTAAACCCTTATTCGCAAACCAATGTTAATGTGAATAGTCCCACTCGGGTTTCGGTCCTCCCACCACACAATATTAGTGCTAACAGTCCAATTTTCATTACAAATTAAAGTTATCAACGAATCAAAAGTTCATGGCCAGATTTATGGTAGATGGAAATTATAAATGCAATGAGGAAGCCGTATTTAATGATAATGATTATCAATAAATTAAATGCGATCGATATTTGTTTAAAAGTATTTAATTATTAATTTACATGTTTATTTTATTTTATAAGAATAATGTGATATTTTACCGGGAATTATGACAAATGTAGTGAACTATTATTGATTTATTGTATGGTGGTTATTATTTATTTATTTTTACGCCGTAAGGCGTTCCCCTCTGAAATCAACCTCCCCAATTGCCTTTCTGTCATAATCTTGACCATTAGATGCGTTGTTAGACGATTAAATGTTTTTCCACCGTTAGATGCTATCAAGGCAATTAAATCGGTTCAGTGGCTCCACTAGGTGCATCTAACCCTGAGACTGTTCATTACCTGTAACAACTCGGTTCTCGGTTCGGTGGCTCCGCTGGGTGCATCTAACCCTAAGCCTTTTCATTAACAGAAATAACTCAGTTGTTCGATGCCAAGCTCTGTGAAAAAGCTCTGCAAAACCCTAACTCATCTAGGGTGTTCGATGCCATGCTCTGTGAAAACGCTCTGCAAAACCCTAACTCAGCTAGGGTTGCCTCTTGGGTGGCAGTTATTGCCTCTTGGCCACGACGTTGCAGTGAACCGGTCTATGCGTCTTGCCTATCCACTGCTACTGCCAACTACTGCTACCGAATACCATCCAGAATCCAGTTTCACAGGGTGCAAGTAAGCTTAATTTTTGTTGATGGGTTAGCCGTCTTGTAGCGATTTACACATTAGGTATCTGAACATTCTTTTGTTTTCTTGTTTTCTTTAATCTGGTAATTCTCTGTTTCTTTTCCTGCCTGCAGGTCCTGGGGTTGTTCTGCAATTCAAGGACTTCCAGCACCGAGGAAAGCACTTCCCATTTCTTCTTTTTCAAATACCTGTCTCTGGAACACCGCCGAGTTGGGTTGCAAACTCACAAGCCCTGCCGATGACAGGGCCTATGCAATCTGCCCATGCTTCAGGGGCATCTTCAAGTAGGAGCTCACCGTCAATCTCAGACTATGAAATAATGCAGAAGAGGATTCCAAAAATCATCAAATTTTATTTTGCATTCCAAAATCCATCAATTTCCAGCAAATTTGTCGCGGTAGTGGATCCAAGCATTTTTCATTGGTAAGATGGATGGATTTTGTGCTCTGTAGGTCGGCCGTCTCCGTCCATGGCTTTTAAAATGTTCAATCAAAGTTCTTCCTCTACGACAATATAATGTGGATTCATATTTGAAGAAGAGGATTTTCTCAATGGTTTATAGCTTTGCTGGAGATTGGCGAGAGGAGGATTCGAACCGGCGTCAAAGGATCCATTTATATCGGCCGCTGTCCAGGTATTTTTGAGAGATTCTGTAAAGTTTTTGAAAGTCAGGTGGCCTGATTTATGTTTTGGAGGAAAATTTTGCTCAAATCTTAGATCCGGCGATTCGATCTTCATTTCAAGATGGAAGCTGTACTCTTGTATTTATAGATGTGCGATGTATAGGATTATTTAGTGAAATTTTATCTTTTTTATTGGAGATCCGTGTTCTGCTTTTTGATAATGGATTTTGTTGCATTTTTAAAATCTTGCAGAGATTTTGTTTGCTTTAATTTCAAGCGAGGATATTGTCATCTTTCTCATATGTTTTGGATATCTTCTTTGATTTAGCTGTTATTTGGGTTACGTAGGTTTGGATTTTTTTGAAATTTTGCAATTGATATACCTAATTGAGCTGAAACCCCAGCTGTGGAGGATATTCGCCGGTAATTTGTGGCCATTGACATCGGCTACTTTTATAACAGGGTTTAATCCGTGTCTTTGAGGTCCCCGGCATCGCTTCTCGTGGAGAGATTTGGCTGGTGGTGTTCCAGGGCGGTGAAATCGGCAAGTTTGCCGTTAGCCATACATTTTGTCATTATTTGGGGAATTTAGACCGTGAAAAGTGCAGTAGGGAGATTAGGTCCCGTTGGTAGAAATTTGGTTTTTTCAGAGCTTGAATTGCCTTTTTTGAGATCAAACCTTTGTTAAGGTTAATTGTGCTTTTTGAGATTTGCGAATGGCTCCAAGTAAGCTAAGGAAAGCTCTCGGTGCTGTGAAGGACCAGACGAGTATTAGTATAGCAAAGGTTGCAAGCAACAATGCGCCGGATCTAGATGTTGCCATTGTAAAGGCAACAAGTCATGATGAAGTACCTATAGATGAAAAATATGTGTATGAAATTTTGCACCTCACCTCTTATTCCAGGGGTTATGTTAGTGCTTGTGTCCACAGTCTGTCCAAGAGGATCAACAAAACACACAATTGGATAGTGGCAATGAAGGCGCTGATGCTCATTCATAGGCTATTTCAGGACGGTGATCCAAGTTTTGAGCGGGAAGTTCTTCAGGGAATGAGGCGTGGTGCACGCCTGCTCAATCTGTCTGATTTTAGAGATGATTCACACTCAAATGCTTGGGACTATTCCGCATTTGTACGCACATATGCCCTGTATCTCGATGAAAGATCAGTTGATTTGTCAAAATGAACTCGTGTTGTTGCTCATTTCTACACTGCTGTAGTGAGTGCCATGGTTGCTATATGATGTGAACTTACCGATTATGATAGACTTGCAACCATCTATGCTGCAAAAATGAAGTATATTCTTCATTTATGAAAACATGTACAGCCTACATAACTACCACCATGGTCTACATAGAAGGACAAGCTGCTTATTTGGCAGAAATCAACCCTTAATTATAGCAACGCCTTCAATCTGGATAAATTAGGTAGTGCACTTTCAAGAAATCATAAGTAGCATATTGAACACCTAAAACGCCAAGAACCTGGACTGGTGGTCTGCCGAGAAATCCAACTGCTTTATTGTTGGTAGACTTCTTGTATTAAATCACAAGGTGGAACTCCTACAAATAAGCTTTGCACTGCAGATGGACTTGCTGTTAAAGTTTGAACTGAGGGTTCAGGAGCTGGAAAAGTCTGTGATCTGTATGCAAGATTGTTTCGTTTCTAGCAAAATAGCATTGCAGAAGAGGAAGGGATTTGCGATTGAGATACACACCTGATAGCAGAATTGTGGGGTACCCACTCCAAATGATGATGATTACCAACTCTATGGTTGACCCATTTTTCTTGTTTCAGCACTGCAAATTTCTCATTCACTCAGTCATATCTCAATCGTGAAAGAAATGGCAAAGATGAATAATGAAGGAAAAGGTCCTATATAAGATTCAAATTTAATTTGAGATGCATGGAATCTGGTAATTCTCTGTTTCTTTTCCTGCCTGCAGGTCCTGGGGTTGTTTTGCAATTCAAGGACTTCCAGCACCGAGGAAAGCGTTTCCCATTTCTTCTTTTTCAAATACCTGTCTCTGGAACGCCGCCGAGTTGGGTTGCAAACTCACAAGCCCTGCCGATGACAGGGCCTATGCAATCTGCCCATGCTTCAGGGGCATCTTCAAGTAGGAGCTCACCGTCAATCTCAGACTATGAAATAATGCAGAAGAGGATTCCAAAAATCATCAAATTTTATTTTGCATTCCAAAATCCATCAAATTCCAGCAAATTTGTCGCGGTAGTAGATCCAAGCATTTTTCATTGGTAAGATGGATGGATTTTGTGCTCTGTAGGTCGGCCGTCTCCGTCCATGGCTTTTAAAATGTTCAATCAAAGTTCTTCCTCTACGACAATATAATGTGGATTCATATTTGAAGAAGAGGATTTTCTCAATGGTTTAACTGAGGGTTCAGGAGCTGGAAAAGTCTGTGATCTGTATGCAAGATTGTTTCGTTTCCAGCAAAATAGCATTGCAGAAGAGGAAGGGATTTGCGATTGAGATACACACCTGATAGCAGAATTGTGGGGTACCCACTCCAAATGATGATGATTACCCACTCTATGGTTGACCCATTTTTCCTGTTTCAGCACTGCAAATTTCTCATTCACTCAGTCATATCTCAATCGTGAAAGAAATGGCAAAGATGAATAATGAAGGAAAAGGTCCTATATAAGATTCAAATTTAATTTGAGATGCATGGAATCTGGTAATTCTCTGTTTCTTTTCCTGCCTGCAGGTCCTGGGGTTGTTCTGCAATTCAAGGACTTCCAGCACCGAGGAAAGCACTTCCCATTTCTTCTTTTTCAAATACCTATCTCTGGAACGCCGCCAAGTTGGGTTGCAAACTCACAAGCCCTGCCGATGACAGGGCCTATGCAATCTGCCCATGCTTCAAGGGCATCTTCAAGTAGGAGCTCACCGTCAATCTCAGACTATGAAATAATGCAGAAGAGGATTCCAAAAATCATCAAATTTTATTTTGCATTCCAAAATCCATCAAATTCCAGCAAATTTGTCGCGGTAGTGGATCCAAGCATTTTTCATTGGTAAGATGGATGGATTTTGTGCTCTGTAGGTCGGCCGTCTCCGTCCATGGCTTTTAAAATGTTCAATCAAAGTTCTTCCTCTACGACAATATAACATGGATTCATATTTGAAGAAGAGGATTTTCTCAATGGTTTATAGCTTTGCTGGAGATTGGCGAGAGGAGGATTCGAACCGGCGTCAAAGGATCCATTTATATCGGCCGCTGTCCAGGTATTTTTGAGAGATTCTGTAAAGTTTTTGAAAGACAGGTGGCTTGATTTATGTTTTGGAGGAAAATTTTGCTCAAATCTTAGATCCGGCGATTCGATCTTCATTTTCGAGATGGAAGCTGTACTCTTGTATTTATAGATGTGCGATGTATAGGATTATTTAGTGAAATTTTATCTTTTTTATTGGAGATCCGTGTTCTGCTTTTTGATCATCGATTTTGTTGCATTTTTTAAATCTTGCAAAGATTTTGTTTGCTTTAATTTCAAGCGAGGATATTGTCATCTTTTTCATATGTTTTGGATATCTTCTCTGATTTAGCTGTTATTTGGGTTACGTACGTTTGGATTTTTTTGAAATTTTGCAATTGATATACCTAATTGAGCTGAAACCCCAGCTGTGGAGGATATTCGCCGGTAATTTGTGGCCTTTGACGTCGGTTGCTTTTATAACAGGGTTTAATCCGTGTCTTTGAGGTCCCCGGCATCGCTTCTCGTGGAGAGATTTGGCTGGTGGTGTTCCAGGGCGGTGAAATCGGCAAGTTTGCCATTAGCCATACATTTTGTCATTATTTGGGGAATTTAGACCGTGAAAAGTGCAGTAGGGAGATTAGGTCCCGTTGGTAGAAATTTGGTTTTTTTAGAGCTTGAATTGCCTTTTTTGAGATCAAACCTTTGTTAAGGTTAATTGTGCTTTTTGAGATTTGCGAATGGCTCCAAGTAAGCTAAGGAAAGCTCTTGGTGCTGTGAAGGACCAGACGAGTATTAGTATAGCAAAGGTTGCAAGCAACAATGCGCCGGATCTGGATGCTGCCATTGTAATGGCAACAAGTCATGATGAAGTACCTATAGATGAAAAATATGTGTATGAAATTTTTCACCTCACCTCTTATTCCAGGGGTTATGTTAGTGCTTGTGTCCACAGTCTGTCCAAGAGGATCAGCAAAACGCACAATTGGATAGTGGCAATGAAGGCGCTGATGCTCATTCATAGGCTATTTCAGGACGGTGATCCAAGTTTTGAGCGGGAAGTTCTTCAGGGAATGAGGCGTGGTGCACGCCTGCTCAATCTGTCTGATTTTAGAGATGATTCACACTCAAATGCTTGGGACTATTCCGCATTTGTACGCACATATGCCCTGTATCTCGATGAAAGATCAGTTGATTTGTCAAAATGAACTCGTGTTGTTGCTCATTTCTACACTGTTGTAGTGAGTTCCATGGTTGCTATATGATGTGAACTTACCGATTATGATAGACTTGCAACCATCTATGCTGCAAAAATGAAGTATATTCTTCATTTCTGAAAACATGTACAGCCTAGATAACTACCACCATGGTCTACATAGAAGGACAAGCTGCTTATTTGGCAGAAATCAACCCTTAATTATAGCAACGCCTTCAATCTGGATAAATTTAGTAGTGCACTTTCAAGAAATCATAAGTAGCATATTGAACACCTAAAACGCCAAGAACCTGGACTGGTGGTCTGCCGAGAAATCCAACTGCTTTATTGTTGGTAGACTTCTTGTATTAAATCACAAGGTGGAACTCCTACAAATAAGCTTTGCACTGCAGATGGACTTGCTGTTAAAGTTTGAACTGAGGGTTCAGGAGCTGGAAAAGTCTGTGATCTGTATGCAAGATTGTTTCGTTTCTAGCAAAATAGCATTGCAGAAGAGGAAGGGATTTGTGATTGAGATACACACCTGATAGAAGAATTGTGGGGTACCCATTGCAAATCATGATGATTACCCACTCTATGGTTGACCCATTTTTCTTGTTTCAGCACTGCAAATTTCTCATTCACTCAGTCATATCTCAATCGTGAAAGAAATGGCAAAGATGAATAATGAAGGAAAAGGTCCTATATAAGATTCAAATTTAATTTGAGATGCATGGAATTAATTTGCATAAGGGAAGAGAAATGGTAGAGAAGAACAGAGCAAACCCTAAAAAAAAATAAAAAAATCAGAGCAAAGAGTAATGACTAACCCAAGCCAGGAAAAAATATAGTTGACAGAAAAAGAATGTCCAAAGAAGAGTGCAAAATAAGTCTACAATACCAGTTACCATGTGACGGAGAACGCTGATATTAAAGAATTAAAAATTCCATTGACCATATGGACAACTTTGCTTCACCATATTTTTAGAGTTGTTTGCAACAGGTGATGATCAAGATCTAGTATCCTCCTCTATCGCATAAAAACACACATACTCTGACATCCATGTAAACACACCAAAAACTCAAAAGGGAGTAGTTGCGTTGTTTTCCAACCTGTGGCTACTCGCCCATTTCCTCTTTTTCAAATACCTGTCTCTGGAACATCGCCGAGTTGGGTTGCAGACTCACAAGCCCCACCGATGACAGGTCCTATGCAATCTTCCCATGCTTCAAGGGCATCTTCCAGAGGTATTGAAAATTGATTCTTATCTATGTTATGTCGTTTTCTAGACTAACTATCTGAGAGCATTACAGTATGCAAGAAAAATTGTGACATTGTATTCTTTAGTTCAGGATTCTAGTAATTTATTTCAGGATTGTAGTAAAACATGTGGTTCTAATGAATTTTTTTGTCACTTCGTTCTGTTCCCAGATACTATCCCTTTGATAGAGGATAGTTTTTGTCCTTGGAAAACCTTTACAGTTTGCTAGCTGTTGTATGTATATCTACTGTTCAAGTAATAGTATGCAGTTTTTATTATATATTTATATATTTGCTTTATCATTGTTCCAACTACGGGCAGTAACTTAACATTTGTTTGTCATGATGTGGTGATTTGTTAGAGTAGAATTTGGAAAGGATACAACTCTGTGCCACATTATCTTTTGTTGACACATTCTTTTTCCATCTCTGCGGCCTTTGTATGACAGATCAATTGATTTGTCAAAATGAACTTGTGTTGTTGCTCATTTCTATACTGCTGTAGTGAGTGCCATGGTTTCTATATGATGTGAACTTACCGAGTATGATAGACTTGCAACCATCTATGCTGCAAAAATGAAGTATATTCTTCTCATGAAAGAAATGGCAAAGATGAATAATGAAGGAAAAGGTCCTATATGAGATTCAAATTTAATTTGAGATGCATGGAATTACTTTGCATAAAGGAAGAGAAATGGCAAAGAAGAACAGAGCAAACCCTCAAAAAAATAAAAAAAATCAGAGCAAAGAGAAATGGCTAACCCAAGCCAGGGAAAAATATAGTAGACAGAAAAGAATGTCCAAAGCAGAGCGCGAAATAAGCCTACAATACCAGTTACCATGTGACAAAGAACGTTGATATTAAAAATTCCATTGACCATATTGACAACTTTGCTTCACCATATTTTTAGAGTTGTGATGATCAAGATCTAGTATCCTCCTCAATCGCATAAAAGCACACATTGACATCCATGTGAACACACCAAAAACTCAAAAGGGAGTAGCTGCGTTGTTTTCCAACCTGTGGCTACTCACCCATTTCCTCTTTTTCAAATACCTGTCAATCAAACAACGATCTGCCAAAAGGTTGAGATAAACCCCTCCCAGTGCGGATGGGTTGTAGCTAAGTTGATGGCGATCTTTTCTTGCCAACAACCCTTCTCCCACCCACAATGGAATCACATGGTTGGCATGAATAATTTGGTGTTCTGCAAATGTTGCAGCCATGCATAGAAAGAATAATTGCAAATGAATAGTCTCCTTACCTAGTGCATCGTAACTCAAGCTTAGACAAGCATCGAGGCTATGGTCATTTCGCAGTCTCTGAGCGGTCCATTTCCACTGTAGTGGATCAATACACCCTGCCTTTGTCCTCCCTACAACTTTTAGTGCCTGGGGAAGCTCACAGTTAATTCATGGGATAAATCTATGCTTTATCTATGCTTTATCTTCTTTTCAATGACCATTTAAATTTATGCCTTACGGCGTTTCCTTTGCAACATCTGATGCAAATGCTAGTTTATTTATTATTCTCTTGAGATAGCTATTAAGTCATTATTTAATGATTATTTCTAACCATTTTTTATTCAACCACTCAAGAATAATTAAATAAAGAATTATTTATTATTTTGTATTCACCCCCCATTTCTCTTGTGAGATAATTATTAAATCATTTTTTAATAATTATTTCTATTTTATTTTGACTCTATCCCTTCAAAAGTAGTTAATAAATCATTTTTATGTATTAATTACTTTAACCATTTTACTTAATTAACTCAATAAATAATTATTTTTTGAGTTTACTAAATAAATATATTTGATCATTTCAAATCAACTTTCCCTCTCTAAAGTATAATAAAATATTCTTAACGACAAGACCTTGATTTGGTCTAATAATTTATTATTATTATTTTTCTAGATCTAGATCTATCTTAATATTTTATTACAAATAGAGAGGTTTTCTTTTCATTCGACATATGAACACTTCATCGTCCTCATTATCATCTTGTGACATTTGAGCTCCAACTTTTGAGTTCAAGCCATCACCATTTCCTTTTTTCCCACTACATCCATTAAGAGAGAGAGAGTTGAAGCTAAAGTGCATGGTAGCAAAGGCCCATCCCACAGAGGGGGATTCTGTAAATCCAAGTCTACATATTCTCCTCACCAGGTGTAATCAACTTTATTTTTAATAATAAAATCTTTTATGTCCATTGGGTTTACACTTTGTTATTTTTTGTTGTCTACTTTTCTATTTTGTATAATTGTTCTTTGTACGGTTTTGTAATGGGTGTTTTGTTTATTCGAAGAGCGTTAACAACTTTTTCACTTATGTTTTTTTTTGTTAGGGTTATTTGTCACTATTAAGTAAAGTGAGGGGTTTTAGTACACCTTTCAAAAACATGGATACTAACAAATGGCCACTCCACTGGTCTAAAAATTCAGAACCATGGTGACTATTGTTTCAACATTTTTTCAAAATTTTTCTCTCACTTTTTATTTCTATTTTTGGATTATTACTTTATTGGAAAAATCTTGGTACTTATGGGTTTCCATTTATTTTTTTCATGTCACAGGTACTAGTAGTGCAGGAGACGACACTGTCTACAACAAATATGGGTTTCAATTTTTTTTTTGCAAGTCACAAATACCAGCCATGTAGGAGACGACACCATCTACAACAAATTTATACAACAAGAACTTTGGGGAGATAGTGCACATTTTGGAGCATTATCTACACTGGCCAATGTTAAAATCTAGGTGGAACCTACGCTATTGTGTAGGAAATATGTAGAAAATGAAGCTCCCTCATTTTTTTTCCATATTTCAATAGTTTTCAAAAAAAATTCTGAGGGTTCTATCTATGTGTCGAGAAGGGTTTTCTTTATTGTTATTGTTCATCCCTATGCCTATATTTTATTAGTATTTTTTTCTCATTTAGAGAAAGGAAGCAACCCCCTAGGGTTTAGAGTACACCTCTTCCATTTAGTAGAAATTTTTTTGAGTTGAGGAGTCTAGTTTGTAGAACTTTCACTCACTATTTTCCAACATTTTTCCCATCATTTTTTCATCTTTTTAGGCCATATTTGCATCACTTTGTTTCCCATTAAGACTTGTGTTACATTTCTTGTTTAGGATCCTCTTAAGTGTCCTTTTTTGTAGTTTTTTTCATCTATTTGCTAGCGCTTCATCTCTTGTCCTTGTTGGTTTTTGTTGCACCATTTCAGTACCTTTGGCCATAGATCCTAGTCCCAATAGACATTTGATATTTTTGTTATTTAAGTGTCTTTGGGTTGCTTGTTTTGTCATCATTTTTCTTGCTGCCTCATAGCCCTTTTGGGTGGGTAATTGTGTGTGTTAAGCTTGTTGTTATATTACTATACATTTTTAGTATCATTTACAATTTTTACACTTTATTTCTTAGCAACATTGGCATCATAAACCATGATTTAAATTAACCTATTGAAACACACATTTCTACACACACACTCACACCCTAAGCGAATGAGAGCTTGGTTAGCACCACCAAGCCAATACTTTAAACACTCCACATTAATAACTTAACTCACATAGATTTAAGCCCACTTGGGCACCAAGGAAAAATAATCGTGTATTTAGGTTTAAGATCAATGGGATAGGCTTCCAATAAGACCCATCGATCACTTACACCGATACATAGAAGTTTTCCTTATAGGGATCTTGAAAATCGTCCACAATGCCACAATCAAAACTGGAGCACTTTAGAAGCGCGTTTGAGAGGGGGTTGGGCTTAGGTCATGATGCAAGAGGTTCTCCTCAAGGATACCCAACTCGTGGTAGGGAATCTCATGCCAGTGGCTGACTACCCAAAAGCCCAAGATTTGTGTACCCCCATGGGACATAGGTACCTTAGTGGCAAATCTTAGGAAAACACCTTATAGGGGTGGTTATGGGAAGTAATCATCCCTCTACCCTACCTTTCCCTAGACATCTTTGCTTGTAGAGACCAGACCCTGACAATTAAGAAGTATTTTGGAAATCCATCTAAAACAATAGAACTAGGAATTGTTTGAGGAGTAGAAAATCATTAGCCTAGAGGTGATTTTTATTTTATAGGATGTGTTTTCTTGAATTAGAGTAGCATACAATTATAGCTAATTTACACTTTGCACCATTGCACTAGGCATTTTATTGTTGTTTGTTACTCTCTTTCTTTATCCTTACCCTTTAGCCTTCAGAGTTTTTATTTTGTCCTAACACCAATGAGCCCCCTAGGAATTTTTCGTGGAGAATTCATCACCTTCGTCCCCAGTTTCCTTTAGGAAATCCTATTTCCCTTACTCGATGAGTAGGGGTCCCCCCAACCAATCTACATATAGACTCTAGTTTCTTTGATTCCTCTAGTTCATCCTCAGATTTTGCATCATCCCAACACCACATTGTTACCATGTCAAGCACTAACTCGAGTGGTGGAAACCTAGGCGGTAACATTAGTCTTGACTAGGGTAACCCTTAAGGAGGATTTATCATAACCTCTTCAAGTATGGTCGCTAATCAACCCTTACTTCCCTACATGGTTTTTTTAGGTCTCCCCGATTTAAACTAATTCGTTAATGATCCCCTTCTCCATGACCAAAATTGGACACCCATGCCAACCGAACTTCCCTCATATATCCCAAAGTTTGAAGGGAATCTTGGAGAACATCCTAGAAACCATGTTTTCTCTTTCCGGATGTGGTGCTCTTCCAACTCCATCACTGAAAATTCCATTTGTCTTCACCTTTTCCAAAGCACTTTAACTTGAGTTGTTGCCAAATAGTATGTAGACCAATTGCATGCCTCTCATTCCACCTTTTCTACTCTTTCCAATTCCATTCTATCATATTTCCAATTACCTCTTCGTTATGACACCAGTAACAAACTTTTGAATTCCTTCCGTCAATATTTTTCCACTTACCTCTCTGACAATGTACAAGAATGGTGCAGAAGGAGGAGCCTATGTAAATCTCCTGAATTCAAGGATCGTTTATACATGGACTAATTTTTATGAACTCTCCTAGCCCCCATTGGTAAAAATGTCACCTCAAATTTCCCTCAAAACTAAGGAAGAAGCTCTCTAGATAGCTTTGAAATATGATTTGATATATGCCTAGTCAATTTATTTTTATATTGTCCTTCCTGACATTCCTAACCCTGGTGCTTCTTCTACACCAAGGGAATCTCATGTTGTCAATGGTATCATTGGGTCCATTTTTATCCTCAACCATAACCATATTCTCAACATCATACGAGTTATGGTTAACTTCAAGGCCAGGGGACTAGTTCCACTTATGCTTATCCTACCCCTAATCCTTCGTGAGTAAAATTTTACCAAGGTACAAGTACCTTATATGTATTTCCCCATCCACATTAGTTGATGTTATGGTTGGTTTTTGCTCAACCTAGTTACCAGAACATTACAACGAACCCTTATTATCCATATGCACTATCTAGTGCTCCAATCCCAACGTCACCAACACCTCAACCTCCCATGCCTCAAACATCTTTATCGCGGAAACAAATACCTCCACAAAGTCGAGTGTATGCTCAATAGAGTGCTACCATCCCCCTTAATCCCAAGCAAAGAAATAAGGGGAAAGGTAACCACAATCAACCATCTCAGGGAAATCAAGGAAAACAAGGTAGACAACCTAATGCCACTAAGGGTGACCAGTCCAATCCTGTAACAAAACAAGAGGGTAGAAAACCCAAGTAGAACAAGGCCATTAGAACCAATAAACCTTGTGCTTGTTACGGGACTTATGGACATAACACTCATGTGTGTCCCCTTCTCCCTCAAATGCACAAAGCATAGGAAGACTAGAAAGATACCTCTAGTGAGAAATAGCCTATACATCTAACCATCCCTACCTCTACATAGTCAATCATACTTACCAACCTATTCCCTCACCAAGGATATGTGGTCACCCAATCTGGTCACAATCCTCCACCTTCACAACCTAGGAATGGCTCTTATCATATTCTCATAATTAATTTCAAAGATATCAACTTCCAAACTTGCTCGCACCAATATGGCAATCCTCTTGACAAGTTAGCAACCTATTCTCGACCCAAAGTTTCCACTGAGCCCCTTTCTTCACCAAAAGTTACTATACAAATCCCTTAGCGTAAGGTAGAAGTTTAACCTAATATCACCAAAGGACTATTACATCGAAATGCTACTAGTTCTCAAGTCATCCACACTTATAGTATAGTAGATGACTTAGCACAGTCTCCTACCACCATGTCAACTCTGGAAGTCCTCCAAATGTGCCCATCACAATGGAAAACTCTACTATCTACTTTGGATGTTGTGGATCCTTCTGATGGTCGTGTGATCATCTTTGATGTTGATAAACAGGATCATCCTTCTCTTCGCTCTTCCATTTCTTTTCAGATATCAGTCTCCATAAAAGACTTCGTTATTCAACGATGTATATTCGATGAAGGTGCATCCACTTATGTGATGTATGCTAGTTTCTAGAAGCAACTTGGTTCCCTAACTTTTCACCATCAACCATCACTCTTCGTGCATGGGATGGTCACCCCTTGTATCCTCTCAGTTTATATCTGAATTTCTCTATAGCCATTGTTGGCAAGTAGTTCATGATTTATATTGAAGTTATCGATTCCCCTCTTGATTATAACCTCTTTCTTGGTCATACTATGCTATGAAAGTGGTTGCATCCTCTGTCTTTTATAAGATTATCTTTTCGTATAATGGAAATATAGTCACCATTGATCAACTAACTTAATATGCCCCTCAATCCCAAATATCTCCTCAAAATGTATGTCATTTCATCAATGGTGGGAAACAAGCCACACCTACCTTCATTGATGTTTCCCCTAGAGTTTATAAATATTCCATGCTACATGGGGATTATTATGGCCCACCGCCTCTTCCTAGTGAGCCTAGATCTTCAAGATTTTGCATGCTTCAAGCATCACATAGTGCCAACAAGAAGTCTAGTACATCTTCCCAACATCCATCTTCCCAGTAATCTGCTACTCAAGACTCAACTGATCCTTTAGGAATAATTCCTCTAGGCCATTTTCCTTCAAGAAGATTTCCTTCGAGCCATCCTCCCTCAAAAGCATCTCCTCTAGATAACTATCGCTTTGGTAATATACCTTTTGTATTCCCACTACTAACAATGTTTTCTACTCCTCTAATGGATATGTTGAGCCTTCCTATCATGACTTTGGGGATCCCAGCTAGGTATATTGATCCTCCTACAAGCACTACTTCTGACCAGATCAAACCATACATGGCTTTGACTCTAGTACAATGCATTGCTACCAACCCTTCCTTTTATTTAGTTCCACAACAACCTCAACATGAAGTCACTCTTATTGGAAAACCATCTAGTGAGGGGGGAAAAGCCAAAAGAAAGGGGGCAAGGACAAGGAAACCCAAGCGACAACCACTCTTAATAAACCATTGAAGCCTAACCCTCCATGTGCTTTGTGTGATGTTCATGGTCATGCCAATAAAAATTTCCATGATCTTCCTCATATTAAGAGCATGGGTTTAGAATCCAGCATTCAACCCAACCTTAATGTCCCTAAGGTATACGTCACATTACCTGAATCTACCAATAAAAATAAATCGTTATGCATGAACCATCCTTGCGCTTTGTGCGATGCATATGGATATTACTCTCATTATTGTCCTAATCTCAACATATTTCATGACACACTTCATGTTCTTGTGAACTAGATACTGCTCGTAATGGCCCTCCTCCTTCTCTACCTATGGATCTTGGTAAAAATTCTTCACCGAGATAAGAGGCTTCTCAACCCACCATCATGATCCCCCCTCTTGATGTTGAAATGATGGATAACTCCACATCCATCCTTTACCTATCATCATCTATTGGATCGAATTATTCAGACTCCCTGGAAATTTCTGATTGTGCTTCTTTAGAACCATCCTCTCAAGACACTTCGGTCTCAACATCGGTGGATTATACATCCACTAGTCATTTGTCCACTATTTTTGATGATGCAAATTTTAACCTTGTCTCCCATGGTGATGCCCCAGGTAATTCATCATCATCAACTGGTACATATTCCTCCCATCCCCCCATATTTCATTTTGATGAAGACATTATGGAAGCCATGACCACCCCTAATTATCCTTGCAACAATATGCACCATCATGCATATTTCCTTCTACAACAATCACATGATCAATATACGGTGGAGTCAAAAGATGTTATCCATGGTCAAGTAGATTGTTTTAAAAATTATATTTCTGCACTAGATTCTTTCGAAGAAGGTAACATGACCAACATTTCACCCACCATTAAGATTAAAATCTCGAAAAAACTTGGAGTTGAAGAAAACATCACATTGGGGGCATAGTGCACCCTGGAATAAATTGAGGCTTGCACTAAGTTATTCAAATAATTCCATGATATTTTCACTTTGTCTTACTCTGAGATGCCCAGAGTTGATCCAATCATTGTTGAACATCATATTGACACTTGGTCAAATTCCATTCTTGTCTGTCAGAAGAAAAGGCATATCCATCCTTACTAACATGATGACATTAAGGCTAAAATAGATAAGCTCAAGAAGGCCAGATTCATCTACCCTATGGAGTATACTTCCTGGATCTCCAAACCTATTCCCATTTTGAAGAAACAAGGAAAATTTTGTTTCTATATGGAAATTCATGATATGAACAAATCTTTTCCAAGATATAATTTCCCCAGACCTTTCATTAACCAAATCATTGACAAGTGTGTGGAGCATGAGGTTCTCTCCTTTATGGGTGGCTTCTTCGGGTACAACTAGATTAGTATCTGCTTTGGAGATCAACATAAAACTTCCTTTACTAGTCTATGGGGAACTTTCACTTATAAGGTCATGCCTTTCAGTCTAAATAATGTTGGGGCCATTTTTCAATGCTCCATGTGTTATTGTTTTCATGACCTGGCTCACATTATCCTTGCATATCTCGATGATCTCACTGCTTGTTCCAAGCTTCGGTTGCAACACCTTGATGATTTACGTACCATATTCCTATGATGTTGCAAGTATAACATTCACCTTAATCTTCTTAAGTGTGCCTTTTGTGTTCCCGTTGGTCAAATTTTGGGCCTCATTGTGTCCAAAGTCAGGATATCAATGAACCCTCTTAAATTTCAAGCCATTCTTAAACTTCCTCCTCCTTACAAGCTTTTCTAGTTGCAGAGCCTCCAAGGAAAAGCCGATATTTTTTAGTATATATGTTCCTAACTATACCACCACTGCTCATGGGTTTCTTAGAGTCCTGCAATCTAAAATTTCATTTATTTGGGATGAATAATCTCAATAGTATTTTGATGCCCTTAAACACGCTCTCACTTCCACTCCTTTGATTAGCCTACTTAATTTTGAGAATGATTTCATATTGTACATCTCGACCTCCACCCATGCGGTCACTAGGCTCTTAGTACAAGAAGATAAGGCCATAAATGAACATGTCATTTATAATGTGAGAAATAATATTAGTGGACCCCCTATTTCCTATTCACATGAGGACAAGTTGGCTATGGTTATTATGTTCCTGATCTAGAAACTTCGTCATTTTATCCTCACACGTGTCAACAAGGTCATTACTAATTCAAACCCAATGACCTTCTTATTGAGTCAACGGATCATAAATGGGAAGTATGCTCAATGGATAGTCATCCTCTACGAATGTGACTTGGAATTTGTAAACCCTAAAAATAGGAAAGGATTAGCTCTCGCTGAATTCATATCCAACTTTCCTATAGGAACGCAATATCCACCAGTAAATGATGATCTTCTAGATGAACAATTGTTTTCCATATCCTCTGAAAACCCATGGTATGGTGACATCCTTATTTGCGAACCCAAAAATTTTCCCTCCATCTCACTCATAATGATCGATGTCATATTCGACACCAAGCCCCTTGCTACCTTATAATAAATGATGACCTTTATTGTCATGGTGTTGACAGTATATTTCATCATTGTCTCATGCATGCTAAAGCTAAGCAAGTGCTGAATTCTTGTCATAGTGGCGCTTGTGGTGGTCATCTTTTTGGAATGGCCACTTCCCACAAAATCATGCGTGATGGTTACTTTTAGCCTTCTCTCTTTAGTGATTACATTAAGGCAGTCAAACACTATCCCAATTGCCAAATTTTCCCCCTAAGGCTCAAGCTCCTCCTCCTCCTTTACACCATGTTATCACAACTAGTTCTTTCTACAAATTAGCCATTGGTTTCATGGAGTGTCGTCCTACCTATTCCAATGGCCATAAATACATTATTGTGGTTTTGGAATATTTTACCAAATGGATTGAATCCATGCCAACGTTTAATAACACAGCAACTACTGCAACCCTCTTCTTTTTTAACCATTTCATCACTCGATTTGGGGTTATGAAAAAATTGGTCTCTAACCATGGCCAACACTTTAAAGATCAGATATAGCATGGTTATCCTCACTATTTGGTTTTGAACATCAATATTCATCATATTATTACTCTAATGGGAATGGACAAGTTGAAGTCATTAACAAAATCCTTAAAGCCATGCTTTAGCAGGCGATGAATAAACATAAGACCAATTGCAATTTAATTTTGTTTCCTATGTTATGGGCCTATAGAACATCAACTAAAAATTCCACTAGGTTCACTCCTTTCCATCTTGTTCACGGAGAGGAGGCAGTCTTACCAATCGAGTGTGAAATTACATCCCTTCACCTTGTCGCCAAACTCCTCCCATACACCCAACCTTTAGAATAGAGACTCATCATGCAGGAACATGCCAATAAAGACCGTTGAGTTGCTTTGCAAACCATAGAAGTGGATAAAAGGCACACCAAATCCCAGTATGACTGTAAGTTACACCCTCATACCTACCATGAATTCAACCTCATTCTTGTTTATGATCAAGCCCATGATGTCACGGGACATGGAAAATTCAAACCATTATGGCATGATCCCTATATCATTTGTAAATTTTTGGGAAGGGGAGCATATATTTTAGAGGGCCCATAAGGAGAAATTTTTCCAAACTCTCATAAAGCACTCTACCTGAAGAAATTCTACCCGTAGTGTTTCCCTTTGGAATGCATATTTTTCTAATTTATTTTTATATTGATTTAGGTAGGTTGCATCTTTCGTCCTCTCATTGGTTGTATTCTTTCACCTTTCAGATGGATCCATTACCCACACCGTATATTGGCTATGTCGATGGTGCGAGTCACATCTCAAGGAATCTAGCCTCAGCACCTTGAGCCATTTTCTCCCCTTTGCATTCGTTAGTCCACTCTAATGGTGTATGCATCAGAGTTTCCACCAAAAATTAGGTTGAATATGATGCAGTGGTAGTTTTTTTAGTTGATTCCCTTGATAATCTTATTCTTCACCTTCATGTTTGTCTTGATTCCTTTTTTCTCGTCATGCAATTGAATGGCATTTATCATGTGTGTAAACCTGTCCTATTTAGAAAATATCTATGAGTTAAGATTTTGGCACATGAATTTTAATCCATTTCATTCAATAATGTTCCTAGAGCCCAAAATAGTTTTGCATATACCATTGCAAACAATATTCTAAATTGGCATTTATCACATGCATATATAATAAGGAAACCATGAGTATCAAATAGTGACAACATCATAAAACCATGCATAATCATATTATGTATGAAAACATCCATAACAAATGTTTAGAGTCCATTATTCTAAATACATTCGACATTTCCATTACATGTTATAACTATATATACAAAACTAGGGGAATATACACCCTTATATCTAATCATTAACCTCTTAAGGATCATAGGCTAGTGGGGCCACTCCCCCAACCCGTAGGTCTCTAACATCTAGACAGACCATAGTTGTGCCCCTCAGAATAGCTCACCAACCAGAGGGAATATTTGCACACGCATCAGTGTATTGATCTTCCATCTCGTGCCATCCATGCTCTATCACACCACTCAGTATTTTGTTGAGCCTACACTAAAGGCCTTCTAAAAATGCATCACTCTCTAGCCTTTGTTGAGATGTAAACCCTCTTTGATATGTAGCTCTAGTTGCTATATCTCACCCCATATATCGTGTCTCCCTCACTGATGTTATATATGCATGTCATACATTTGATAATCAATAAAATATACATTTATTTTTTAACCTACAAATGAAACCAATATATAGCATCTAACACATACCATCTGGTCCCCATGCTCATCCTGGCGGAAGTGGTAGCTTAGGTTCTCCATGGAAGTTCTAGATAATCATCTATGTAGATAGGTAGTTGATCCCAATGGGAAAAAATTTCAATTCATAACACTCGTATGACTCCCTCTCCTCTTGCTCATCATAGAAGCTATCCCCAATGGTGCATCCTGGGCTCTTGCGTGCCCCCATCAGACACCTGAACATGTGATCAGATATTGGGGATATTCTCAAAGAAGAATGAGCACAATATTGTCCCAAATGAACAATTCCCATTTGTAGCTCACTTGCACATACTCAACTGGCGCTTCAGTGCCATTAATATCATTTGGGACCACCCACAGTAGGTCCCTTTGAGAACACTCTCCACTAGAATAATCTTCCCTCCAATGACTCTATGGAATCATGGATACCCAATATGCACAACACTGCTACAACTATAGCCTATGTCTCCAGTCGCTCCAAATCTTATATCTAGATACTCAAACCCTTTATTCGAGTACTTGACACACAATGACACTCCAAAAAATCCTCTGCATGCCTCCCTCGAGGAAGCACCAAATGTATGTCACTAACCACCCTAAGAGTGGTAATCCTATTAAGAATTAAATGTCTTATATGTTTACCTTGATCTCCAGACTTTGTATCACAAATTCCTCTTGGTCTACATCCCAATAGTTCACTATGTAGGACAATAATGGCTCACCAATCCTCATTAGTGGGTTCTCAAAGAACTTAAGTAACCCATATCATGCAAGAGCCCCTATGATTGCTTGGTTCCTGTTATCTCTTAGGGAAAACCCTGGCTACAGGGAAATACCATAAGGTAACCTAAAAACCACTTTTAGGTTGAAAGTTATCCCTTCAAACTGGAGAGGATCTCTCCATAAAACTCAACTACTCTATGGTCACTGTAGTAGAAGTTTTTTTGCAATTGAGTTCAGGTGGCCAAATTTAGATCTAGGATGAAATTTGTTGGGCAGTTTTCAAAACATACCATTGGGCATGGAGTCCAGTTCTTAAAAAAATGAAATTATAGATCCAATGACCAAACTGCACAAAGCATGAAAGCAACAAGTCCTTTGACTGTTCCGAAAATTGGAAGAAAGAGGAACAAGAAGGAAACAAAGTATTAAATGGCTAGAAGAAGAAATACTAATGGTTGATAATACAAGAGAGGAGCATAAATGAAATCCAATCTTATAAACTAATTTTCTTAGACATGAAAGAGAATTTGCATAACAAAGAAGTACTAATAGGGAAATGCAACATATTAGTTTCCTACAAACTGCTCATTAAAAACTGTAAATATATTCACGATTTCTCAAATATATCAAACCGTAAATATGTTTTTCAATTAAATTCAAACCTTGTTTCATTATTCATAAACTGTTTATATAAGGCTTACATAATAGCTTGCATGATAATAGTCACCACATAATTACAAAAACTGAGATATTTTAAATATCTTTCAAGTTCATGTATGCAAAATATAAACTTAAATATTTTGTCTTTCCTAGAATAACTATAGGGAAATATGCTAATGTTTAGGAAAAACAAAATATTTGGTTAACTGCCTCCTTTGAAAGTATAATGGGTCCCTAAACTATAGCTCATCCTCCTCACTGACGAAACAAGTCCGTCTACAAACTCTATCAAAACTTCTCCTTTGTTCATCCTGGTTTCCTTCAATTATGTTGGAAAAAACATTGATAATGAAAATGTCAGTGTTACTGGCTTTATGTTAATAGTTTTTTATGACAACTGGGACGTCAACCTTTCCACCTATTTAGATATTGCTGACAATGTAGATGTCAGTGTTTCTTGCTTTCCCAAAAATTTCTAACAGGTAGACTGTCGAACTTTCTCCTGTATCGTTTTCTTATCAACTGGTATTCATAGTTTTTAGTTCAAAATAGCTAACAGTGGCTCTATCAAGATTTTAAAAAATGCTTACAATGATATTTGCGAGCTCTCTTGACTATTATGTTGTGTATAAAAACTATCAAGCCGATTGTCAACGATAAGATGGAAACTTTTTTTTCATTGGATAGGTAGGAAAAATCTGAGTCTTAATACCCTAGCATCCTAGCCGAGGGTACTAGTAGCTTCAAGAAACACATCTACCTTATCCAACCTCTTCTTTTTATTTTTTCTAGTCTCCACGGGTCTTCTTTTCATAGTCTCTCTATTTCGGCTCTTCTTGGAGTCTGTATTCTTCTTCTTCCTGTTAATAATCAAGTCCTTCAGGGGCATATCATCAATATCGATTACCTCTTTGTCCAACTCTGGGTTACTTTAAGTTTGATATCTTATCTCAGTTTGTTAGTTGGTTTGATATGTTTGTTTCCCTACTTGAATACACTATGTGAAGGTCCCTCTTCTTTGTTTTATATCTCTGGTTTTTTCCCTTTAGTTACTCTAGTTCTTTCACCTTAGTATTTTCTAGTTCAGCTGTGTCTGTAGGGGAAACTTCTGAGGGTATGGATGAATTATTGGAAGAGTTAATACCAACTGCTACATTCTCCATGGATGTAGGATCTACTTTGTGAAGTCAGGCACTCTTTCTCTGATACACCTTAGGGATCTTCAGACCAAATGAGGTAGATGGGATCCCAAGGGTTTTGTGACTGGTAGGGGGTTCAACAGGAGCCTGGCCTCTTGTTTTCTTCACCTTTCTGGCAGTGTGTGGTCTACCTCTTTTTCTCCTAATGGGTTGAGGTTGGAAACCTCCTTAGAAAAGGAAATGATTCCATGTTCTCATTAATCTAGCTAATGTTTATATCAACAATTTAATTAATGCCTTATGGTATATGAAATGAAATGAAGGATTAACTCGGGCTCTGTATCTAGCAGCCATATGTCTCAGGCTCTCTAATAGGTAAAAGCATGGATTAATTCTGATATGTCCAGCTAGATGAGCTAGAAAATAAAAATGATACAAGTTCACTCTATTGTATCGACCTTCACAAGTAAAATATTGTTGACAGAGGCATAGGGGGACATACCACTAGTCCTGTAGCCACTCCTTTTGAACTCCAACCCTCCAATTCTTCCCTCTATGTTCTTCTTTGAAGAATAAGGGAACATTGATTCCTGCCAAAATGTGACTGTGAAATATATTCTCACCATCCATCAATAAGGTCATGGCCTCAGCGATGGTGTTCTTTGTAAATTCAAACAACAGACCTCCCACCTATTGGGTTGTGTTATATTCTTTCCATGACTAGCCCATGTAGTTAACCGGGGGTTAGAGGGGGCTAGGTCACAGGGGATTTGAGGGGCACCCATAATCCCACTTTATGGGGTCTAGGGCAGCGCCCCGAAAAATTTTGGTTTTGGACCCTATGTTAGGTTGGGTGGACCCACCTATGGTTTTGTGCATGATTTTCGCACATGTTTTTGGATGCAATGGTTTTTTGGTCCATGGTATTGGATGCTTCGGCATGTATAAATATGTATTGTAACATTGAAAGGAACATAATGAAAAATCATGCTGGTAGTCCCGGTTTTCGGATCTAGGGGAAAATCTCTGTGTATATGTGTTTTATGTGTTATGCTCTCGTATTGTTTATTTTATGTGTTTTAGAATTCGTATGCAGGTAATTTATGTATGGGGTTAAAACCTACACCACCTCCACATGGTTCCCATCGAACCCTTGCGCAAAATATTGAGCCACCAAGTCGTGGTAGTCAGAACACCGATAGAGAAATTTGCTCCACCCTGCTTTCTGAAACAAACGGAGAATATCAGGGTAGATGTCCAGCAAATCCAACCTCTTGGGCTTAGTCCAGTCTAGCTTAGCCGCTTTTCCCATTCTGGTGTATGTTATCCCCAGGATTTGATCCTGAAGCCCTGCAACAAAAATATCTCTAAATGGCAAGTGTGAAAAATCCTAGATTATTCACCAACTAATTGCTTATAGGATATATTAAGTTGGTTTGACATAATGGTCGAGGTAAACAGGTGAGGCGGTTTAACATACAGTCGAGGTAACATAAGGTAAGTGGAAGATCAAATCATTTCCTGGTTATGATTGTGAATACTATTCGCATCATATGAAAGAATGTGTTACATGACCCTTTTACTGATTATGGTGGATAAAACATGATTTAACCCTGTACTTTACCCTTTCGAAAATAATGGAGATACATTCAAACACAATTGCTGACATTGATGTTGTCAGGACAACCACCACTTTTTAAATTGGAAAAATCATTTTGGTGCTAACAATTGGTTTGTCAGCCAAAACGAAAAATGGTGCTACCCTCGTTGTCAATGATTTCTTTCTCAAGGCCATATTGGATTTCAAAAAACGTTGATAGCCCTGCTATTAGAAAATTTTCTGTTTATTACAATTTTAAATGTTGACACTACAACTGTCAACATTTTCTAAAAAAATTAAAATGCGAAGTCTTTATTGTGATAACCATTCCCTTGAATTTGAAATCAAAGATCATCAAATTCTCGTTCTTTCCATAACATTTTATGCTCTGTCATACCGACAAAATACCATCATATTTTCAATTCCAAAGTACCCAAACATATTTCTAGACCTAAGGTTCAAGTTCCAAGAAACCCCCATCTTCCTCCTTTGACTGGGTCCTCAGAAAAAAATTTCCCTCAAAACTTGCACTAGGGTGAAAATTTTGACCCCTTTCTTACACTGGCCAGTGCAGGAAATGAAAAAACAATTGTGTTGCAACTATGATGAAAGAAGAGGTTTTCCCTCAACCAAATAAAACCTTAGCCTAGAACTCCAATCCATAGAAACGATGAGTAGGGTTATCTCACCAACCTAAAATTAGTTGACCTAAAATCCAACGGTTGGTTTTTCCTCTATGAGCTCGCTAAGATTTAGGGCTTTCTCCTCCTCTCCAAATTTTTAAATAACTCAATGCAAAAATGAATTATATTTTGGGGCAAGAATTCATTTTATAGTGAAACCCCTAATTTCTTCCATGGCCATTATAGGCAAACCATAGCTCAGTTTGACAAATTGTCTACACCATTAGAACAATCTCCCTCAGCTCTATAATGGCTCTTCCTTCATTTTGAAACTTCACCAAGAAGCCATTTTTTCCAGGAGGTCTCACTTTGCTACCTATTAGAACTTAATATATCCATATGAGTCGCTCGTACTATGGCACCACTTTGTCTTTGCACTTGTTGACTTATATGTAACGTTTCTTGATGAGTAACCATTATTTTCTCATGTTTTTATGGTCCTCTATGGGCCTTTCCCATGTGGAAACATCATTGACTCACCCTTGTTCAAGGCATCAGAGATGAGTCACCCTTATATACACATTTTGTTCAACGTCCCATTGAATCTTGTTACAACATATTATCCCTTTGCATGTCATAGTCATCCCATGTTTCTCACATTTGGCCTCTAGCTATCCTAATCTGTCTTTGAAAAGAATCTGTATGAGTAAATGACCATCCCCTTTGGAATCATGTCAGTAGCTTCCAGGTCAACCTTGCATATTATGCTCTAAAAAGGGAACTCATCAGTCCACCAATCCCCTTATTTCCCCATTATCATCCCTGGTGTTACTCTCTATTGGTCACATTTTTATGATCCTCGTGCCTTTGTTGAGGATGCCTCATTGCCTCAACTATGGTAGGCCCTCTTTTGACGACTTCAACACATCTATTCCAGGAGAGTGGTCTAGTGGGTGGTATACCTTGCTTCCATCCTTCATCACTGTTCGGTGCCTCAGATCAAGCAAAGGGAATCATCAATTCCCTTTGACTTGGTTGTTTCTCGTGTGCTTGACTCCATCTCATTATAGCATGATTGAGAATCATACACTTGATGGTCCAATGATCCAGTAAATTGTCCCAACATTTACCAGGATGTATGAGATGTTTCAAACCTCATGAGGGGGTGGCCCTTTAGGTAGTCCACCACATGCCTGAATGTCAGCAAATCATGATCCAGCCTTAGATGTAGTTCTATAGATTTGATTGGCTTGGTTTCCACCGATCACAGAGCCCACAACATGCAACTCTGTTTCAGATGGTCCAATCAAATCTTCAGATCCCTTTCCTATTCAGCAGGGCTTCTTTGGTTGTCATCCCTCCCCCCCTTAAATCAGATTGGGGGAAGTTTTTCCTATGTAATTAGTTTACCATCTTTCATTGTATCATTCCTAGCCTCTATCTTCCATGCAAATATGTATATGGGACTCATTATATAGTTGCATTAATTTATGGCGCATTGATGCCATTGAATCATGTATCATGTACTATGTTTCTCAAACCCACATTGGTAGGCGCACCATTATCATTTGTACTTATTTATCTCAGCGGGTATGGGTATGCCTCCCCCACCTCATTGAGATCTTTTACTCATCATAAAAGGATACTTCTATTTGACAAGTAGGTCTCGCCCCCTCCAATTTCAATTCCTCTCTCTCTCTCTCTCTATATATATATATAGATATATATATATATATATATATATATATCCACTTTGGTGTCTCGTGAAAGTGAATATAGAAGTATTTCAGTCATAAGATATGCTTCTAACACTCTTATGTTGGGAGGCAATCTGTTATCACCCAAAAAATGATCACCTAGCCATTTCCTACTAGGTTGATCATAATACACCATGTAGCATGATTTTTAGACATTAAAACCCACTTTCACCTTGATAAATAATTTAGTGAACCATTTTCCTAAATTATTCCTCATTAAAATCCCAAAAAACCCATGAGAATAATTAAATAAATCATTATTTATTATTCCATATTCATATCCCATTTCTCTCATGAGATAATTATTAAATCATTATTTAATAATTATTTCTATTTTATTTTGACTTTATCCCCTAAAAAGTAGTTAATAAATCATTTTTATTTAGTAATTACTTTAACCATTTTCCTTAATTAACTCAATAAATCATTATTTTTTGAGTTAGTTTACTAAATAAAGATATTTGATCATTTCAAATAATCATTCCCTCTCTAAAAGACAATAAAATGTTCCTAACGGCTAGATCTTCATTTGGTCTAGTAAGTTATTATTATTATTTTTCTAGATCTAGATCTATCTTAATATTTTATTATAAATATAGAGGTTTTCTTCTCATTTTGCACATGACCACTTCATTGTCCTTATTATCGTCCTGTGACATTTGAGCTCCCACTTTTAAGTTGAAGCCATCACTGTTTACCTTTTTCCCATTGCATCCATTAAGAGAGAGAGAGTTGAAGTTGAAGCACAAGGTAGCAAAGGACCCATCCCACAGAGGGGATTTTATAAATCCAAGTCGACATATTATCCTCACCAAGTGTAATCTAATTTTTTTTAATGATAAAATCATTCTATGTCCATTGGGTTTACACTGTGTTATTTTATGTTGTCTACTTTTCTATTTTGCATAATTTTTCTTTGCGGGTTTTTCTAACGTGTGTTTTGCATATTCAAAGAGTGTTAGCAGCTTCTTCACTTATGTTTGTTGTTGTTAGCGTTATTTGTCACCACTAACTAAAGTGATGGTTTTTGGTACAACTTCGAAAAACATCTATACTAACATTTTTTGTAGTTCTCTACTATCTGACAAAGATCTGAAATAAAGTTGACATATAGTGATGTGAAGAAGTAAGCTATGACAGTTACAATAGTTATGCAAGTTTCCCTCCTAGCCATGACTATAATGCGGGTTTGTGATCCAAGTTTCTCTAAGGTTCACTGATGTGAATTAATTCCTAAGGTATGACAGTAATATAAGTTACTCCTTTTGGGTTATGCAAGTCTCTCCCTTGAGATACAATGCAAGGTATTGTTGAGAAATGGCAATAAGAAATTCCAATTTAATTTGTCCTTGAATTAAACTGTGAATTAGATTCAAATTCTATTCTCATAAAAGCTTAAAATAGTTAAATTAAGTTGATTAAGCTTACTTAACTTAGAAATTCGAGTTGGGATTATTTTGGAAGTCATGTATATGTTCTCCCTACCTTGTAGGAGTCCAGTGCGAGTTAGTTGTGAGTTGTAAAATAGAAGACTCAGTTTCATTAGTCGGTTCAGTTAAATTAGTTCTCAAATAGATTGAGAGAACTAATAGTGAGTTAATAGTCAGTGGTGACACTAATGAACTCCGCCAGTTCTACTCTAGTTAATTGAATATTTACTCATCAGAAACTCATGTGTGTCAATTCTGAGAAAGACACAGTTGAGACTAGAGTGCGGGGACAATGTACTATTTGTTTCAGATTTTTTTGAGTTGCACTGATAGTGCATGCATTCAGGAACTGATCCTTGAGGGATTGCGCAGTTTTTAGAGGCTTTATTTCCCTTTAAATACAAGCTATCCTTCATAGGAATTATACATTGGAATAGAGACTTGGAAAGCTTGTGAAGAGGCTAAGATTTGGCCTTGAGCTTGCTTATGAGCTGGAGATTAAATTTTCTGAGTGATGGGGTTGTTCTAAAGAGAACAAGAATTGTAATTTCATCTTGATTTTCTGGATTAATACAAAACAGATAGTGGGGTTTTGAGTTGTTGCTTTCCCTGGATATTTATTGTGTTATGTACTTTTGATTCTCTTCCTCTTTTGATTATTGTTTGCTCGATGTTTATGGGCTTCCGATGTAAAGAGTGGAAGTAGATTCTTGTCTCTTGCTTTAGAAAATTGCATTAGCTTGTGAATCTACAAGATTTTATACATGGTATCAGAGCAAGATTGCTTTTTGGGCCAAGAGTTTGCAAGGAAGATCTAAAAATTTCCGTACAAAAGTTTCAGAAAAAAATTGCAGATCTGGATTCTTTGGGAAAAGATACCCAAATTGAAAAAAAAACATCGAACGAATCGGAAATCAGATGAGGGAGATATCACTAATTTAAAATCAGCTCTCTAGAGGAGATTTCGAAGTTTTGAGTTTCTGGGTTACAAGTGAAAGTCAAATTTGAAATACATACTTTAGGATCGGCATATGGCATTCCATGGGTTGAGGCTTGAGTAGGAGGGACAAGATGGAGGTTGTGCTAGAGGATAATGGCTTTAAGGAATTTTTTGAACAAGCAATTCCTAAGCCAACAACCACTGATGCACAAAACTTGGCTGAGTGGAAGAAGTGTGTGGTGAAGGAAATGCAGATAATCCTTGATGGAGTTCGAGATCATATTGTCTCAAGTCTCCATGGAAAGGAAACCCCACATGCTATGTGGAAAGCATTGACGTACTTGTATCAGAATAGCAATGATCAAAGGAAGTTGCCATTGAAGGATAAACTTCGTAAAATCAAGATGGAGAAAGGCGAGATGATTCCAAAGTACTTGACCAAGTTCACTCAATGTTGGGATGAACCTGGAAGTGTTGGAATCACGGTTTCCGAGGAGGATATGGTGAGCCTTGCTCTTCTTGGACTCCCAAAAAGTTGGCATAGTTATCAGGACTCTATCAATGGTCGGGAGAAGCTGCCAGATTGGGAACAACTATGGTTGGATTTGATGCAGGATAAGATCAGGAGGAACACCAAGAATGGCTTTTCATCAAAGACTAATGATGAAGAGAACTATGCCTTAGCGATTAAGGTGAGGAAGGGGAAAGGTAAACTTTCCCATTCCAAATTAGATTATTATCATGGAGGTAAGAGGAAGGAAATGACGAAAGTTAAATGCTTTCATTGTCACAAGATGGGACACTTTTCTACAAATTATCTAGTGAAGAAGTCCAAGGAGAAGTCCTCAGGAGGAGCGGCGAGTGAGGCTTTGGCCTCCCAATTTGAATTTGAATTTTCCTTCATTGCATGCATGGTGTCTTCAATGATGGGAAGTGTCCGGTACTTAGACAGTGGAGGTTCTTTCCACAATGACTAGCGACAAAGAGTTATTCAGTGAACTGGAGGAGAAAGATCTCAAGATTCATATCGAGATGGGTGATGACGATAAGTATAGTGTTACTGGTGTGGGCACTATTACATTTCAGAGCGAGCATGTGGCTCCACTCACATTGAAGAATTTTATACATGTACTCGGACTAATGAACAACTTGGTATCCATTGCCATGCTTGAGGATAGAGGCTATGATGTGATATTTTCGAAAGGAAAGGTGTTCCTTCGACACATAGCCACAGGTCAAGTAAAGAAGATAGGGATTCAAGTTCAGAATCTTTATAAGATAGAGGTAGAGGATTGTGCTACTTTGAGTTCAAAAGAGGAAAATATGTTGAGCCGAGACATCGGTGAGTTGTGGCACAGGCGATTGGGCCACTTGAATCATGGGGCTTTGAAGATATTGCAGCAAATCTCTACTAGTCTTCCCAAAGGCATGCTTGAGAAAGTTGATGCATGAAAGGGTTGTACTTTGGGAAAATACATCAAGTCTTCATCTGGAGACAGAGACAGTCAAGCATAGTCTATTCTGGAGAGAGTCCATTCAGATGTGTGTGGACCATTCTCAACAACATCCACGGCAAAAAACAGGTATTATGCTATATTTGTTGATGACTATTCTTGTAAATGCTGGGTATTTTTTATGCAGAAAAAGGATCAAACTTTCACAAAGTTTTATGAGTTCAAAGCATTGGTAGAGAAATATTCTAGCAAGAATGCTGAAGCTCTACAGAGTGATAACGGTGATGAGTATGTCTCCAATGAGTTTAAGAAATTTTGTGCAGTGAAAGGGATTAAATGAGAGTTGACGACACCCCATAACCCTCAAGAGAATGGGTTTGCCGAGAGGACGAATAGGAGCATAGTAGGGGCATCAAGGGATATGTTGCATGATCAGGGCCTACCAATACACTTGTGGGCTGAGGCATGCAACATAGCAGTTTATGTTTAGAACCATAGCCCACATCGGATACTTGAGATGAAGACACTGAGGAGGCTTATTCCAGTAAGAGACCAGATGTTGGTCACTTCAAGATTTTTGGGTCATCGATTTATTGCCATGTGACCAAAGATGCACAGAAGAAGCTTGAGCCAACAGTAGAGTTGGGGATCTTTTTGGGGTACACTGATACACCCCACAATTATTGGCTGTATATGCCAATGAGTCAGATGACAGTGGTTCACAGGGATATTGTTGGGTAGTGGAGGTCCAGTGTAACAGTTTTGGGTCTGATAGCCTAGAAGTTAGGGTAACAAGATTGTAAACCTCCCAAATATGCGGAGCACGAAATGTTAAAATTAGAGTCAAAGGGTTGTCCGCCCAAGAAATAATATAGACTAATAGGAAGTAAGTCCATCCGTGGACCATAGGAAGGTATAAATAGAGCGTGGCTCTATGAGGGGAAAGGTAGTTCTTTTTTGGGTATGATATTGGATCTGATGTGGAATGGGTTTTTGAGAAGGAAAGTCAGAAAACGTCTGTAAGTCCGAGTCGAGGGTATTGGGTAGTGGATAGAGGCTTTGCAGCTATGTGCAGAGAGGCCAGGAAGAGTCCACAGTTGTGTGCACAGACCCCTACAACTGAGTGCACAGGGCAGATCTGGATGTATTGGTGATAAAGTGGAAATAAAGATAAGTTTCTTTTGTAATTCTAGGTTAAATTTGAATTATGATGGATCTGGCTTTGTGTAGGGTTAATATAACTGTTTGATCTATGCGCATATGCTTACGTTATGAATGTATGTGAATGTAAGTTTATTCTAAGTGCACGAACTGGTTAAATCTGATAAATGTTTGCTTAAAGACCCTACTAAGTAGATCTAATTTATAATACCTAAACAAGTAATTAATATTACGGATTAACCCAGATCCGGATCTTCACGGAAGCAGAGCAGTGCGAGGCTACAGAATGGTGCGCGAACCCTCCAGACCACATCTAGACATCCCAAGGGTGCGGAAACCTAGTTCCAGCACCCTCCCCTGCTACCTCGGGTGAGACTTTAGTCTGCGTTCCGTGAGCTGTTACCGAAAGAGTTGGTAGTTGCGGGATTTGTTTGGCTAAATAATTCTTCCGAACCTAGGTCAGGCCCATATAAGCCAACAAATGGTTCCGTTGCTGGGACTGAGATTTTCCTAAGGGTTTTCTGATGTGTAACACGGGGACTCTGTAGAAAAAGAATTGAGGGATCGAAGGGACCAAGAGCAGTAGTAGTTCAGAATACGGTGGCAAAGTTGACAATGACAAGCGCGATCCAGCTACCAATATTCAAAGGAGTAGGAAGCGAAGACCCAGAACAATTTTGGTTCGTGCTAACCTCAGTATGGAATGCACATAGAATTGCAGATGATAATATCAGAAAGGATACCTTCGTTAGCGCGTTGTAGGACCAGGTGCTGACATGGTACATAAAGTACTCAAGCGATCACCCAAATGTAGGGAAAACAGAAATCTAGACTGAACTAAAGAAAGAGTTTAGCTGGCCAAAGTGAGAAACATAGTTCATCATAGGGTTCAAAGAGAACGCGATGATGCCTGGTGAAACCCCGTGGGATTTGGACCAAAGAATGAAAAGTACTTTTCACGAGGAAAACATGACATTAATGGATGTGCAGCACTGCACTTGGTTTATGGCATCCTTAACACCACATTTGAGGATGGCTTTGTCACAACAGAAGATCTCAACCTAGGCTGAAGCATTAGAGACAGCAATGAGGTTGCACGAAACTCTGTTACAAGACCCAGGGTTGGGAGTTCAGCAAATCCAAGCGCAGATCCAAAATTTGTGTTTGGAAATGAAGAAGTTAAAACAAGAACAAGCACCACAACCAGAAGTCTGGGAGGAAGTATGGTGTATAAAGTGCAGGAGCCAGGGGCACGATAAAGATCACTGCCCGGTCTCAGTGAATTATGTGGCAACGGGGGGACCAACACCATTGCAACCAGAGGCACAGGCAGGGCCAAGCACAACAACCCTGCTCTGGTGCACAATCTGTTAGGTGGGAGGAAAACACAACACTGATAATTGTCATCTACTGCCAAAATACAACCAGACCCCCCAGCAGCTATTTTGCAACTTTTGCAGATAGGTGGCCATGAGGAAAGGGACTGTCGTAGCTACCAGTTATTAATGGACTAGTCACCTGCTTATAGGATGCAGACTGAGGCACGAGGTTAGGATCCTGCCGCGGGGATCGCGCGTGGTGTGTTCCAGGGCCGTGGACGAGGACGTGGCAGAATAGGGCTAGGAAGGGGTCGCGGGTAGCTAATCTGTTACAATTGTGGAGGTACAAGACATTACGCGTGGGATTGTACCAACCCAACTAGAATTTCATGTAGTTATTGTGAGCAATTTGATCATGAGCTAATAGATTGCCCGACGCTGATAGCACAGATTCGTGAAAAAAGGGTCGTGCAACTAACAACGACCTAGAACATGTAGATGATGATGTCTGAACCTCGCAAGGAAGATCCTAAAGTAAACATGGTACTGAGAAGTGGCAGGGCCATAAGAGCGGATAGAAGGAACTTAAGTAAGGAAGATGTAGGGGTTGGTAAGGAGACTTTTCTGGAAGCTAGGGAGAGCTTCGTAGAGGTCTCTACCCCAGGTAGTAGGGATCAGCCTGAGCCAGACAGGGACCCCTCGATGATAACTACCTTTTTAGAGACATGTATAAAATTTCTTCGTGACAACAGGGCAGTTAAAGGCTTACAAGAATTGATAAATAAATGCGCAGGATGGAGTGAACCTCGTGTAGTTTGAAAGTTGGGAATAAAAGCGTCATTGACTGGGAGGGAAATGCGACTAACAATGCAGATCATCAATTATGCGATGGATCAGGTCATTCTAGATCTGGGCTCAGATGCCAACGTGTTGCCTAAACAAACTTGGGAGCACATGGGTAAGCCTACACTACAATGGTCCCCTATCCAATTGCGGATGGCAAACCAGCAAAAGGTCCAGCCCATGGGAAGGCTGCAAGGAATTATGGTAGATATTGACGGCGACAGTGGTCAGATGGACTTTGAAGTGATTGAAATTGTGGATGAAAGTACACCTTATCCTACATTGTTAGGAATAGACTGGGCCACCGACATGAATGGGGTTATTAATTTAAAGAAGCAAACAATGATATTTGAAACAAAGTCACTTTGCGTAGTCGCTCCGCTAGATCTGGCTGAAGGCCTGTGCTATATTGAACCCGTGCGCAACAAAGAGAGCAACGACGAATCAGACGGTATCTATAGAATGGCTACACAAAGGAAAGAATGGGTCAAGACAATGGAAGATAGAAGAGTATCACAGGGCTATGTAGAGTCTTGCACCACCGATTTAGATGAAGAAGACGAACAGTGGCATAACAGGTTGAAGGGAGTGACCACGCTACACTATAATATGGTGACTAAATCCTTGTACTGTGTAAGGGCCTACGATTGTGAATTGCTGATGTATGATGGGCTAACAATAATAGATGAATTCCTGACCAAAATTGAAATTGCAATACCGGAGCATCAATAGTTTGATGCGTTGAGATGGCCATTTTGCATGACGCCTGCGCAATGGTGGGGCATACATGAAGGGACTTTCGAAGATTGGCATGGCTACAGGCGCATGAAAAACATTAGATTTGGGAAGTCAGAACTACACATAACGGAGAAATACGATGGACGTGATGACCCGCGCATGCACCTTACCAGATGGATCAAAGCCTACAGAGAGGAACCTCAACAAGAATGTGTGCACTTATTTTATCACACCCTAGACGTCATTCCCAGAAACGGGTACACTGAAGCGGAGCTCCGGCACGACACAGGCGATTGGGATATCTTGCGCAAAAGGTTTTTGTTGACATTTCTCTTTGAGGATCAATGGATGGATCCCATGGACGACGCATTACAACTGGTAAAGGCTGCCATTTTCAAGACACCACTGGAACGAGAAGAAACTATGCAACCTGACTGGTCGCGACAGCTGAGCCAGGCTCTCGAATGCTATAATGTCCAAGTAGAAGATGATGAGGATGATCCGCGAAACATAAATATTCCGGAATCAGAGGGGAGCCGCGAGGTGCGCGGACCCGCAATCATAGATCTAGATATCACAGCACCGTTGAAAACGAGACAGGTCAATATCGGAACAGAAGAAGAGCCGAAGTATGCAATTCTTGGGGACTATTGGGATGATGCCACAGTGGAGAAGGTCGTCGAATTGCTTCGGGAATATCGAGATTTATTCCCAACAAAAATCGCGAAGCTAAAAGGGATCCTAGGAAACCTGGGAATCATGAAGATAACGTTGAAGCTAGACGCGAAACTAGTTAAGAAACGACCCTACCAATTGAACCCAAAATATAAAGCAAAGGTCCATGAAGAACTGGAAAAGATGCTGGCAGCAGGAATCATTGAACCAGTCGAGGAGTCCGACTGGGTAAATCCAATGGTTATGCAGGAGAAGAAACAGAAGGGTGAGATTCGCATCTACATAGATCTCAGGAAGTTCAATGATGCCTATGTTAACGATCTGTTTCCAACACCATTTACAGATGAGGTACTAGAAAATGTGGGGGGGTAGGAAGCCTACTCTTTCACGGATGGGTTCTCAGGATACCACCAGATCAAGATCGCACCAAAGGACCAGAGTAAAACAACGTTCACCATCGAATGGGGTTGCTTTCAGTACACGGTGATGCCCTTTGGACTGAAGAACGCGTCGACGATATTTTCATGAATAGCGGTAGCGGCATTCAAGGAATTTATACACACGTTCTTAGAGGTCTATCTTGTTGACTAGACCGTGTTCGGACTGGTTAAGCACCATGTAGCGAGCTTACGGTTAATGTTGGATACTTGCCGCCGACACCAGATTGCATTAAACCTAAAGAAGTGTACTTTCCTTGTCCCATTCGGGAACCTGCTGTGCCATGTGGTCTATAAGCAAGGCATAATGGTGGATCCAGCAAAGAACGTTGTCATACTCAATCTGCAAGCGTCGCAAAGTGTCAAACAACTACGCGCCACACTAGGACACATGGGCTACTATCGGAAGTTCATCAAAAGCTACGCCCAGATCACGGCTCCAATGGAACAGTTGCTGAAGAAGGATGCTACTTATTGCTGGAATGAGGAATGCAACAAAAGTCTGGAGACACTTAAGGAAAAGATGGCATCCACCCCTATATTGGTCTTTCCAAAATGGGACGTCAAATTTCATGTGCATGTCAACGCGTCATGTATCGCGTTGGGGGCAGTACTTACTCAACCAGGAGTAGAGGGAATTGACCATCTGATTGCGTTCGCAAGTTGTCGGTTGTCAAAAGCTGAGAAGAATTACTCCACTACCGAGTAAGAGGGATTAGCAATGGTATACGCGCTTCAAAAATTCCGCCACTATCTGCTCGGAGGCCACTTTAAGATGTATACCGATCACTCTATGTTAAAATACCTAGTGAATAAGCCTATGTTGGGGGGGCGCATTTGTAGATGGTTGTTGTTATTCTAGGAATATGACTTTGAGGTCGTCGTAAAGCCGGGACGTCTAAATGCAAGCCTAGATCACCTGTCCCAAATTGAGACCAGCGAAGAGCCCACAAATTTAGAGGACGAACTCCCGGATGCACAACTATATGTGGTGCGCGTAGCGGATGGCCATTTTGAGGATATAATCCATTTCTTAACCAGAGGAACCGTGCCACAGGGATATTCTGTTCAGTAGAAGAAGGAATTGGTGATACACGTAGCGGACTTCACTGTGATTGCAAGACACCTCTACAAAATGGGCAACGACGAAATACTACGTAGGTATGTCCCAGAGTTCGAGCAAGGACAGATCCTGGCCGAAGCCCATGGGGGGCTTGCTGGCAGACATTATGCAGGTTGTGCCATAGTCTAGAAGATTCTTCGCGCAGGATTATGGTGGCCCACTCTATATCAAGATTCGAAAACATATTGCCGAGCCTACGACGTATGTCATGGACGGGGAAACCATCGCGGAGAGATGAAATGCCGCTCCAGCCACACATGACACTATAGCCATTCGAGAAGTGGGAAATCGACTTCGTAGGACCTATCGATCCACGAGGAAAGACGGGTGCATGCTATATCATTACTGCGACAGAATATTTGACCCGATGGGCAGAGGCACAGCCGGTTAAGGACTGCACAGTTGCAACAGCTATGAAGTTTTTGTTCGAAAACATACTGACAAGGTTTGGATGTCCCAAAATTCTCATGAGCGATCGGGGAACACATTTTCTGAATGAAACGATCAGTACACTCACTGAGGAATTCCAGATATATCACCAACAGAGTACGCCATACCACCTATAAGCGAATGGGACCGTTGAGGCATTGAATAAAGTCTTGGAGACCGCATTGACCAAGGTCTCTAATGCGCAGAGAAATGACTGGGACTTGCACATCCCTGCTGTGCTATGGGCATACCAAACCACGTGCAAGAAGCTGACAGGCCAGACACCTTTTCAGTTAGTCTATGGAAAGGAGGCCGTTATGCCTATGGAATATATTGTGCCTAGTCTGCAGATCACAGCAATAATAGGAATGGCCGAATGCGAGGCTTTGGAGGAATGGCTTGCGTAGCTAGAAGAATTGGAGGAGGAACGGTTTTTGGCTAGCTTCCATCAGCAAGTACATAAATAGTGCGAGAAAGCGTGGCATGATCACCATATCAAGGTGCGCAACTTCAAGGAGGATGATCTAGTATTACTATATGACAACAAGTTTGAAAAATTCCCTAGCAAACTCAGAATGCATTGGTTGGGACCCTATGTCGTCAAATAGGTTACCGAAGGGGGTGCGGTTCAGATTTCCAAACTCAATGGAGACCCCTTCCTAGGATGAGTGAATGGCAGTCACTTGAAGCTCTACACGGGTGGGCTGACCGCCTAACTAACCGATCGAGGGACAGTCTCACCGCTCCAGCCAGTTGAAAGAGAGCGCGGGATGATAAAGCAGTCTGGGGAAAAGAGGCACGATTGCTAGGATACGCGTAGATTTGGCCAACCACAAAGGTCGCAATTGCGCAGCAAGGAGTGCGCTGATGCATTGCTAAGAGGAGAGGTGACTATTCCTGTCATTATTCATGACAAGATGTTTGCATTATGGAAAAAGGGAGCAGGCGGTGAGCAATTAAGAGAAGGAGTACGAGCCAGATATGGAACGAGCTGCCACAGGTTTTACATGAGGACGACAGAACAGGCGGGAACTAGTGAATTTGAAACTCAAATCGCTTATAAATCACCGAGGGGCATCCACCGGACGACCTACACTTCTAGAAAACATATGTTGGTTATCGATATGGAATTTTTCATTATCTTTGCACAAGGAGTAAGCCCGAGGGTGGTGATATGGCTGATGGAAAGGCAGGACTCTCTAAGGAACATGGTTTTGACAACTGCGGGCGTCCCACAGAATGCCGCATCAACAGTAGGGGATGTACCAGAAAAGGGGAGACACAAAGCAGAATTGGTTCGGATGCTGCCACCCCGCCAAGGGGCAGGCCAGCGCACTACAAAAAATAGCGAAAGGACGGAAAGACGGAGACCACTGGTAGCAATGCAGTTAATACATCATCTCTGAGGTACCTTAAGGATTGGGATTTCGCAGACAACAACAAAGGTCTTGCAAAATTGAAACACAAGCTGCAGCCGACAGTGCGAACAGTAGATATGAAGATCGAAAGTGGCTGTGGGGTTACAAGGAGGTCCCGTATGTGGCTCCCCCGCTCGAGCTAAAATCCTACAAGGGGGTGTTATGTGCTAACCAATCAGAGCAGAATGAGCATTATCGGTTGCAAGAATTGGTAGAAACAACGAAGCAGGAGCCAGACGAAGCGTTGTAGGAGACAACGAAGAAGCAGTAGGATGACGAGTGTCAATCACAGGGAGGTGAACTGCGAAGCCAAGGCAGCGCGTCTCGCCACACTGATGAATGACTTGGGATGAGTCACGATGATTGTGTTAGGGAATTGTTGGGTAGCGGAGGTCCCGTGTAATAGTTTTGGGTCTGATAGCCTAGAAGTTAGGGTAACAAGATTGTAAACCTCCGAAATATGCAGAGCGCGAAATGTAAAAAGTAGACTCAAAGGGTTGTCCGCCCAAGAAATAATATAGAATAATAGGAAGTAAGTCGGTCCCCGAACCGTAGGAAGGTATAAATAGAGCGCGACTCTATGGGGGGAAAGGCAGTTCTTTCTTGGGTATGATCTTGGATTTGATGTGGAATGGGTTTTTGAGAAGGAAAGTCAGAAAGCGTTTGTAAGTCTGAGTCGAGGGTATTGGGTAGTGGATAGAGGCTCTACAGCTATGTGCATAGAGGCCTGGAAGAGTCCGCAGCTATGTGCGGGGACCCCTGCAGCTGAGTGCGCAGGCTAGATCTGGATGTATTGGTGATGCAGTGGAAATAAAGATAAGTTGCTTCCCTAATTTTGTGTTAAATCTGAATTATCGCGGATCTAGCTTTTTGTATGGTTAATATGACTGTTTGATCTATGCACATATGCTTATGTTATGAATGTATGTGAATCTGAGTTTATTCTAAGTGCGCGAACTAGTTAAATCTGATAAATGTTTGCTTAAAGACCCTACTAAGTAGATCTGATTTATAATACCTCAACAAGTAATTAATATTACGAATTAACCCAGATCCAGATCTACGCGGAAGCAGAGCAGCGTGAGGCTGCAAAACGGCGCGCGAACCCTCCAGACCACATCTAGACATCCCAAGGGTGTGGAAACCTGGTTCCAGCACCCTCCCCTGCTACCTCGGGTGAGACCTCAGTCCGCGCTCCACGGGCTATTGCCGAAAGGGCTAGTAGCTGCAGGATTTGTTTGGCTAAATAATTCTTCCGAACCTAGGTCAGGCCCATATAAGCCAACAGATATTACGTTCGATGAGAAGAAGGTCATGTGAGTATCCCTTGAGAGGGAGCTTGAGCTACATGTGGATGAGGAGATTTTAGCTCCTAATGTTGAGGGGCCTCAGATTAATGTGGCGCAGCCACATGTAGAGGTTCAGAAAGTGGAGACATCCACTCTGGTAGAGTCTTCCAGAGAGGGAAGAAAGTGCACTAGAGAGGCTGGCAGATTGTTGGATGATGTACGGGAGAATGTAGGAGCACCTATTCTCAGCACAAACAAAGGAGGTCATCAGAGAGTTACACTGGATACATGGCACTTATGGATGCATGTGTTGTGACAGGTCCATCTTCCTTTCAGGAAGCAGTGCAGCAGCAGGTTTGGGTTGATGTGATGGTGGAGGAGTATGACTCCATAGTTCAAAATAGTGTTTGGGATGTGGTCTCGAGATCGTAGGACAAGTCATTTGTGAGCTCCCATTGGCTTTATAAGGTAAAGAAAGCTACAGATGGTAGTGTGGAGAAGCATAAGGCCAAATTTGTGGCCCGTGGCTTTTCACAGGTAGAGGTGATTGACTATGACAAGACCTTTTCTCCTGTTGCAAGGTACTCATCAATCAAATTTATTTTGGCACTATCAACACAGATTAGTTGGAAGATCCATCAGATGGCTGTGAAGAATTCCTTCATCAATGGCATGATTGAGGAAGAGCTGTACATAGAGCAGTCTGAAGGTTTTGAAACCTTGGACCATGAGTCACATGTGTGACGACTCAAGAGAGTATTGTGTGGGCTGAAGCAAGAACCTCGTGCTTGGTACACCATGATAGATAGCTACTTCATTGGGTTGGGCTTTATGAAGTGTGAAGCGAATGCCAACTTGTATCACATAGTGGTGGAAGGTAAGTTGTTGATCATTGTACTTTATGTAGATGATCTCATACTGACAGGTGATGAGAATCTCATCAAATCTTGCAAGGAGGACCTTTCAAGAGAGTTTGAGATGAAGGACATGGGGCTCATGCATTAATTTCTTGGCATGGAGGTATGGCAAGGAGATGGGGAGTTGTTTGTATCTCAGGGAAAGTATGCCAATGAGATACTCAGGAAATTCCACATGGAGAGTAGTAAACCCATGGAGACTCCTCTAGTTGGTAACTGGAGGAAGGAGGATGCTACTTGAGGAGAAGTAGTGGAAGCTACTGTTTACAGGAAGCTTATGGGTTCACTCATGTACTTGGTGAACACATAACTAGATATGTTCTATGCAGTTAACCAGCTTAGTCAAGAGATGGTTAGGCCTACCAAGCTGTATTGGAAGGCGGAAAAGCATGTATTGAGATACCTTAGAGGCACTACTCAGTTTGGGTTATGGTACAAATGGACAAAGGGAGAGAAGCTTCAAGGCTTCATTGATGCAGATTTGGCAAGGAGTCCATCCGACAGGAAGAGCACATTAGGAGGGATCTTTAGTATTGGGTCAACGACAGTTTCTTGGCATAGCAAAAAACAAAGATCGGTTGCACTTAGTTCGGAAGTTGTAGAGTACATCGCTGCAAGTCAGGAAACATGTGAGGCTACCTGCATAAGGAAGACCCTGGTTGGTTTGTTTGGTTAGTAGATGGATCTCACAATGATTTATTGTGATAATCATAGTTGTATCAAACTCTCTGAAAATCCAGGCTTTCGTGATTGATCCAAGCATATTGATATTCGGTATCGTCATCTCAGAGATTGTGTATTGAGGAAAATCATGTTGTTAGATTACATTCCCATGAAGGAGCAAGATGTTTACATCTTGACAAAGGCATTGCTAAGATGTAAATTCTAGTTTCACAGAGACAGGATCGGGGTATTTGATAATCCCTTTCTTGTTGAGAGGGAGTGTTGAGAAATGGCAACAAGAAATTACAATTTAATTTGTTCTTGAAATAAATTGTGAATTAAATTCGAATTCTATTCTCATAGAAACTTAAAATAGTTAAATTAAGTTTATAAACTTACTTAACTTAGGAAATTCGTGTTGGAAGTCTTTTGGAAGTCATGTATATGTTCTCCCTACTTTGTAGGAGTCTAATGTGAGTTAATTGTGAGTTTTAAAATAGAAGACTCAGTTTCATGAGTCAGTTCAGTTAAATTACTTCTCAAACCGATTGAGAGAACTAATAGTGAGTTAATAGTCAGTGGTGACACTAATGAACTCCACTAGTGCTACTCTAGTTAACTGAATATTTACTCATCAGAAACTCATGTATGTCAATTATGAGAAAGACCCAGTTGAGACTAGAGTGCAGGGACAATGTACTATTTGTTTTATATTTTTCTGAGTTGCACTCATAGTGCATGCATTCTGGAACTGATCCTTGAGGGATTGTGCATTTTTTAGAGGCTTTATTTCCCTTTAAATATAATCCATCCTTCATAGGAATTATACATTGGAATAGAGACTTGGAGATCTTGTGAAGAGGCTAAGCCTTGGCCTTGAGCTTGCTTATGAGTTGGAGATTGAATTTGCTAAGCGCTGGGATTGTTCTAGAGAGAACAAGCATTGTAATTTCATCTTGATTTTCTGGATTAATACAAAATAGATAGTGGGGTTTTGAGTTGTGGCTTTCCCTAGATATTTATTGTGTTATGTGCCTTTGATTCTCTTCCTCTATTGATTATTGTTTGCTCGGTGTTTATGGGCTTCCGCTATAAAGAGTAGAAGTAGATTCTTATCTCTTGGTTTAGCAAATTGCATTAGCTTGTGAATCTACAGGATTTCCTACAAGTATGATTGCAATCTAAGTTTCTTTCTCTGAGGTATGATGCAAAGTTATAACAACGATATGTGTTGTATCTTATGAAGGCATAACATGACAATAGTACGAGCTAAAATTATTTGATATAATGCAAGAAATTTGACTTCAGTATATGACAATGAAGCTAGACATCCGTAACCTTGATATGTGGGTTACCTTCCTTCACATAACAATGATATGCATACACCAATGATGTGTGTCATCTCCTCCAAGTTTTGGCAGTGATACGAATTCTTTCTGAGACTCTCAAGGAGACTGAGAAGGTGTAATAGAGAAGTCGACATGTATTCCATGAAAAGGTTGAACTTGAAGGCCTAGGTGGGCTACTAAGGAGGTCGTAATTTGATCCATTGTAATGCAACTTTTCTAGAAGTCTTTAGCCAAGAAAAATCGAGTTCTCAAGAAGTAAGTTCAGGTTTGTATTTTGAGATCTAGTCATGCTCATGAAGGACTTGTTTTTGCAATGAAGAAACCAAGTTTGAAAGAATAACATCTATATGGTTAACAACCGTATTCTCATTTGAGAATAGGCCAAGAACAAGCCTAATTTATCTATGTTCTAACCAATTATAATAGTTGAGGCATCCCAACTATAATAAAAGGTCCAAAGGTCGTAGTTGAATGATATAGGAGGGTCGAGAGGAAATTATGGTTATGGATTGGAGGCTCGAGAAGCCTCAGGAAACAACAAAAGGTAAGAGGGTTTGTTAGCTTTGAATGTTGGTTACTACAAGTTGAGACTAGGGTTACTACATTTCTGCAATATTGCTAAAGTTTGAAATAAATCCAAGGCATAAAATGGGTCTATGGTAGGGCGGAAAATAGACCAAATATTATGGATAAAAGTTTTTAAGTGGAGGATTTGTCTTGAATGATTTGGGAAAAATTTTTAGATGAGGACAACAGCCTAGCATGTACAATCCATCATATGTGCCCTTATGACTATGCCAAATCTATGTAAAAGAAAAATGAGTCACAACCCTTAGAACAAAGGTTATCCCTAAAATATGGGCCACATATCCTAAGATGGGTTCCGAAAGTATTTACAGGGATAACATATTCAGAGGAAGGTATAACCTAAGCAGTAGATCAAGAAAAAGGCAAGGTGTCTTATAAATTATGGACTGGCGTAAAGAGGAGTTGGTTTAGTGCATGGAACAACAATTTGATTGGTTCTTAGATATGTATTTGAAGAGTCAAATTATAGAACATAGTGCAAGCATTTGGAGCCCTAGATCAATCATGATTATGACTGAAGGTGGACATTTTTTAAAAAACTAAGAAGAGTAACAAGAGCAGTGATTTGTCATGGAGTTAGGGTAGTTTTGGTAGCCATATGAACAGACTTCTATAGTGACAGAAAAATGACAAGTCTGTAGATCCAGAAGATGGGAACATTATTCACAAATAGAATTGTAAACAATGTTTTTTTGTAGTTCAAGATGCAATAGATGAAGGCCTCAGGTGCAGGATCATGAAAGAAGAAATGATGATATATTAGGAGGCAGATTTGAAGCCCTATTTCAAGAGTTTCAGATAAAAAAACTCAATGATAGGAGGGTTTCTTGAGGAAACTATAACATATACCCATGGAATAATAAGTAGTTGATGTAAGGGAAGTATGAGTATTTCTAACAAAAGTTGAGTCTTGTTGATGCACTCTCTCTATTTGAGAGGGAGTGAGCATGGATTTTTCCTCTTAGGTCGAGAGGGAGTAAGGCTGCACACATGGTTATCTTTGTGTTAGGTATTGTGACAAATTAGGATTAATATCTTAAGTCAAGTACATGGACATGGATAAGGAGAATGGTGGATTGGATAACCATCTTGGACAAACATTATTGAGTCAGTACCACAACAAATTAGGATTAACATCCTAATTCAAGAACATGGACTTAGATAAAGAATGGTATGGTGGACAGACATTTCCTTGAGGGAAACAGTCTAGTGGAGGTGTTAACAGTGCTAGATATGCCAACATTCAGAGGATCTCCTCGATATGAGGTCCCAACTAGATTTCACATTGTTTGGTGTAGGAGTCCCATTCGATATGATGGCTCGATTTCCATATACTTAGAAATTTTCCTCGACTCTTGCTGTTCAACACATGAGAGTGTTACACTAGTACCTTCGAAAAGAAAGGTGAGTGTGAAATGTAACTGTGTCTAGGTCCTCTTACTGCAAAAAGGGGGAAAAAAGTGAGCCTCTAAATGAGAGGTAATAGTACCACCCAGGAAGAGACACACGTGAACCAAGAAGTTCTGTCCAACATCTAGCGGAATAGTCCACAGTGGATGTGGTAGTCCTTAAAACCATAGTACAGGGAAGATCCATCCACCATCCAGCGGAATAGTCCACAACGGATGTGATGGTCGTTATAACCAGTAAGCAAGAAAGGTTTGTCTAGTATCCTGTGGAGTAGTCCACAAGGACGAGAGAACCGTGATAACCAATATAGCACATTCCCAACAAGTTAAGCACTAAAGCAATTGAAATAATTTAACTATCTTAGTACATCTGAAACAAACATGAATAATTAAAAATGCTCAAAGAATAGTCTTACAAAGATGTACAAGTCATGAATGGAAGCGTTTTGACCTAAACAGGCTTATGTATTAAGCAAAAGTTCCAAGACACATATTTACATCATACATCACTAGCCCTAGTAGTGGGACATTGGAGCCACTCCTTGCTCCTCAAAGAGCTCACTGAAACTATCTATGCTTTGTGGGAGGATCCAAGGTGAAAATTTCTTGCTCATACAATTAGGGGGGTATATATAACCAACAGTGATGGTTGAACCTTGTGACTCTTCAACTACCCTCATGATTGTTCAACTTCCTATGACTTCTCCACTGACATGACACTTCATATTCATGTGTGTCCACTGGACCTCCACTTTATATTACATTTGATTTACAACATATATGGCCCATAATAGTGATCCAGGTGGATAATGGTGGCCACTTGCCTATTCCACCTAGACCCCCCAGTCAGTTTCATTTGTTTCCTTATTCATTTCAGCATTTACTATTTTTAGTAGTTTTTCGGGTCGTGAACTTCGGAGCAGTTTTGACCTCCTAAACGACGTTCTTTTGGAATCTGCAGCATGCCCATAGGCTTAGGCACGAGCCTATGACAAAACCTGTAGTACTCGGTGATAACTTTCCAACAATGTATCGTATGCGCCAAATGGAGATAATATGACCAAGTTACGACCCCGGGAAGCTGGTTGCCCAACTAACCCTAACGGGGCCCACAAACGCTTGGTGTTACGTCTCCTGGGCTTAGGGTTTTGGTTGTTTAGTGTTTTCTCATGTTTTCCAATAATAAATAGGCCCTTGAGCCTCATTGTAACACATTTCAGAGGAATGTAGCCATCACGTCTCTTCTCAGAGATAAGCCACCACCGCCCGAGCTATCTTATTTCCATTCGATTTATAAGAATAGTTCAATAATTTTCTATTAATGAAATGAAGTGTTTTTCTGCTACATCTCTATGTTTATGATTATATCTATAAGTTGTTGTGTTCTCGTTTAAGTTCATATCAGTGGTATTAGAGTGGTCAGCTCTTTCTCTATTTTTATTTGCATGTCCCCAACGAGGTCAGTGTATAAGGAATTAGGGCTTGATCTGGTTGAACCATTGCAAGATCAGCCTCTGAAAACCCGACGACCTCCCATGGCAGAAGAAAAGAAAGATGAGGGGGTAGGAGATCCTTTTAAAATGTTGCTCAAGGAAGCCCTCGAGCGACATAGGGATGCAATGATGGATAACTTTGCCCAGATCCTTCGACGACTACCCATAGACGATGCATCTTCATCCAAAAACCACTCTAGAGGTGCCACTCCTTTTAAGGTACAAGTTAACTTTGATATTCCCATATTTAAAGGCCTGATAGATGCAGACGCCATAGATAAATGGTTAAATTTGTTGGAAGGATATTTTTTAGTTCATGACTTTTCCAATTGGGAAAATATTACTTTTTCACTTCTCAAAGCCGCCCTACAAGTCAAGGACTGGTGGGAAACCTACTGTGAACAAAAGGACAAGAGTGAACCCTCGTTGTTTTGAGTAGCACCCACTTGGAATTCTTTTCGAAACACAATGAAGGAACAATATTACCTTAATGGTAGCTATGAAGACAAATACATAAATTGGACCACTCTATGACAAGGAAGGGACCAAGATGTGCGAGAGTTCAAAAATATTTTCCATACCCTTCGCACGAAGTTTGGTATCAAGGATACTAAGCAAAATTTGGTGCTCAAGTACCGCAGCTGTATACAAAAGTACATCCAGGACAAGATGAAGTTCTTGGACATTTCCTCGCTCGGCACAGTGTATCGGTACATTGTTAAGATTGAGCAGAAGTTTAAACAGAAGAAGAAGGACTTTGGATCTACAAATCCAAAGCAAGGAAAAGGTGCCCCCAAACCATAGAACAAAGGACCAAGACAAGGTGGGGCTACCTACGACAGTCTGCCAAAGACGTAAGAAAAGAACAACACCATGAAGATGAAGAGGGACACTGGATAATGGTGTGACTTCCATAAGAGCTCCACTCACAATACAGGTGAGTGTCAGGCCAAGTAGTCACTGGTGGCTGAGCTAAAGGCTTCTGAATCAGATACAGTTTCCAACTTTGAATCAGAATCCAATAAGGGAACTGACAAAGGGAAGTAGATCATTGATGTAGAGCCGAGTGCCACCATGGCCATCACCAAGATCCAGAAGATTGATCTTGAAGATTTAGAGGAGGGGGAACGCCTCTTCCACTCACAGATGTGGGTGAAGGGTTCTGCGCTGCAGTTGTTAATAGTAGGAGCCAAAATAACCTCATTTCAGTAGAGGTCGTGAAGTGGCTAGGCCTAAAGACTACAACACATCCACATCCGTACACCATTAGGTGGCTTCACCAAGGATGATATCTTCGCGTCAGCCAACAGTGTCGCCTTCCCTACAGCATCAAGCCCTTCATAGATGAGGTATTGTGTGACATTTCTCCTCTTCAAGTGTGTGATTTATTGTTAGGAAAACCATTCTTATGGAATAAACATGTTTTATATGAGTCTAGACCTCGCTCTGTGATTATTACTTTGGCTAATAGGTTGTACAAGATACAAAAGGTAGCCCTGTCTACCGCCATCTCTTTCATCATTACAAAGAAATTCAATAAGATCATTTCTCAGACCAGGAAATTTGTTTTCCTTATGATTCACCCCCACAGCAAGAAGAAGGTTGTGGCTACAACTTCTAGGCAGGGCTCCTCTACACAACAAAAACATATGGAAAAGGTCATGGAGGAGTACAGGGATATTTTCGCCTCACCCATAGGGGTACCTCTGCACTATCAGGTCAATAACTCCATCAATCTGACCCCGGGCACACCACTGCCCAATGGACCGATCTATTGACACTCTTTTCTGGAGAACGATGAGATCAAGAGGCAGATTCTGGAAATATTGCAGAAAGGGCACATTAGGCTAAGCTCATCACCTTGTGGGAGCCTGATTTTATTGGTACAGAAGGAGGATGGGACTTGGAGGATATGTATTGATTATTGGGTGTTGAACAAGATCACTGTCTGGAATAGGTACCCAATCCCGTAGATTGATGACCTTCTAGACCAACTCAAAGGGGCCAAATATTTCAGAAAGGTTGACTTGAAGTCAGGTTATCACCAGGTACCTATCGAACCCTCCAATGTGTGGAAGACTGCCTTCAAATCCAATGAGGGACTTTTCGAATGGTTGGTCATTCTGTTCAGATTGACGAACGCCCCTGCAACCTTCATGAGACTAATGGATGACACCTTGTGACCCTTCACTAATGCATTCGTGGTGGTGTATTTAGATGACATCTTGATCTTCAGCCAGATTTGGGAAGAGCACCTCCACCATATTTGACAGGTCCTTCAAACCCTGCGATAACACAAGTTGTGTGCTAACTTGGAGAAATGCACCTTTGGCCTGACCTAGGTTCAATATTTGGGATACATCATTGCTGAGAAGAGTTTACATGTGGAGCCATCCAAGATAAAAGTCATTCAGGATTGGCCAGCCCTAACCACTCTAACAGAGATCTGCAGATTTTTGGGTCTTTCCAATTTCTATCGTAGGTTTGTGTTGGGGTTCTCTCATATCACTTGGCTTTAAGTCAAGTCACCAAGGGCAGAGCGAAAGAAAAGTTTTTTTGGTTAGAAACCCAACAAAAATTGTTCTCTGAGTTAAAGAATCGCCTGTGTTTTGCACTGGTGCTCACATTACCATACCTACAACAACCATTTGAGATTGAGACAGATGCCTCTTACAATGCTATTGGTGCAGTTCTTACTCAACATGGGCATGAGTGGCTTACCACAGTGAGACACTTTCAAACACAGTCTAAAAGTACCCCACTTACGACAAAGAAATGTATTCCATTGTGTAGGCCTACCGTCAATGGAAGAATTACATTCTAGGGAAGGAAATGGTCATCCACACAGACCACTAACCTCTACATTTCATACAGACACAAGGGAAGTTGCAGAATGATCGCCATCAGAAATGGTCCACCTATCTGCAATAGTTCCATTTGAACATTAAGTATAAGAACACTACCCATAACATTGTTGATTGCCTCAGTCGACCACCAGTCATGGCACTGATCACTGTGCTCGACTCTTATGGTCACAAGATATCGGGGTGGTCACATATTTTCAAGAGCGATCTAGAATTCGGCAGCATATACCAGACACTCCTGGAAGGGAAGAAAGTTCCAAATTTTTACCTTCAGGATGCACTATTATGCCACCTAAGACACATATGTTTTCCTTCAAGTGAGTGTTCCAATATGATTTGGGAGGCGCACTATAGTCGGATCGTTGGACATTTCGGAGTAGAGAAAACATTGGTGGTATTGCAGAAGTATTTTTATTGCCCGAAACTTCGTCAAGATGTTGGGAAGAACATTAGATCCTGCACCACCTATGCCATTTCCAAACCAACCATCAAGAAGAAAGACATGTATACTCCTCTACCTACTCCTAGCTAGCCTTGGGAATCTGTCTCCATGGATTACATGCAGGCCTTCCTTCTACTAAGCACGACAACAATTGTGTTTTCATGGTCATCAACAGATTCTCTAAGATGACCATCATGGTAGCCTACAAGAAGAGTATCATAGCAGAAGCCACTTCTAAGCTCTTATTTGAGTGAGTGTGGGTATACTTTGGGATCCCACAGTCCATTGTCTCAGATTGGGACAACATATTCCTAAGTGCATTTTGGTAAAGTCTTTGGTCGATGCTGGATACAAAACTTACTAAGTTCGCGACTTTCCATCCCCAAACTGATGGCCAAACAGAGGTTGTCAACAGGATGACCGTACACATTCTACGCATGTACAACTCAAAGAATCAAGGCACGTGGGATGAAAGTCTCCCCTATGTTCAACAAAACTACAACAGAGCTATCCATAGCTCAACAGGCCACAACCCCTTTTAGGTAGGGTTTGGATCTCATCCATTATGCCCCATTGATGTGGTCATACCATTTGCAGCCACTCAGGTAGATTCGGCTCACGTTCAGTCCGAAGTTAAAAGAGCTAATAGCTTCATTAAGAGCATTCAACACATCCTCCAACAGGTCCATGATGTATTGGACAGAGACAATGCTAAGTATAAGCAGTGCCATGATCAACATCGAGTGTCGCACAAGTTCCAAGTGGGCGACAAGGTTTGGCTACATTTACAGAAGGAGTGCCTTGTTTGACCCCACCGCAAGCATCGCCCACTATGATATGGGACATAAACCATCACCAAGGTCATCGATGACAATTCCTTTGAGCTCAACATGCCACCATTCCTTGATCTACACCCAGTGTTCAATGTAGATTGCCTTCGGCCATACCTTTCACCATTGTTGGACACATCTGACATTGCAGAACAACTCACACCAACAAATATCAATGCGGACTGCATGGAACAGGCCACAACTGATCAGATCATGGACACACAGATCAAGAACACTTGCCAATAGAGGATACAGTTATATCGAGTTGTCAAAGCAAGTCAACTCCTTCACCAGGGAAAGTGGTTCACTAGGGACCAGGTTTAACAAAAATTTCCTGACCTCATGGAGGCTCTGCACGCAATGGGGACCATTGTGTCCTAAGGGGTGAGGAATGATCTAGGTGGATATTGGTGGCCACCTGGCTATACCACCTAGATACCCTAGTCAGTTTCATATGCTTCCTTGTTCATTTCAAAATTTACTATTTTTAGCAGTTTTTCGGGTCCTGAAATTTCGAAGCAATTTTGACCCCCTAAACAATGTTTTTTTGGGGTTCGCAACAAGCCCATTTCCTTAGGAAAGGGCTTGCGGTGAAATTGTAGTACTAGGTGATACCTTTACAAAAAGGTATCATATGTGCCAAAAGGAGATAATATGACCAAGTTACGACCCCAGGAAGTTGGATGCCCAACTAACCCCAACGGGGCCCACAAACTCCTGGTGTTACATCTCCCGGGGTTAGGGTTTTGGTTGTTTATGGTTTTATCATGTTTTCCAATAATAAATAGGCCCTTGAGCTTCATTTTAACACAATTCAGAGGCATGTAGCCGCCACATCTCTTCTTAGAGATAAGCTACCATCGTCTGAGCTATCTTATTTCCATTTTGTTTGTAAGCATAGTTCAATATTTTTCTATTAATGAAATGAAGTGTTTTTCTACTACTTCTTTGTGTTTATGATTGTATCTATAAGTTTTTGAATTCCTGTTTAAGTTCGGATCAAATAGTGATGTGGCCTTTGACAACTCATGACACGAATTGACATGACAATGCTGACATAAACTAGCTTGTTGTGGTGGCATGTCAAGCCTCTGTTGCTGTTGAGTGATAGATGTGTGCTTGGATGTTCTCTTTCTTCTGCTCTACATAGATTGATGATGCAACATATTAAATTATATTTGGTCTTCATAGGTGGTTGCATGTATGTGCTCCCTTTGCTTGTACTTGATAAGCTTTTTTGTCCATCCAACTTTAAGTGAGTCTTCTAGCATGTTTTCTCCTTCTTCATCTCCTTCATCATCTCACCATGATCTAACAGTGTACTTGTTCTTGAAATTCACTCATGAGGGGACGGATTCAAATCCAAAACCTCGTAGTCTAAGATGATGCATTTTTATACATGGATTGGGCCCGAGATAGGTGACAAGCTGGGAAAGAGGGCCCAGTAACTACGCATTGCTCAATTCTAGGTGATCGTGAGGGAGACTGGTTACTGAGATTGCATAGAGCACAACTCAGGCTTGGATGAGGAACTCCTGAGCAGAGTCTTCATTTTTGGGAAAATTTCATAGACGCCACTCGGAGATAGGATTACGTAGTTGAGACCATTAGTGGTTGCTGCAAGGTGGGACCCTAGGAGGCAGGGCTACGCAGTTTTCGAAGGCAAGGCAGGACTGGGTAGCAGAGGGACCTGGAAGGACAAATCTGTGTAGTTTTTGGGATCAATGAGTCCCAGTTGAGGGAGGACACTAGGAGACAATTTTTTGCAGTTCTTGGAGGCAAGGCAAGCTTGGGTCTCTGCGCATTATGGTGTTGCAATAGGCAGGGAGGAATCTTGATGACTAATCTTGCGAAATGCGTAGTTCGAGTCAGGCTTGAAGAAGCTACTACACAATTCTGGGGAGAAAGGCAGTCTGCTCAACTCTGGAATTGTGCAGTGCCACTACCCCAGGGAACAGTGGCTACGAATTGCGTAGTTCCAGAAAGTAGGGTTGCATCACTAAGGGCTGAGACGGCACAGTGCACAATTTAGTCAGGGTCCGGTGAAAGAGATTTTCCAAGTCAATAGAATATTTGGAAAATGGCTAAGTGTGGGAGGCAAGTGAACTTGTGATGAATTTAAAACTGTGATCACACACTAAGCATATTATGACAACATGACAACATAGACCACCAGAACAACAAGATAAATTATTACCCTCTGTGACACTGTCTAGAACAAAAAGCGACAAGTCCAGCACTTGAGATAGAACCTAGACTGACTGTGATGACACTTGTGCGATAGTGCTTAAAAATTTGCGTATGATTATGACCGATGTTTTCATAGCTAGGACAACTCAAACACATAAAGAAAAACCTTTGAAAACACCTGAAAAGGACCACAAGAATGATAATACACTTGAACATGCCAAAAGACAACAGTTGATCAAACAAGAAAAATAGGTGAAAAGACTCTAAGGAAACTCATGAAATGATCTTGAGTGCTTGCAAATATAAAGGGAATGACCAAGGAAGGCTCCAAGATTTCAGTGTAAGCCAAAATTTTGGAGGGTGTTGTAGCCACTACAACACTTGGTGACAAACTAGTTGAATACCAGCTTCTTTGTCTTGGTTCATTGTTTAGTGCAGGTCCTTGGTCCTTCGGGGAGTATTGATTCACTATGTCGATTACTTTGGTTTATCCACTTACCCCATGACAGAAATTGTTCCCTAGATACCTTCTTAATTGAACACAACATAATGTTCAACCAGATCACAATGTTTTGAATTGGGAAGGGTAGTTTAGCTCACGAGCTTATGATTTTTAGAGTATAGTTTTCATGTCTGGCGTTGCTCTGCTGCCAGCAGGCATGGACAGTACCCCGATAGAGTCACACAGGAACAAAAGCATTTCTCCACTTCGAGTGAGCCTGGACAGTACCTCGGTTGAGTTTCCTTCTTCACCTCTCTGCGTAGGAAGCCTTTCTCTTCTTTTGCCTTTGTTATTTTAAAGAGAACTATGCATAGGCACTTATTTATTTTTGGGGTGGAAAAGGGATCTTGAATTATTGAGAGAAGAAGAGGTTGTTCCTTCAGAGAAGCATATAAATACATCTGATTTAGGTTTTCTCATTTATATTTTCCCCTTCTCCGTTTCTACTAGTTGGATAAGCTTGAAAACACCAAAGAAGAAAACTGAGTATAGGCATTGTTATAGCTCCAAATCTCACTCTTATGGTTTGTGATGCTGCACTCATGGCCTAGGGCAACCCCTCCTTCCAGACCTGGTTCAAAAATTTAAAAAACAGTGTTTTATTCCCTATACGCGACATTGCCCTGAGTTAAACGCGTGTACACGCGGGTCTGTCATACCCAACCCGCGTGTATCTATTAAAACACTTAAAAAAATATAATTTCCTCTTTTTCGGGCGGTGATCGCGGGTTTACCTGCTGGATCACCTGTTAGTGCCCGTGGCCCAACTGTTCCCAACCAACTCCTAACTAAAAAACTACTTTGGAGAGGGTATAAAAAGACATCAATGGGAAGGCCAAGGGGAGAGAGAAAGGAGAGCAAGATTATTATGCTGAGATTTTTCCCCTTTGACCAGGTCTGAAGTCCTTGGTGCTTTTTGCACTTCCCCCATCTTGCATAGGAAACCCTTGTTTCCATGTGTATTGGTGATCATTCATCCTTGATATCATCATTGAGTAAGACTTGGAAGGAGCTCTTGTCGGAGGCTTGAGGCTGGAACGAATCCGGGAGGAAGCTTGCTTGGAGCCTGCTGAAGGTGTTCAGGTGATATCTTTCCGATATATGTACTTTATTTGCCTTTATATATAAAGAAACACGTCTTTGTTCCTGAATAATCTTTCTTTATGCTTATGAAATTCTTGTGTTGAATTCTTATGAAAGTGGTTACTTAAAGATTTTTTATAACTAACTTTATAGCATAAAGATGATTTATATATAAATTTCTATACATGTACTGTTGTGTTCTTTGATTTGTTTGTTTTGCAGGTCAAAGAAAGAAGAAGGGAACTCCAAGAAGGGTTTGCACCCCAACGGTCTTCTCGAACGTAGGACCTTAGGTATGTACCCTAAACATTAGAATTTGCTTAAAAGTAAAAATGATGGCTGTGTGTGTGTTTCTTTGAATAAGCAATTTTCAGTCTGGTAGAGTCTTAACCCAAAGGACCCTAGGGGTACTTTCCCTTCAACCAGAATTGGCGACTCCACTGGGGACAACACTCTTGTTGTTCCTAGTTTGGGTAGTCCTCAAGCCAATCAAGGCTCAGTCCCTCTGTTTGTTCGTTCTGACTGTCTGATATTTTCTTGAACTCCAAGCTTTTCCAGTTTTTCAGTTTGTGTTTTTTTATTTTTCTTGAAAGACTTCAGATATGCACTTTTTCTGGATTACAGAAGCGTATATACGCAAGTTGCACTAAGTAAACCCGCGTATACGCATGTTGCCTTAGTTACAGTCGCGTATACACGCATTCTGCAAATAATTGCAGGCGCGTATATCACATAATTTTCAAGATTTATAATTTTTCTTTTGCTGAATGTCTGTCTGGTGGTTTGGGTCAGTTTAAAACAGTCAATTCCCAGTGACAATTCTCTGTTTAACAGGGGGCATCTTGTTTCGAATTCTCTCTAGTTATAAGGAGTGCTAGTCTTGTTTTTCGTTGATTGCAAGCGTCATTGATTTTTGACACACAAGATTTTTGTTTAAGAATCTTGATTGCTCTGTTTCGGCAGAGTGGGAAGATTGTCTTCAATCTTTGTGTCCATTTTGTTTTCATGACATTTGTGTTTGCTTAACGAAATCATTTTTATGACCATTTACTCCTTTGTTTCGGGAAATTTGTTTGTTACCAGTTTCTTGAAACTTGTCTTTTGATATTTTGGACTTTCATTGCTGCTTTTGATTGTCAAAAGCGATTTTGAACACATTTTATTTTTGTTGAGTTTTCATCATTTGAAAGGTGTCAATTCACAAAAGTGTTTGGTGGCTTGTTTATCAATCATTAGTGTCAGTATTTTTGAGAGTTTTCCTTTGAAAAAGACTTTTTGGTTTGATTGAAAGAAAATCTTTTGAAAGTTTTTGAGTTTCGCTTTCTTAAACTTGCTTCTCATTTGATTTCCTTTTTTGCGAAGTGAAAGTGCTTTGTTTTTTATCTTAAAACTTGTTTTTATTGTTTGGACGAAATGATTAGTAACAAATCATCTTCTATCTAAGCATTTCAGTGGCAAGACAAAATTTGGTAAAGCAACAACTTTCCTTCTTTGTTTTTAGAATAGTCTTTAAAATCTTGCATTCACATATAGTTCTTGCATTAGCATAGCTTTGCATCCTCTTTTAGGCATGCATAGTTTTGTTAGCTTTTGTGAGTGTGGAGTTTGAAAAGAAAGCAAAAAACTTTGTTTAATTTGAAGTACCTCTGAACCTCATAGAAATTGCTCTTCATCGAAACGAAAAAGTGCATGTGCATGTAGTTAGGATAGTTTCTTTTTGCGTCCTTAAAACACCACAAGTTTCACTTCCGTTACCTTCTGACTTAAAGAACAGCCTAATAAAATCAAGCGCTTAATTAAAATCCACTAGAACTTTTTTGTTTTAGTTATTACACCAACAAGTTTAGGATTTTAGGGCCTTGGATTAGGCGAGTGGAGAGTTAACTCTCCAAGGCCACATCAAACGTCAAACATAAGAGTCTGATTAAAGAGAGTAAATCCAATAGCATTAGGAAGACCAGGAAAGCTCCGGATATGGGAGTTAAGCATGAGGGTCTGTGACGACAGGGAAGAGAGATACCCCCTCTCCTACTTGTCCGAACTTACCTCACGACTGTTCCGCCTGGCTTCTGCGACGAGTTGGTACCTATAGTTGCCTCTCCTAGGGATCTGCATAGGTGGCTGTGGAGGGGAATCCCATGGCACCTGAGGTCGACGTTGTATCACTCTCGACAGTACTACTGGAGGGCACCCTTGCGAAGCTTGGGGGCTTGCACCGGCGCAGGCTGTTGTTAGGAGGTCAGCGTAACTTCCTCTGTTACCTTCGCTGATAGGACTGGGCCGTCATTATCCCAGACTATCTTCGGAAGGCCCTTGACTCCACTTTCTTGTATTTTGGTGTCCGGTCCTCACCACCCGGAGCGGAAATACTTGGAAGTTGTTTGACTGGCTGTTTCTTTAGGAACTTTATAGTGAGTGCTCTTTGCTCCTTGTATATAGTTGGCTTTAGTTATTTTTGTCTAGTCACATTTGGACTTTGTGGTCTGAGTGGCTGGCTTACCACTCTACCGATCTTGAAAGGCTTTTGGTCGTTCTTTCAGAAGTTGTGGAGTTGCCTCCTCAAGGGCAAAGGTTTTGATTGCTTATTCATATTCTTTGAAGAGTTATTTCTATATTCCCGCAAGGGAAGGGTCTTTGGATCAGTTAGATATGGCCAATATTCCTGTGGAAACCAACCAAGGTGCCCTCCCAAAAGGGGATCCTTGTGCTTTTCCTTTCTTTGGAAACGTTGGTACTCCCTTGATGGCCACTTTGAATATTCCTGGGTTGAATGTTGGACTACCCGTTTGGCTGTGGTCCACTCTGAATATTCCGAATGCTCTTGAAGCTTCTCAGTTGAATACTTTATTTCAAGGGCATCACATGGGTGCTAATTGTTCATCTTCTTTCAAAGAGAAATCTGCGATTCCTTCTTCTCCCCCTTCTTGTAACAAGAAATCTAAAAAGAGGAGAAAAAGGAAGTCAAAGAAGAAGAATAATTTTAGCACTTCATCTTCAACCTCTGCGAGTCATGTTGGAGATGAGTCTTCAGCCGCTGCTAGTCATGCTGGGGGCACAGGTTTAGTCACTGCAAGTCACACTAGCACTTCATCCTCAACCTCTGCGAGTCATGTTGGAGATGAGTCTTCAGCCGCTGCAAGTCATGCTGGGGGCATGAGTCTAGTCAATGCGAGTCATACTAGCAAAGAGTCACCGACCTTTGCAAGTCATGTTCAGGACTCTCCGCAAACCACTGCTAGTCATGTTGGCGGAATGGAGGTTGATAAGAAACCTGGACGTAGAAGTTTTAAACCTAAGTTCCCTTGTAAGATATGCAAGGGAGACCATCTTACTCATTTATGCCCTGGTATTCCAGAGGTTCAAAGGATATGGTCCGAGTCTGAAAGTACTTCTGCTCCTAGATCTGATTTGGTTTCTCATCAATCCCATCAACCATTGGTTGATAATGTGGTAAAGCCAGTGCAATCGCTGGCCGATTACACTCCTCTTTTGGGGGGTGAAGCGCCTAACAAAAGAGTCTGTTTGATCTCTAGTACAGAGTCTTCTAGTATAGGGGGCATTCCAGTTTCTTCGAATGTTCCCCCTCCAAGTTCTAAGAGTGTTTCCTTTGATTGGAATAGTCTTGTTGAGCCTCGTCTTCCTTCCGCTGCACCTTTCCAAATAAAGGTCAGGGTTAATTCCACAAATGTCTATCGATGTATGGTGGATGAAGGATCCTCTGCAAGTATTATATCCTCTTTGACTTGGAAAGCTTTGGGTTCCCCAAAGTTGTTGACAGCTCAGAGTCAGTTGTTAGCCTATGATAGAAGGCCTGGTGAATCTATGGGTGTTCTTCCTCAAGTGCCTATCACTTTAGGTGGGAAGACTGTTTTAATCAATATGATGGTGGTTGATAGCCCTTTAGACTTTAATATGCTACTTGGGTGTGATTATGTCTATGCTATGAATGCTGTGGTGTCTTCACTCTTTCGAGTAATGTGCTTTCCTCATAACGGGAATATTGTCACTATTGATCAGCTTGCATCTGATAATCATCACCCTAATTCGACTTTACTGCAGAATGCCCCTTGGTTTGTTCCAAGTGTTCAAGTAGACTCTACCCCGCCACGGGTGAATTATGTGGCATTGAATCCTCAATGTTCAATTGCTTCTAAGAAGGATCCTTTGACTTATTATTCTCCTTCTTGGGACTTGGTCCCGGCAGTTGACCGAGAGATTCTTCCTATAGGGACATGGGACCCTTTAATTCCCTCTTTTGATCCTTGTAGTTCTCATGATTTCTCAGACCTTGCTTTTCCTTCACAGGAGGAACTCTTTGAAGCCATGAGTTATGACTACCAAAGGAGCCCTTGGCCTGAGCCCTGCAAGGGGTTTGTTCAGCTGAACTATTATACGTAAGCCGCAAGGCTGCGTGGTTCCCTGTACCATATTGTATATATGAGGTACGCATTTTCAAGTTTTGTATCTTATAACACAAAGATTTTATATGAAGTTTATATGTGGGATGTATTAACTTCTCGTCTAGTGTTCCTATTTATGTTTACAGAACTTGGAAGATGTCTCCTTTGGAACTTTATGGTTGGTCCGTTCTGACAGGTATTGGTTCTCGAAACTGGCATATAGGTTAGGTTTTTCCGCCTGCATTGTGCATTTATCAGTTTCCTTTCCCATTTTGGCCTTAGGATCGACCCCACCAAGTTATGGTGCAGAACCTTCTCATTGCTTAGAAGTATCATGACTTGTGTGGTAGAGCCTACCTTATCATGGGTGCCCTAGTTAGTACCTTGTTGTCACTTGGCACTCATGCTGATTTTTGTCCTTAGGCTCGGGAGTCCTCTGTAGTCCCGCCATGACTTATGCGTTGAAGACTCATTCCTCCTTGCTTCCTCGCTTCGTTCTGGCCTTATACCCTAGAGGCTCCTATGTGTGTTGAGTTGTACTTCTGCATTGCATGTTGACCATTTGCACCTTTTGGCCTATAGCCGGCTTCACTTGGACTCGTGTTTAAGCCAACTTTTGACCATGACGTCTGCAAAATCAACCTTGCATACCTTTGACTTCTGCAGCTTGACATACCTTGATCCGTGGAAGGAACATACCTTTGAGTGTCACTGACCAGTCTTTCACCTCCCTGCATTGAGCATAGGAATGTTCCTTTCCCAGGAACTAGATCATCTGTTCCACTGACACTCGTTCTTTCCACTGTACCATAGCATTCTTTTATTCTTTTTCCGGCTTATCAGAAAAAGACAAAAAAAATTAAATATTCCAAAAAGAGCGGGAACATGGACGTTATTTCCATTTATTGTTGGCAGCTAGAGTCAGTCGTGCCGCCCTTGAACAAAGCACTCAAAGCAAAGTCTCCTCCGCATGGGTGGGATTTAGTTTGACTTAGGTAGCCCAAAGGACCCTACCAGACTGAAAATTGCTTATTCAAAGAAACACACACACAGCCATCATTTTTACTTTTAAGCAAATTCTAATGTTTAGGGTACATACCTAAGGTCCTACGTTCGAGAAGACCGTTAGGGTGCAAACCCTTCTTGGAGTTCCCTTCTTCTTTCTTTGACCTGCAAAACAAACAAATCAAAGAACACAACAGTACATGTATAGAAATTTATATATAAATCATCTTTATGCTATAAAGTTAGTTATAAAAAATCTTTAAGTAACCACTTTCATAAGAATTCAACACAAGAATTTCATAAGCATAAAGAAAGATTATTCGGGAACAAAGACGTGTTTCTTTATATATAAAGGCAAATAAAGTACATATATCGGAAAGATATCACCTGAACACCTTTAGCAGGCTCCAAGCAAGCTTCCTCCCAGATTCGTTCCAGCCTCAAGCCTCCGACAAGAGCTCCTTCGAAGTCTTACTCAATGATGATATCAAGGATGAATGATCACCAATACACATGGAAACAAGGGTTTCCTATGCAAGATGGGGGAAGTGCAGAAATCACCAAGGACTTCAGACCTGGTCAAAGGGGAAAAATCTCAGCATAATAATCTTGCTCTCCTTTCTCTCTCCCCTTGGCCTTCCCATTGATGTCTTTTTATACCCTCTCCAAAGTAGTTTTTTAGTTAGGAGTTGGTTGGGAACAGTTGGGCCACGGGCACTAACAGGTGATCCAGCAGGTAAACCCGCGATCACCGCCCGAAAAAGAGGAAATTATATTTTTTTAAGTGTTTTAATAGATACACGCGGGTTGGGTATGACAGACCCGCGTGTACACGCGTTTAACTCAGGGCAATGTCGCGTATAGGGAATAAAACACTGTTTTTTAAATTTTTGGACTAGGTCTGGAAGGAGGGGTTGCCCTAGGCCATGAGTGCAGCATCACAAACCATAAGAGTGAGATTTGGAGCTATAACAGGCATGACGTTCGCAAACTGGACACAAGTTCATGGTTGGACAAAAAATCTCTTTACAGACGGATTGTGTTTTCTGTGAGGACTTCATTAGCCAAAATTTACAATTAAATACAAAGAATATGGAAACAACACTAGCCAAGGGTTGCAGTGTCACAAGAATCTTTGAACTTTAGCCACACACACACTAAGAAGTTAGGACATAGTAAGGCACAACAATTATTTAAATAGACAAACAACAAAAAACCAAAGGAAAACAAAACAAAAAATAATCAAAAGGACTATGTACATAGTGTGGGGCATGGCCCCAGATATCATTGAAAATAAATTTTTAAGTCCTGGCAATTGACAGGGAGAGAGACAATATTCTTATCAAGTGATTGAAGATGATACGTGTATTGGCCAAGATTTTCATGGACAGTGTAAGGACCAATCCACAGGGATTGAAACTTAGTGTGCTTTCCTTTGTCCTCATGGGCTTTGTCCCACTTTAAGACTAAGTCACCCACACTGAAGCTAGTATTCCCTACAAACTTTCTATCAAACCATCTCTTGATACGATTATAATGGAGTGAAAAAAATTCTTTTTCTTTCAATCTTTCTTCCTGTAACTTATGTAAAGTGTCCATCTTACGTTGAACTAAAAGACACAGATTCCCCTAGGATTCTTGGGACAGCTGGAGAGCAGGAAAGTAAATTTTTGATGGGAGGATGGCTTCCTTTCCATACACCAGGATGTAAGGGGAAGTGTATAGAGAAGGCTTTGATGTGACTCTGTCAACCCATAAAGCATTCACTAGAGTGGAGTGCCAGTTTCGCTACTCATAGAATATGGTCTTTTTGTTGATGAAAATGAGATTCTTATTTGTGGATTCGGAAAGACCATTCCCTTGTGGATAGTAGTTAGCATAATGTTCCAAAACAATACCATTTTCCAATTCAAATTCCTAAATATTTAATGACGAAAATTACGTTGCATTGTCAAAAACAAGTCACGTAGGAATGTCGAACCTGGAAATGATATTCTTGTGTAGGAAGTTAATGACTTCCTAAACGTTCACTTGTTTCAGTGGAACTCCCTCTGTCTACTGCGTGAAATAGTCTGTAGCTATCAAAATATAGTGGTGTTGCTTCGATGAATGTGGGAAACTTTCGCCAATGATATCCAAGCCCCACTGTTGGAATGGTTCTTCCACTGCAACAGGCTACAAGAGGGCTGCTGACTTCTGATTTCTGTCAGCACACTTTTGACAGAACAAACACTTTCGGGCATAGGCATGCACATCCTTGACTAATGTAGGCTAGTAGAAACCATCCCACATGACCTTGTGTCTTGTGGTGTTACCAGTAAAGTGTCCCTCAGTTGGTTTTCCATGGAGTTCATGTAAAACCTTATCTGAATCTTGCGCCCCCAGGTAGCTAAGAAATACGCCATTATGGTTATTTCTGTATAGCATACCATGCATCAGTTGGTACGATAATGATTTGAGTTAGAGTGCCCTCTTTTGTTGCAAAGAGAAATGTGAGGGCATGGTGTCATGCTTAAGGTATCGACGCACATCTTCATACCAAGAGTTTCCATCAGAAGTGGGAGAGGCTCACTCAACATTGTACATTTCTATTTCTTGCTCCCAATCTATGAGCTCTTCTTCTTCCTCTTGTGCATGAACTGCTTCCGCTGCTAACTTACAAAGAAAATGACTCTTGATGATGTGAACTGGCTTAATGTAAAGATCATACTTTTGTTACCGGGTCGTCAAGTTCACCCAACTCCTGCTGAGCAAGCAATGATCTAAGTGTTGGGTGTGGAACAAAGATAATACAATGATTTTTGAATAAGTAGGGTCTAAAGTTCTTCACCGCCTTGTAAACACAATAAGATTGTTTTTCCACGGCGGGATAGTTGAGATCTGGTCCTTCTAGGCTCTCGCTCATGACGGAGATGGGTCACTCATTGTTCAACTCATCCTTCCGAGTGAGTACAACAACAAGAGAAGTGTCAGAAGAAACAGTCTAGAGAAAGAAATATTTGCTAAAGTCTGGCCTATATAGTGTTGGTGCTTCTGTTATTTCTTGATTTATATGGGCGAACACGTCCTTTTCCATTTTTCCCCAACTGTAGACTAAGTTATTCTTTATCATCTCATGTATAGGCTTGATGATCTGAGCATAGTCGGAGATATCTTCATACAAAGTTTTTCCCTCTGATGTGGGAGAGGCTCACTCAACATTCTACATTTCTATTTCTTGCTCCCAACCTGTGAGCTCTTCTTCTTCCTCTTATGCATGAACTTCTTCCACTGCTAACTTACAAAGACAATGACCCTTGATGGTGTAAATTGGTTTAATGTCAAGATCGTGCTCTTGTAACCTGGTCATCAAGTTCACCCTTCTCTCACCCATCTCTTGCTGAGCAAGTAGTGATCTAACTATTGGGTGTGGAACAAAGATTATACAATGATTTTTCAATAAGTAGGGTTTGAAGTTCTTCACTGCCTTGTAAATAGCATAATATTGTTTTTCCATGGCAGGATAGTTGATCTCTAGTCCTTGTAGGCTCGCGCTCATGAAGGAGATGCGTCATTCATTGTTCAACTCATCCTTCTGAGTGAGTACAACAGTGAGAGAAGTGTCAGAAGCAAAAGTGTAGAGCAAGAAACATTTGCTAAATTTTGGGTTGTATAGTGTTGGTGCTTCTGCTATTTCTTGATTTATATGGGCGAGCAAGTCCTTTTCCATTTTTCCCCAACTGTAGATTGCATCCTTCTTGGTCATCTCATGTATAGGCTTGACAATCTAGGCATAGTTGGAGATGAAATTTTTGAGGAAGTTGATCTTCCCCAAGAAAGACTGCATGGGTTTCTTGTTTATGTGGTGGGGAATTTGCATGATGGTCCACTCTATATGAATATACCTTATTACCACTTTTATAGATAATGTGTCCAAGAAGGTTACCCTCATACACTGGGAAGATGCTCTTCTTGGGATTCAAGGATATCTCGTATTACCGACATCACTCAAAAAATTTCTAGAGATGGCCCAGGTGGTCTAACCGCTATCTTGAGAAAAATGTTACATCATCAAGGTAGACCACTACACTCTGTACAATAAGCCCACAGAAAGTAGTGTCCATTGCATGCTGAAATGTCACACCTACATTAACCAGCCAAATGGAATTCAACAAAATTCAAACATACCCCACATGGTACGAAATGTAGTTTTAAGTTTGTCAGGCTCTGCTACTAGAACTTGGTTATAACCATTAAAATGGTCAAGCAAAGAAAACATCTCTGCTCTAGATATGGTCTCCAATATATGCTCCATGGACGACACTGGGTATTTGTCCTTGTCTGAGGTGCAATTGAGGTTGCGGAAATCTACACACTGGCGGATCTCCAGAAATCTACACACTGGCAGATCTCCCCAGACTTCTTCCTGACAGGGACTAGGTTGGACACCCATGTCGAATGTCACACTTTATAGATGATCCGAGCATCCAACAACTTGGTCAGTTCTTTCTATATAAGGGGCTCAAGTGTTGGATGAACTTTCCTCAATTTCTATTGAAAAGGCTTGGCCCCTTCTTTGATCGGTATAACATGTTGGAAAATTTACATGTCATATGTATTAATATCATCGTACGTCCACGTGAATACATTACAATACTTCTTGAAAAGGAAGATGAAATCTCGCCGCTCTTGTGGTGTACAACAAGTACCGAGATTCACATACTTCATATCTTCTTTTATTCCCAGATTGATCCGTTCATGCGAGAACGTAGAGTTGCGGTTCTTAGAATTCACAGGTCCCTGAAAACAATTCTGAAAGTCATACAGCTTCTCTAGTGATACCACACCCTTGGGGATGAGGTTTCCTTTGCTTGTACTAGCTGCGTCCTATAGATTTTTCTCGTGCTCGTCCTCATCTATCGTTGCGTCCTTGAAGACGTCAGCATTAGACATGAAATGCAGTATCTAGTGATCATCATAAAAAACACGTAAGTTAGTGATGTTGTCTGGGACAGATGGTTTTTAAAAGATCTTAATAGAAAAAATGTTTGTTAACGGTAACAACCTAGCAGTTGTGTTTTCCAAGACATTCGCAACTGCATTACTCATTCTTGCGCCTCTACGCACCTGAGCAATATGTCATTATGATTCTTTCTGTATAGCACCCCATGCGCCAGTTGGTATGATAATGCTTTGAGTTGGAGTGCCCTCTTCTATTGCAAATAGAAATGAGAGGGCACCGTTCCATGCTTGAGGTACCGGTGCATATCTTCATACAAAATGTTTCCATCTGAAGTGGGAGAGGCTCACTCAACATTCTACATTTCTATTTCTTGCTCCCAACCTGTGAGCTCTTCTTCTTCCTCTTATGCATGAATTGCTTCCACTGCTAACTTACAAAGACAATGACCCTTGATGGTGTGAACTGGTTTAATGTCAAGATCGTGCTCTTGTAACTTGGTCATCAAGTTCACCCTTCTCTCACCCATCTCTTGTTGAGCAAGCAGTGATCTAACTATTGGGTGTGGAACAAAGATAATACAATGATTTTTCAATAATTAGGGTTTGAAGTTATTCACTGCCTTGTAAACAACATAATATTATTTTTCCATGGAAGGATAGTTGATCTCTAGTCCTTGTAGGCTCATGCTCATGAAGGAGATGGGTCATTCATTGTTCAACTCATCCTTCTGAGTGAGTACAACAGTGAGAGAAGTGTCAGAAGCAAAAGTGTAAAGCAAGAAATATTTGCTAAATTTTGGGTTGTATAGTGTTGGTGCTACTGCTATTTCTTGCTTTATATGGGCGAACAAGTCCTTTTCCATTTTTCCCCAACTGTAGATTGCGTCCTTCTTGGTCATCTCATGTATAGGCTTGACAATTTGAGCATAGTGGAGATGAACTTTCTGAGGAAGTTGATCTTCCCCAAGAAAGACTGCATGGCTTTCTTGTTTATGTGGTGGGGAATTTGCGTGACAGTCCAAACTCTATCTGAATCTACTGTGTTCCCACTTTTAGAGATAATGTGTCCAAGCAAGTTACCATAAGACACTTCGAAGATTCTCTTCTTGGGATTTAAGGATATCTCATATTTTTGACATCGCTCATGTTGGCATTATGGCACAGGTGTGGTGCTATGGTACAGGTGTTGTCCTTTGTGGCAACTCACTTTGGTGACAGATCATAGTTTCAGGCTCTCAGTAGGAAGGAAATCTTGTATACACAGGTTCACCTTGTCGAAGACACGTATTCACGCGGGTAGGACGTTTCAAAGTCGCAAATGCGTATACACGCACTTTCACGCAAGGAAAGGTGTGTACATGTGGGAGAACATATTTTTGGTCCGTGGTAGTTAGTCCTTGGTATTTGAACCTATGGTTTTGGGACATGGTATCTCGACAAGTGTGTTGATCCCACGTATTGGATCCTTGGTATTGTGTTGTTATGGTTTTGGACCTTGGTATTGAGAAAGGCCAAGGACTATAAAAGAGGAAGGAGATCATAAGGCAAAGGATCATCTGAATTATTGAATATCTGATATTGTGCTAGATCTGGAATACTGGTGATTGGGTTATGGTGCAGATCTGGATCTGAATGGAGGAACCTGAGCGCAAGAAAATGATAAGTTCTCTTGATGGATCAAAATCTTAAGGCTTGAATAGTGGTATTTCTATATGATTTTGATCTGTGATATATGGCACACGCTTGATCTATAAATCTGATAATCTGGGTTAACTAATGAATGAATGTTTGAAAGAATGAATTATCCTTTATAGATCTATACGCAGGTTCAGTGAAGCGAAGGCGCGTATACACACTTTTTATGTGAGTGAAAGAAGCATATACGTAGGTTGGTTGTGGTACAGAAGCGTATACACGTAGGTTGCTGAATAGTGAAGTAGTGTACATCTCTTGATTTATGTTCTAGCTGCTTCTATTTTATTGCTGCAGTGTTCTGGGTTCGGAATTGGTGTTTGGTTACAGTTACTGTGTTCTAGGTACAGAGGTCAGAGAAGTGTTTATTTGATTCAGTTTTTGATTGGTGAAAAGGCGATTGGTTGATGCAGAAATTCTTGATGTTTGATTGATGTTATTTGTGGATCCAGTCTGAAATTAATGAAACAAGGTCCCTGAAAGAAAAGAGAAAGTTGCAGCCTTCTGTGGGTAGGAGCCTGCGTACTATTATCCCAGCTAGTACAAGAACTAAGGCGGTTGGAGCTCCCTTCCAGGAAAGTTGGAGAATGAGAGAGAGTTGTAGCTCTCTGCAGGTAGCAGCCTGTGTGCTAGTAAAGACTGCACCCATACAGAAACATTGTAAAAAGAAGTTTCTAATTAAAAGAAGATAGAGACGAATTGCAGCAGGGGGTTTTCACCAACATTGGGTTTCCTCCTTATATCTTGTGTTCTTGTGTGTGATTGTCTTCTGCTCTGTTTTACTGTTTCTGGTACTGTCTATTTGATTCTGATACACAGATTAATGATCAACATCTGAAAGATAAATTAAATTATAAGTCTGCTTTATATACGCGGGTTTCTTTATCTGTAGTTGCGTATATACGCGGTTTTTATTAACTGAAGTAGCGTATATGATCTGGGTTTGAAAAAGAAAATATTTGACTTGATAATACTGATTCACCCCGCCCCCCCCCCCTCTCAGTATTATTTCCAACAATTGGTATCAGAGCAGGTCCTTCTGAAGAAGCTTGATCGCTTGAAGGAAGATCTATCATCATGAGCAACTACGAGAGAGAAGCATCAATCAGGCCACCAATTTTTGATGGGACTAACTTCGTCTATTGGAAGGTAAGAGTCACTGCCTATCTTCAATCTCTTGGTACAGAAGTCTGGGATATCATAGATACCGGGTACACTTTTCCAGCAGCAACTCCTACAGATACGGCTGGTAAGAAGCAATTTGAAACAAATGCAAAAGCTGTCAATACTCTATTAGGATGTCTATCTCAATCAGAATCTGTCAAGGTTATGCAGTATAAAATAGCAAAAGAAATATGGGACAAGATCATTCTGAGCTATGAAGGAGATGAACAAGTAAAACGAGAAAAACTTCAAACCCTCAGAATTCAGTATGAAAATCTCAGAATGCACAATGATGAAAGTGTGGCTAACTATTTTTTACGTGTAGATGATATTGTTAATTGTATGAAAAATTTGGGTGAAGAAATAAAAGAGGCTGTTGTAGTTGAGAAGGTTCTAAGATCTTTGTCCTCTAAGTTTGAATCAAAAGTTTCTGTAGTAGAAGAAAAGGAGAATCTACGGAATCTTACTATGTCATAGCTGCACAGAATTCTAACTGCTTACGAAATGAGGAAAGGAGGACCATCAGACAGGAGAGAAGCTGCTTTCAAGGCTTCAGGCAAAGGAGACCACTATGAATCAGGACCTGTGTCAGAAGAAGAGGAAGAATCAAATTTTGTCAAAATCCTTCAACAGGGTGCTGGTAGATTCAGAGGTAAGTTACCTTTCAAATGCTTTGCTTGTGGAAGAGTAGGTCACTATGCTGCCAAGTGTCCTCATAAAGATAAGCTTGACAAAGGTAAGGAGCCAGTTAGATGGAGCAGAAAATAGACTGTGAATAAGAAAAGCTATTACACTCATGAAGATAGTGACGTACTTTCAAACAGTGATGAAGAAGAACAAGGTAATCACAATTATAAACTTTTAATGGCTTTTGAAGATGATGATTACTTGTATGCTATAGATGAAGAACGTTTTTATGAAGAGATTTCTAGACTCAAAGTTTGTTTAGAAGAGAAGAATGTGATTATAGAAACTCTACAACTACAACTTGCTGAAAGTGAAAAACGTCATGAAAAATTAGAATGTGAAATTGTGGGACTTAGAAAAGAGATTGAGAAAACTAAAGCTCTTAATCTTAGATTTTCTAAAGGATCTGAAACTTTAGATGAGATTATCAAAGTGCAGTGTTCCCCTCTAATCAAGACAGGTCTGGGATATAATGAAGAAGCATCTCAAGCGCAAAAGCCATCTACCTCCAAAAGCTATACTGACGCAGCAAGGAGAAGTGAACAAATTGACAATCGACAACAAAGGCACAATGCTGCTCACCAAGCAAATCAGGGACATTTTCCTTCAAGAATGAACAGAGATCACCCAGTAAGTCAGGGACAATCTACTTCAAGGGTAAACAGAAGCTACAACAAACCACAGGTAAACCATTCTCAATTTGCCTCAAGAATGGATGTACATGAAAACTACAATGATTCGGTCCACAGGGTTGATAATCGCAGGAATTTCTTCAATGGCCAATGTTTCTCTTCTCACAACTTTGGACACAAAGCAGCTGAGTGTGTTGCCTACAAAACTATCATGACTAGAGAGGCTAAAAAACAGAGGAGTATGACTGGGATCATGAAAAGGATCTACAATAACTTTTCTGCTCTGGAAAATGAAATAGAATGTTCTATTTGTAATAATTTTGGTCATGAAGATTCTGAATGCAGGAGCAGGTTTCAGCAGACAACTCGGAAGGAGCAAGCCTCAAATATCAAAACATGGAGGATGAAAGAACCACAACTAGAAAGATGTGGTATAGCTTTATATGCAGAAGGGCAGGAAAATCAATGGTACATTGACAGTGGATGTTCGAAGCATATGACAGGAGATAAAGAGAAACTTCAGTCATATAGTGCCTTAGAGAAGGAGAACAAGGTCTCTTTTGGAAATGACACCCCGGCACTCATAAAAGGTAAAGGTTCTGTTATTTTAAAAGAAAAGGTCAAAGCAGGAAATGTTATGTATGTTGATGGCTTAAAGCATAATCTATTAAGTGTCAGCCAAATATGTGATCAAGGAAATGAGGTAATATTTCGGTCAAATGGGTGTATTGTTCGTGAGCTTGACACAGGAGAAACAGTGATCAAAGGCACAAGGACTCCGAATAATCTATACATTCGCAAAGGAGGACAACAACAATGTTATCTGAGCAAGAATGATGAACACTGGCTGTGGCACCAGAGATTGGGACATCTGAGCTTCTCACAAATAAGGGAAGCATGCAAATACCAGGCAGTTCGTGGTCTTTGAGACATCAAAATTCCAGACAACACAATATGCAAATCATGTCAGTTTGGTAAGCAAACCAGAACTAACTTCCCTGAGAAAGAAGGATCAGCTACTAGACCACTTGAACTTGTCCATACTGATGTATGTGGTCCATCTAGGAAAAGGTCACCTCGAGGAGAAGAATACTTCATATTATTCATTGACGATTTTTCCAGGATGGTTTGGATAGGATTCATGAAGCACAAAGGCAAAGCCTTCGAAAAATTCAAATCTTTCAAAGCATTGATTGAAAATGAATCAGATCACAAGATTAAATGCCTCGGTTCTGATAGAGGTGGGGAGTTTACCTCAAATGAATTTTTCGATTTTTGTGAAGAACACGGAATAAGAAGGGAATTCTCTACAGCTATAACTCCTCAGCAAAATGGAGTAGTGGAAAGGATGAACAGAACGGTTCAACAAATGGCTCGTGCCATGCTTGATGAATCCTGAACTCCCGCTACCTTCTGGGGTGAAGCCGCATTTGCTGCAGTTGTTATTCTCAACAAGACAAACGTCCGGGTGAACAGCACGCAAACTCCTCATGAGCTCTGGTATGGTGAGACTCCTACGGTAAAACATTTCAAAATTTTTGGAAGCAAATGCTATATTAAAAAGACTAATGAAAATATTTGCAAGTTTGAACCTAGAGCAGATGAAGGCATTCTCCTTGGATATTCTCCCCATAGCAAAGCATACAAGTGTTGCAATAAAAGACTTGGAAGAATTGTTGACAGCATTGATGTAGTGGTTGATGAAGAAGGAAACATTCCTAGACAAGTAAATTTCGAAGATTTTGAAGATGATGAGGACCATCCTTCAACATCAAATCAAACTCATGATGAAGAAGAAACACAAGAGGCACTAGGAGAAAAGATAAGGCTAGAAGAGAAGACTCCATCCAGATATGTACAAAAGAATCATCCGGAAACTCAAATTCTGGGGCAGAAAGAGGTAGGTATACAAACAAGAAGAACAATTGCAGAAGCTTCAAGCTATTTGGCGTTGCTCTCCTCCACTGAACCGCAAAATGTAAGAGAGGCATGCAAAGATGAATGCTGGGTCAAGGCAATGGATGAAGAGCTCGAGCAGATCGAAAAGAACAACACTTGGGAGTTGGTTCCTAGACCAAAAGACAAGAATGTCATAGGGACAAAATGGATCTTCAAAAATAAGTTGAATGAAAATGGGGAAGTGATTAGAAACAAGGCCAGACTTGTTTGTAAAGGGTATGCTCAACAAGAAGGAATAGACTTTGAAGAAACTTTTGCTCCCATTGCTAGACTTGAGGCCATCAGAATGTTCCTTGCTCTCTCTAGCTTCCAGAAGTTCAAAGTATTTCAAATGGACGTGAAATCAGCCTTTCTGAATGGAGACTTAGAAGAAAAAGTGTACATTGAGCAACCAGATGGTTTTATCCTTGGGAATGATCCAAATCTTGTATGCAGACTAAAAAAGGCTCTCTATGGGCTTAAACAAGCTCCAAGGGCTTGGTACTACCATTTGGAAAAATACCTTCATCAACAAGGTTTTTCAAAAGGATCAGCTGATAGCAATCTTTATATAAAAATTGAAAATGACAAATTGCTAATACTTGTTGTGTATGTAGATGATATTATCTTTGGCAGCAATGAAGAAGCTATAAGTCAAAACTTTGCCTTGGTGATGCAGGAAGAATTCGAAATGTCATTACTTGGAGAGGTGACATACTTTCTTGGTTTGCAAATCCAACAAAATGAAGGTGGTATCTTTTTATCTCAAACCAAGTATCTCAAGCAGATCTTGAAGAAATATGGCATGGAAGATTCGAAACCAGTATGTACTCCTATGGTTACAGGATGTAGCCTCAGTGCAAATGATGAATAAGCAGCAATGCATAAACCAACCTATAGATCCATGATTGGAAGTCTGCTTTATTTGACAGGTACCCGACCAGATATCATGCATGCAGTGGGAATGGTTGGAAGGTTTCAGGCAAATCCAAAGGAAACTCATCTTTAGGCAGTAAAGAGAATCTTCAAGTATCTTCAAGGAACTCAAAACTATGGCCTATGGTATCCTAGAGATACAGATCTCACTCTTCATGCTTATACAGATGCAGATTGGGTTGGAAGCATAGATGACAGGAAAAGCACAAGTGGTGGTGCATTCTTTATGGGGTCCAGATTAGTATCTTGGTTCAACAAGAAACAGAGTTCGATTGCTTTATCTACAACAGAAGTAGAATATGTGGCTGTTGCATCTTGTTGCACACAACTCCTTTGGATGATGCAAACCTTGCAGGATTTTCAAATCACTTGTACTCCACCTGTCTCTATCTTATGTGATAATACAAGTGCAATCAACATTTCAAAGAATCATGTCATGCATTCAAAGACCAAGCACATACCTATCAAATATCATTTTCTTCGGGAACAAGTGCTTGAACAAAAATTCAAGTTGGAGTATGTTCCTTCTAAGGAACAAGTTGCTGATATACTCACCAAACCACTGCCTAGGGAAACATTTGAATACCTCACATAGAAGCTGGGAGTAGTTGATGCTTCATCCTGCTATTGAAACTTGTCTGATTTAGAGAAAAGTTGGTGTACGTGAGTTGTTGGAGGGGTATCCGCGTACATATGTCGATTTATGCAGGTGCAGTCGCGTATATGGAGTTCTGAAGGAAATCAGCAAGGACAGACTCTGGTTGAAGAGAGTCTGATATGGGTCTGTCAGAGACCATCTAGCACAGGTTCAGGGGGAGCAGATAATCTTCTAATAATGCATTGTTGGCATTATCTTAGAAGCTCTTGGTTCAAGTTCACAAGTTGTTTTTGGGTTCATGTGGATTAGTTGCAAAAAGGAGATCAGAAGGAGCGCATGGTTGTTGATCTGAATAGTGATTGACAGGTGTTGTTGTTAGTAGTCATTGGTGACTTTTCATAGTCTTGAATAGTCTTGATATTTCGTCTCTATGTCATGTATATCTTCTTTTTTTTATCAAGGTCATGTAACGGCCTATTGTGGTTTCCCCACTATGCCTGGGATGAATGATGTAATAATTCTTGGTTGTCATATGTAAATTTCTGATGTATCCCCACTTGATTGGGTGGATGATCCCCACTTGGTTGGGTGATGGATGTATGTATAGAGTATTTTTGGTGATAGGAAGGTCTGTTATTATGTATAAGTCATGGTTCTTCTTGAAGAACATCTTCTTGCAGATATTTCCTATAGTCAGGGAGAGCATGGTCAGCACAGCAGAGCAGAGATTTTCAGCATGTAATCAGGGGGAGCATAGCCCTTTGCCCTTGATGTCAAAGGGGGAGAATGACTTTGAGGATCTTGGGGTTGCCATCAATTCCAAAGGGGGAGATTGTTGGCATTATGGCACAGGTGTGGCGCTATGGTACAGGTGTTGTCCTTGGTGGCAACTCACTTTGGTGACAGATCATAGTTTCAGGCTCTCAGTAGGAAGGAAATCTTGTATACACAGGTTCACCTTGTCGAAGACACGTATACACGCGGGTAGGACGTTTCAAAGTCGCAAATGCGTATACACGCACTTTCACGCAAGGAAAGGTGTGTACATGTGGGAGAACATATTTTTGGTCCGTGGTAGTTAGTCCTTGGTATTTGAACCTATGGTTTTGGGACATGGTATCTCGACAAGTGTGTTGATCCCACGTATTGGATCCTTGGTATTGTGTTGTTATGGTTTTGGACCTTGGTATTGAGAAAGGCCAAGGACTATAAAAGAGGAAGGAGATCATAAGGCAAAGGATCATCTGAATTATTGAATATCTGATATTGTGCTAGATCTGGAATACTGGTTATTGGGTTATGGTATAGATCTGGATCTGAATGAAGGAGGAACCTGAGCGCAAGAAAAGGATAAGTTCTCTTGATGGATCAAAATCTTAAGGCTTGAATAGTGGTACTTCTATATGATTTTGATCTGTGATATATGGCGCACGCTTGATCTATAAATCTGATAATCTGGGTTAACTAATGAATGAATGTTTGAAAGAATGAATTATCCTTTATAGATCTATATGCAAGTTCAGTGAAGCGAAGGCGCGTATACACGCTTTTTCTGTGAGTGAAAGAAGCGTATACGCAGGTTGGTTGTGCTACAGAAGCGTATACACGCAGGTTGCTGAATAGTGAAGTAGCGTACATCACTTGATTTATGTTCTAGCTGCTTCTATTTTATTGCTGCAGTGTTCTGGGTTCGGAATTGATGTTTGGTTACAGTTACTGTGTTCTGGGTACAGAGGTCAGAGAAGTGTTTATTTGATTCGGTTTTTGACTGGTGAAAAGGTGATTGGTTGATGCAGAAATTCTTGATGTTTGATTGATGTTATTTGTGGATCCAGTCTGAAAATTAATGAAATGAGGTCCCTGAAAGAAAAGAGAAGGTTGCAGCCTTCTGCAGGTAGGAGCCTACGTACTAGTATCCCATCTAGTATAAGAATTAAGGGGGTTGGAGCTCCCTTCTAGGAAAGCTGGAGAACGAGAGAGAGTTGTAGCTCTCTGCAAGTAGCAGCCTCCGTGCTGGTAAAGACTGCACCAATACAGAAACATTGTAAAAAGAAGTTTCTAATTAAAAGAAGATAGAGACGAATTGTAGCAGGGGGTTTTCACCCACATTGGGTTTCCTCCTTATATCTTGTGTTCTTGTGTGTGATTGTCTTCTGCTCTGTTTTACTATTTCTGGTACTGTCTATTTGATTCTGATACACAGATTAATGATCAACATTTGAAAGATAAATTAAATTATAAGTCTGCTTTATATACGTGGGTTTCTTTAGCTGTAGTTGTGTATATACGCGGTTTTTATTAACAAAAGTAGCGTATATGATCTGGGTTTGAAAAAGGAAATATTTGACTTGATAATACTGATTCACCCCCCCTCTCAGTATTATTTCCAACAGCTCAAAATTTTCTTGAGTTGGCATAGGTGGTCTGAACACTCTCTTGAGAACAATGTTACATCATCAAGGTAGACCACTACACTCTGTCTGATAATCCCATGGAAAGCGATGTCCATTGCATGTTGAAATGTCGCAGTTGCATTAACCATCCCAAATGACATTTTGTGAAATTCAAACGTAGCCCACATGGTACGGAATGTAGTTTTAAGTCTTTCAGGATCTATTACCAAAACCTGGTTATAACCAAAAAAATGTTAAGTAAAGAAAACATCTCTGCTCCAGATACTGTCCGGAATATATGCCCCATGGACGGCACTGGGTAGTCTTCATTGTCTGAGGTGCAATTGAGGTTGTGGAAATCTACACACAGGTGTATCTCCCCAAAATTCTTCCCGACAAGGACTAGGTTGGACACCCATGTCGAATGTCACACTTTATAGATGATCTGAGCATCCAGTAACTTGGTAAGTTCTTTCTATATGAGGGGCTCAAGTGGGATGAAATTTTCTCAGTTTCTGCTAAAAAGGCTTGGCCCCTTCTTTGATCGGTATAACGTGATGGAAAATTCACGTGTCATATGTCTTAATATCATCGTACGTCCATGTGAATGCATCATAGTACTTCTTGAAAAGGAGGATAAAATATTTCCACTCTTCTGGTGTACAAGAAGTACGGGGATTCACATACTTTAGATCTTCTTTTGTTCCCAGATTGATCTACTCATGAGACAATGTAGAGTTGTGGTTCGTAGAATTCATAGGTCCCTAAAAATGGTTATGCAAGTCATACAACTTCTCCAGTGATACCACACCCTTGGCGATGAGGTTGCCTTTGCTTATACTAGTTTTGTCATGTAGAGTCTTCTTATGCTCGTCCTCATCTATCATTGTGTCCTTGAAGACATCAGCGTTGGAAATTAAATGCACTATCTATTGATAATCATAAAAAACATGTAAGTTATTGATGTTGTATGGGACCGATGGTTTATACAAAATCTCAATAGAAAAAATGTCCCTTAACGGTAACATCCTAACAGTTGTATCTGCCAATACATCTGCAACTGAATTACACATTCTTGGCACTGAAATGATATTGAAAGCTTGGAAATGAGAAATGAGTCACCATACCTCTTTTTTATAACTCTTAAGATGTGATGACACACAATGTATAGTGTTACGTACCTAACACACCATGATTTCAGAGTCACCTACCACTTTCAGAACAACAACCTTGAGTTCAATGACTTTATGTAAACCCAAGACGAGTCTTCATATTCTGCGGCGTTGTTTGTGCACTCGATCTCATGGACACTGGAGAGAAGATGTTTCCTCTATAGCATCTCTATTAGAACACAACTGACTCCACAACCCTCCTGCATTTTTGATCCATCAAAGTACATGGTCCACTTATCATCTATACAGGGACTGCTTATAGCACTAGTACTACTACCATTACTGCTATTACTACTTACTATACAAGTTTCATTTTCGCCATTTGGGCATGGAAGGAGGCCCAACTGTCTATCTGGTTGGATACGGGATGGCTATGTAAGATAGCACCCCAACTGTGTCTCTAAAAATAAATTTTCGAACATGAGTTCTGCGAAAGCCAACAACTCATTTTCTCCATTCAAGGGAGCAATGTTGTACTTCACGTATCTCTCTGACAATACTCTGATCTAGTTGTTCCTGCCCTTATACGAAAGCCATAAATGTGACTAGTCAGTGGCAAAGTATCCTTGCAGCTTGCTTGACCAGTCTCTGCTGAGAAATACCTCGTATGCTTCCGGGATGTCCACAATTACAATATTGATGCATTGATGAACTTTTTCATCATATGTTAGCGAGATGATCACATCCCTAAGTTCACCAATTGTTGGCACACAAGTTTTGTCTAGTTGGATGATCTGTGCACTTGTCTTACTCCATTGAGCATTGATCTTCTTGGCGATGGAGAGTGGCATGACATTAACCGATGCACCAAAATCAACCAAGCAGTTGTGAACATTGAAGTTAAAGATATAAAATGATAAAAAGAATGGTGGGCAGAGTGAGTTCGCCTCCTCCATGTGGAGCGCGTTAAGCACAGATGCGAGAGTGTTAGGAGACTTACTAGATCCCTTGTTTGAAGAGGTGGCTTGACCAGTAGAGGTTTCCCCAAGTGCTCGCAGAAGAATGTCCCACTGACTCGTAATTTTTGTAAGTTCAAACAGATAGATATTTGCACGATTATTCTTTATATCTTCTAAAATGTTATAGTCTATGGCGGGAAGACTCAATGAGGTGTCCGGGGATGGGACTAAATTCATGGTTTCCTATGGGACAATTTTCTATTTGCTGCTTACTGAAACACTTTCATTGAAGTTGTCTTCCTGGACTTGCTCTAAGTGTTCTGTGTTGAGTCGAATGGAGGATCCACTTTCCTTAACATATATTGTCTTATTTTGTTCTTCAACATCTCAATAACAATGGTGACCCTTGACTTCTCAATTTATATTAGTTATTTTTCTTTGGGGTCGAGCCATCACTCGGAGGCTCCTTATCGGTGGTGGTCTTCTGGGCTGCAAGAGCGTACTGATACATGTTTACCACATGCCTAGTGCTTGGAGCTTCATCAGGTGTAGCAGCTTCTTCTTCTTCATTGTTAGACTCAACCTACTCATCAACCATGATTGTGCTAGACCACTGTGTAGCCAGGCTGCTCATTCCATGGTTCCATTTTGGGCACGTTCTTTCTGAATGGGGTTCGTGGTGGAATGTGCAGTATGAATCTGTAGCAATTTTCCAAAGGTTCAAAACCAGGTTAGAGCTCTACACATATTTGGTCGGATGGCTATTGTTGGTGCATTAAGATGACTATTAAAAGCAACCTTAATACCTACATTAGTTATCAAACCAGGGAAAGTCTGTTTATTTCAAGAGTGTTCAACATTGTCTATGCAAGTGAATTCAAAGGCTAATTCATAATGAAATGATTTAGAATCATTGCAATGATTAATATCTAATTCTTGAAGTTCAATCCAAAACAATTCTGAAAGAAATCTTTAAAGCATTTTCAAATCTACTTTAATCTATTATGCAGAGAACTAAATTGGAATGCAAGTAAAAGGAATCACTCTTAGCAAATCTAACTAGTATAGACAATAATTCGTTCAACATGAAGGAAAGCTACAACAAATGAACAACAAGTAACTATTCAAACATCTCACGGAAAGAAATCAACTGTAAGCTTAAGATCTCTGGTAACACTACTTCAAAATGAACAACAATCAAATACTTAAACTAACTTGATCAATTCGGTAAATATTAACACATAGATGTAAAACACAATGAGATCTAGAATCTAGTTTGAACGGAAAAAGAAAATCGTAATAATCAATACTCACAACAATCAGAATAATTCTAATTTCATGAACTAAAAGTAATAAATATGACACGATTGAAGTAGTAAATCTCCTATCGACTGGGCCCAAAGTCTCCAGAATTCATTGCCGAAAGACACTAAGAATACGATTATAGGTAAAAGAAAGTCTTATTCATTAAACTTCATAATAGAGTTACAACATCACAGTATTAAAAGTACTCTATGTCGAAAATGAATAGTTAAAATCTTGAATTTTCTAACTAGTTGTTCATTTCTCCTGTCGACTTTATATAACCTAGGAAAGACAAATGGATAAAAGCGAATCCTCAGGATCAGGAGATCCTAAGGATTTTGCAACCAACAATTTGATTTCGTCACAAAGTACAATTGGTTCTCCTTGTCTTCCACTGTCCTTCGTAATCAAGACATTGTCCTTTTCCTTTCTTGGTCATTGTTGTTCTGTCATTTGAACAACAATCGTTCAATTCACGTTCATGCATATAAAGATAGTGAAATTTAGTTTTTCATGCCCATATTTACCCAATTCGTTAATGATTGGTTTTATCCAGCTTCTACAATTGTTTCTTCTATATTTATTCCTAAAACAAAGATAAACACATAAAGACGAATGATTAATTAAGCTAATATGAGGATAAAACATATCTTTTCCATAGCCCAACATACTCCCCTACTTACCTTTTTACATTTCCTCATGCAATAAGATGATTGAGGTGTAGTTGTGTTAAGGAATAAGCAGGATAAACTTCTTCCTTATATAGCCAAAAACTGTTTTTCTGTTTAAGTACTGCAAAAACCTAGTTTACACGGTAATCTGACAAATTATAATCACTATAATACCCATCGAGAGGCTACCAGATAATAGGACATCTGTAGCGACACCCTATCCAGTTAGGGCCCATGCTTAGGACCATATTGTTGTATCTGTGTAGGCGAGTAGAGGCAGATTTGAAATTTCTATACCCAAATGGCTCCCTGTTCCTGACATTATTAGTGGAAGCTTCCCATCTTTGTCTTGCTGCTGACAAATCTTCCTCCTTAATTTCCTAAAAGTATTCCTTTCTTTCCTGTATGATATCTATATGGAGTGGTCCTAATTGAGCCACGACTCCTGTTCATTTCATGAACTGTTTATGTTGGACAGAAATATGTAGGGGTTTCGTGGGTTCTCCCCTGGCCCATAAGTCTATCCCATATTACCTTTTTTGAAAAGTGTTATAGGATTTAGCCCATTTAATTTGATTGGTACCAAAAGAGAGAAAATATTGAAATTGAATATCCCCATTGAAGGGGCCAGGATTACTATCCAGTTCATCCTCCAAGAAAAAATTGTGCAGGTATAATTCACATAAAAGACGTTGTACCTTTTTGTTCCTTAAAACATTTGACAAAGTGTAGAGTGGTCTTGAATTCCGCTGACTTACCAGCCCTGACGGCTTTAACTTTCAGTAAGAGGTATCTTTCTAACAAGAATAATGCATAATTGGTGGCAGGTGATCGACAAGGAAAACATCAGAGTAAAGAGAACAAATAGTTTCAATTTGATCCTTGGCCTTCTATAGCTTGGCTTGTGCTTTCTCTACTTTCTTCTGCTCATCTTTGAAATTGGTGAAAGTCTCGTCTTCTGTTACAGTAAGTGCTTCGAATTTCTTCTGAAATTCTTGGTGTACTTGTAATGCCACTAATTCTTCCTTATGTTGAGCCAACTCCTACTGGGTCTTGGTTAGTTAATTTTGCAATTTTATGATAACAGCTTCCCTTACCAGAGGAACATAGTGAGGTGTTTCCTCTGTCTGAGTTTCATCATCATGTGTTATCATTGAATTAGTTTGAACAATAGCTTCAGTCGCTTCTCGGGACATACAACAATCTGCTTGGGCATTTCTGTTACACTAAAAAATGTCACCATGACTACTTACAGTTAGTATGGCTCAAATCAACAGTCATGCTACCCTCTTAGGCAAGTCTTATGCCTCTGCTATCCATCTCAAACTCAAAGAAGAGAGAAAGTCTTGTAAAAAATGTGTTTATCTCTGGGGTCGCAGGTTCTCTCAAGCCTTACCTGCGGGGACGCTCACAATGTTCACAAAGTCTGCGTCTTTGGACGCTCTATATGTCAAGGGACAGGTGCGTCCTTCTGTAAAAGGCAAAATGCGCAAGTTTCATCTTAAAAAAGTTACTTGTGGTTACTTCTAGAACTTTCTAGAGGTCGGTTTGATGAAATGGATGCGCCTCCAGTTGGTTCATGTATCCCTATTAAGGAGGAACTTATCCCATCAATAAGGGAGCTATCCCACCCAAAGAGGGGGATTATCCCATTGATGGTGGACCTGAATAACCTCTTTACAGCACTATAAATAAAGACCTTGGGCCAGAAGGAGAGGAGGTTGGAGCTATACATTTTCTTTGGGTAAATGCTGCAGGAATTAGGACTCCCATTTAGAACCTTGTGAGGAGAGATTGTCTTTGCTTGATTCTACTTGGAAGTGGGTGAGCTTTGTCAAAGTAGAGGAAAACCCTTGATGGACCCTGGGAGGAACTTGCACAACACCAAGGCCAGGTTGTAAGAGTTTCTTTGTTTTGTTATTAATACAAACTGGTTTATTTTTCTCAATAGCTTGTGTTAATGAGTTATTTCATGTGTTCCTTGGTCTGCATGTTGAATATATGTTTTATTATATGAAATGCAAGTGCTTGGTAATTGTTTGATTGTTTGTGGTTGCAGGAATTGAGGTGAAGGAGGAGCTCATCCGGATCGGCAAGGACAGACTACAACAACAGCGTTTTGGAATAAGGTAAGCCTAAACACTTGTAGTTTTCATGTTTTAAAAGGTGTATTTAGAGAAAGATCACTCCATTTTGTCTTGTTTGTCGCTAGAGAGTTTAGACTCCTAGGGAGGTCAGTTGTGTCCGCACAAACGACTTTTTCCGCCACGACAAATTGGCGACTCCACTGGGGAATCCATTAATGAGAAAGTCTTTTCCTTTGTGTGAACTTTGCTCTGAGAAAATCATTTTTATTTTCTAGTTTTTGACTGTGAGAATTAGTATTTGGGTGGCTTAGCTTTAGATTTAGTTAGATTTGGTTTTTCTTAACTTTTCCAGAAGGACGCACCCTCTGAGTACTGAACAGTGCGTCTTTGGACGCGCTGTTGCCGTTTACACAGAGCGGGCCCACGCCTGTTCTAACGGGCTGCCTGCGTCTTCCTGTAAAATTTAGGAAAATTCCATTTTTTGCTTTAATTGCTTTTAGATTTTGATTTTTCTTAGTGTTTTCTGCCCAGATCCTTTAGTACCCTGTCAAAAATTTTCACCTGAACTTGTTTTGTGAGCTTTGAGTGTTTTAGTGGATTTCAACGAAGTTTAGGCCTAGGGTTTGATTTTTAGATAGGTCCTGTAGTGACTCTGACGGTAGAAAGTTGTCCAGCCTTAGATCTCTCTGGTTTGTCAGCCTTCTTAGAAGTCGGGCCTGTCGTAAAGTCTCCTTGTGTGAGCAGCTTGCCATTTAAGTTGTTTTGGGTCAAATTTCGAATTACTTGTTTATAAAGTGTTGATTTCCATTTTACACAAGAACAAAAAGATTAGAGTTTTGTTTTGACTAGTTTTTTGGTTCTGCAATAAGCTAGTCCTTGATTTGATTGTGATCAAGTAAAACACCTTAGAATAATCATTGTTGGTTTTGGCCTCGTTAAGATTGCTTAGAGTAAATTTACCTTTTAGTTTGCTTATGAGTGAATTTTCGTAGATTTTAATAGTTGTTAAGATTGATTTTTGTTACCTTAGATTTATTTGCTTTATTAAAAGAAAAATACAAAAACATCTTCTTTAAAAGTCTTGTTTCAAGTAGCTTTTTGTTTTTGAAAGAGAAAAAGAGTTTTTTCATGCATGTAAAGAGCGGTCATGTTTTTATGCTTGGAAAATACAAACGAATTGTTTCTTTGATTGTCTTTAATTAAGAAGTTGCTTTTATAAAGATTGCATTCTCTCAACTTTTTAGTTAAGCAATTCATCGAAAAAGTAAAGTAGTGGGTAAATCATCCTAGGTGCATTTTGTAGTGGTTTCGAGTCGAGTCAACACACCACTGGTTTCACTTCCATCACCTTTTGACTTAAGAAACAACCTTAAAAGTAACGCTTAAATTAAAATCAATCTAGTAATTTTTATTTTTCTAGGGCTCTGAAACACCAACATAGCTTAGGCTAGGGTCTTGGAGTAGGTGAGTACTTAACTCTCCAAGACTACAAAACCAAACAGATAGTTTATCTTGAGTAGAATAAATCCAATTGTTTCAGTTGCACTCTGGGAAAGCTCCTCTTAAAGGAGAAGCACGAGCTCATGTCCAAACCAGTGAGGGGATCATTCCCCCCTCGTTGGGAACGACGCCAGACAGTACGTATTACAAACGGTAAACCTCGGATTAACCATTGTCGAGGAGCCAGGGGTCACTTATCGGTAAACCTTGGATTATTGTCAAGGAGCCGGTAAGGGGATTGAGCTTGTTACTCTGCCCTTGCGTGCTGTCGGAGTTTAGACTGTTCCCCCAGGTGTAATTGTTGTGATTGGTAACTTTAGTGACCATAATCTTTAGGGTTCTACCGAGGTGACGGTGGAGGGAAGGTCCCACTGTACCTGGAGCAAACGTCAGTTATACTCACTTGGATTTTCCGGGGGTTCACTTCACTTCGAGACGGTTAAAGTGGAGGAACTTGTGCCGGTCTATTCATTAAGCAGGTTGCCGGGGTAACTGTTCCACCCGCCATTTCTGTACTGAATCCTGCGAGGTTGGGCCTAATCACCAACTAGCGCTTTTGGTCTGGAAGACTACTGTTTGTGTTTGGTTTGACGCTCTAGATTATTTAGGCGTGTGCTTCAAATTTGTTTGCTTCTTTAGAAGACTTTAGGTGGTTTGATTTGAAATTTCTACTTTGTTTTCGTGTGTTGTAGTTAAATTTTTTTAATTGTGGCGGAATTACCGAGACAGTCCCGTAGACTTCGGGGCAAGTCTCCTGAGATTGTTACTGGAATAGATTTGTTAAGAAAACTCCGTAAATCGCGGGGTGAATCTCCAGAAGACATTCCGGGTCAGTACGAAGGGTTAAAGGTCCTTGTAACTCCTCCTAGTGACAGTAGAGTAGGTTCACCTGAAGAAGGAGAATCTTCCTTGGTAGTCCATCCAGATTACCAAAGTTTAGAAACAGGTTACAATCCCGAAACTGTTACAGTTTCCGAGCTTGCTGGTAGTTTTTCATCTGCCAGTGAAACAGGCGAAGAACCTGAAATTTCCGAACCTGTTACTCCAACTTCTAGTGTCCCTGATTCACTGAGAATAGAAAGAATTATCACCGAAAATCTTCCTTCTGGTTTGATTGCTATAGAAGAACTTGCTCCAGAAGAGGATATAGGTGTCTCTCACCTTGAAGGTCAACTCACTATTGATCTAAGGGAGCGTGAATCCATCTTTTACAGTCCTCCTAGAAGTACTTCTTGGTACCTTGCATTAACCAATTTTTTGGACAACTCAGTAGGTTTTTGTACACCTCGTACTCCTTTTCCACCTGGAGGTATTTATACTCCTGTAAATATGTCTGGTCAGTCGTCTGTGTTTACTCAAAGTCCTGAATCTTTTTTACACGGCGGTCCTTCTGTTCCCACTGGGTATCAGTCACTTTCTGGTACCTTTGCGGGGGCATCTCCTCAACCCGTTGATCATGGGTTATTTTCTGGAAACAGTGGTAATGTACCATTGGGTGTAGGTGACATTTACATGATGTCAGGTTAAGTTCCCGTTTCCAAACCTCAAGGTGGCCAATTACCGCCTAGGGGGCAACTGCAGTTAACGCCTGGGGGGCAACCTCAAGGTACACAAATTGTGTCTGGGGGGCAACCTCAAAGTCAGTATGTACCTATGGTGCAATACGTGCCTCAAGGTCAACCTCAGCCTCAATATGTACCCCAAGGTCAACCTCAGTATCAATATCAACCTCAAGGATGGCAACCCCAAGGATGGCAACCTCAAGGATATAAACCCCAAGGTTATCAACCTCAAGGGTACCAACCTCAAGGTCAAGGTCAACCCCAGTATCAGTATTTACCTCAAGGTTATCAACCTCAAGGTCAATACTCAAGTCAAGGTTATCAACCGCCTCAAGGTCAGTCATATGTTCCAAGTATAGGAACTGCACCTTACAATTATCAATCCTACCCTCAATCTGGTTATGGATCTCAGTATCCTCAACCTGTTACGGGTCAATACCCTGGAATGTTAGTGTGGGATCCATCACAGGGTCAACAGGTGTTGCAGCCAAGTGTACAGATGGTTCCTCAAGCTGGACAACCCGTAGTTTCTGGTCCAACCCAGCAACCGCAACCTGTACAGCCAAATGTTCAAACTTCTGTAACTTCGGTAGTTACTCAGCCGTCAATTGCACCTAGTACTCCATCTCAAACGGCTGCTGCAACTACCACTACATCTACCATACTCACTTCTGGAGTATTGACGGCTCCAGTTTCTACTGTCCCTGTTACCACACCTCAGACATCTTTACCGTTGTCTGGATCTACGATTCAAACCACGGTCCAGATGCCTGTAGGTCAGCCTGGTATAAGTACGGTTGTCACTACTCAACCTCAATTTGTTCAACCTCCGTACCAGGGACAGTACCAACATGGGCAAGCTGTCCAACAACCGGTTTACCAGTATCAACCGTATCCTGGGTACACTTATCAACAACCTCAACAACCCCAGTACGGTCCGGTTAATCCTGGTTTTCCAGGAGGATATAATATCCCAAATGCGACTCCTGTTCCTAGTTATCCTGGATATCCTCCTCCTGGGGCTGGTATTGTGACCCAGAGTTTTAGAGATCCTAACCGGCAGTTACCGTTTATCGCAACTTTGGATTTACCCGACTTGACGCGCCTAACGAACGATCCAATTCAATATCTTCAGTTCTAGCCGCCAATGCCAAATAAGTTGCCCAGCGATATACCCAAGTTCGAAGGTAAGTCTGGAGAGGATCCGTCCAATCATGTGATGACTTACCACCTCTGGTGTGCTTCGAATTCTATCTCAGATGATTCCATCCGCTTACGTCTTTTTCAACGTACACTCATTGGTCTCGCGGCCAAGTGGTACATTGAGTTACCACGGGCCTCTTTTTACAACTTTAGCCAGTTAGCTACCTCGTTCCTAACTCACTTTCAGTTGCCGGTCAGATACGATAACGGCACGGAATTATTAACTTCGCTAAAACAATCGACGTCCACGTACATTTCTGATCACATTCATGAGTGGAGACGTCGTAGGAGGTTAGTGAAAGTTTTTATCCCGGACCAAATCTTAGCTGAATGGTTTGTCAAATCATTATTACCGAAGATTACTGAAGATGTAGCTAAGGCCGGAGTAGTTACTGAGGAGCAAGTCATTGCTCAAGCGCAATACCTTGACTTAGTTTACACTCAGTCGGGTACGTTACACGAGAAGATTCCGGATCTTCCAAAGTCGAATCAAATCGCTGCTGCTCCTTCGGGATCTCATGCCGCTGATGGTATGATTGGTATCGTGAATACAAAGAGCAAGAAGAAGTCTTCCAAGGCTTCCAATACTCCAATTATCACTTTGCCTGATTCTCCGACAGGAGAGTCTTCTCCTCCTGAACTTACCGCCGACATTCACGCTGTAGAGTCATCTACGGCCAAATCAAAAAACGGTGGAAAGAAGAAAGGAAAGAAGAAGGCTAAAGCAGACAAGGCTCCAAAGGAGAAAACTGAAAAGTCGGAAACCAATGACGAAAAACGCAAACCTCGATATCCTTGTCTTATTTGTGAAGAGGATCATTTTACGAGAGATTGCCCTCATCGGGCCGAGGTTGTGAAAATAGTCAAAGGTTCTCCCACTCCTGCTGTGTTAAAGAATCCATTTCCGGAGCAGGAGAATAAGATGATAGGTTCTTCTTCGAATGCCAGTGAAGAACCCATTTTGATGATGTCTCATGTGAGGATTGCGACTCGATCGCAAGATTATGGTAGTAAGGCTCCTGTTGATGGTAAAGAAGCAGAATCTTCTCACTCTAACCCATCAACCTCAGCTCCTGGTTCCGATCCACTACAGATCGAAAAACCTAACCCAGACTTAGTGATTAAGCCGCCCGCCAAGGGTGTACTTCGAAGGTCTGCTTTCAATCCACATGCGAGAGCAGCCCAGAATTACAACATTGTTGAAGACTTAGCTGTTTCACCTTCAGCAATGTCGGCACTCGAAGTGCTGCAATCATGCCCAGCGCAACGGAAATTGCTTTTGTCGGCTATCGGAGCTGTCGATGTTCAGGACCCGAACCTAATGATCTTTGATCTAGAAAATAGTACACCACGTCTCCCCCATCAAATGGCTTTCCAAATTCCAGTGATAGTCAAAAACAGGCCTATTCATCGGACTGTGATTGATGAGGGAGCTTCTACGTGTATTATGTCGATTCAATGTTGGAGATCGCTTGGTTCTCCTCCGTTGAACCAATCCCCCACCATCCTTAAGGCCTTTGATGGCCGTGGGTTCCGTCCGTTTGGTATTTTACAAGAATTGCCTATAGGGGTAGAAGGTAAAACCGTTAGTCTGGATGTGGAAGTGGTTGATGCCCCTCTAGACTACAACCTTCTTTTGGGTCGAAGTTGGTCATATGCTATGACAGCGGTCGTTTCATCGGTCTTCAGAGTAATTAAGTTTCCACATAACGGTAAGATCGTGACTATTGATCAGCTGACATACTTTTCATCCGACCCAGCCTCTTCAGAGACTATCCAGCATGTCGGTAAGACGACAATCCCTTATAGGGACGTTGGTGTAGGTTTAGTTAAGGATTCCGGTTTACTGGGAACTTTTCCTCTCCCTCCACTCAACGTAGACCCTTCATTTGCGACAATTCATATGATTACATCAGAAAACATTATTTATGACGATCCTTGGATTGTCCCATCTGACTCTGAGATAGACTCATTCGGTGATGTTATGCCTTTGAGTCCGTATGAAATTGCTTATGAAGCTGTCGTGTCTTTTACCGACTCGCATTCAACCGAAATCGACCAAATGAATGTGGTCAGTGAAGAATCACTTTTCACCTCAACCTTAGAACGGATAGCGTTTCCCGAAGTCGTGTCATCTGACGAACAACTTCGCGAAATCCTAAGTGTAGATGATCTACCATGGGAGGATCTCCATCACAGATCTTCGTTTTTACCTAAGGATGATGCATTTGAAAATGATTTTTCATCTATCTTTACCGCTGAATATGTCAAAGACGCTCAGGATCCAACGAAACATTCTGATTCAGAGTTGAATTTAGGGAATATTTCTCGTACTATTCCCATTGATATTTCAGTGAAGCCCGGAATCGAGGAAAACATTCATATAGGTGCCGCATGTACAGAAGATGAAATCCAAACTTACAAGGCCCTATTCCAAGAATTCCGCGACGTGTTTGCCTGGTCTTACGAGGAAATGCCGGGAATTGATCCTGCCATTGTTGTTCATGAAATAAAGACCTACCCGGATGCTAAACCCGTCCGGCAACGGTTGCGTCAGATTCACCCTCGAAAAGCGGCTGCGATTAAAGCAGAAGTCGAAAAGCTGTTGAAAGCAGGTTTCATTTATCCGATCCCGTTAACGGATTGGGTATCGAATATTGTTCCGGTCAACAAGAAACAAGGAACAATAAGAATCTGTATCGACTATAGGGATATAAATCGAGCTTGTCCAAAAGACAACTATCCTACGCCTTATATCGATCAAATTATTGATGATTGTGCCGGAAGTGAATGTTTTCCTTTATGGATGGTTTTTAGGCTATAATCAAATCAATATTCTACCTGCCGATCAACCAAAAACGGCATTCATTTGTCCATGGGGGACATTTGCTTATTGCAAGTTACCTTTTGGGCTTAAGAATGCCGGGGCCACTTTTCAACGGGCGATGTCTTATGCATTTCATGACATCAAGCACATTGTGCAACCCTATCTCGATGATTTGCCTGCTCATTCTTTACATCGAGCTGATCACCTTGTCCACCTACGAGCAATCTTTATGAGGTGTAGGCATTATCGAATTCGGTTGAATCCCCACAAGTGTGTTTTCTGTATAGAAACAGGTCGATTGCTGGGATTTGTTGTTTCAAAAACCGGCATTCGCGTCGATCCCTCGAAGGTCGAAGCTATCATCAAATTGCCTCCTCCTTCGAGTTTGCGCCAACTCCAAAGTTTGCAAGGGAAAGCGAACTTTTTACGCCGATTCATCCCAAACTACGCCGAGGTCACTAAAGGTTTTACACGGTTGTTGAAACAGAACGCACAATTCTTTTGGGACGAGATTGCCCAACAATCTTTTGATGCACTTAAACACGCGTTGACCCATGCACCGTTGTTGCATCCTCCCAACTACAACCAGGACTACTTCTTATACCTCGCAGCTTCGCATTCCACCATTGGAATGGTGTTAGTTCAAGAAGATGAATTCGGAGCGGAACATGTGATATATTATCTTAGTAGGACCTTAAATCCCACTGAGTTAAAATATTCGCATGTGGAGAAATTGGCCCTGGCAGCCGTTCAAGCTGTCCAGCGTTTCCGTCACTACATTCTTCTCCGCAAAACTACAGTTATTTCGGATTGCAACCCTATGATTTATATTTTGACAAAACAACTGCTAGGGGGCAAGTACTCTAAATGGATTGTCATCCTGCAAGAGTTCGACTTGGAGTTCGAGAAGTCCAAGTCTAAGAAATCCTTAGTTTTTGCGGAATTGATGTGTGATTTCCCGAGTGCTGACACAGAGACTGTGGCAGAGGAGTCCATTGCGGACGAATCTTTGTTTCTTATCAGTACGTTAGATCCGTGGTACGGGGATATAATCATCTATCTCCAAACCCAAACCTTTCGGCCTGAAGCTTCCAAGGAAGAACGTCGAAAAATTCGGTTTCAATCCCAGCAATACAAAATTATTGGAGATACACTTTATCGCCGGGGGGCAGACTTAGTTTTTCGACGTTGTTTAACTCACGAAGAGGCTGAGAGAGTTTTGAATGATTGTCACTCTGGAGCATGTGGCGGTCATATGTCTGGGTATGCCACAGCTCAGAAGGTGTTGCGCGCTGGCTATTTCTGGCCGTCTATGTTTAAGGATTGTATCATTGCCATCAGGAAATGCCACAACTGTCAAGTGTTTGATCGCAAGATGCGCGCTCCACCTGCTCCTCTCCACCCTATAATTGCCGCTGGTCCATTCGCCAAATGGGGTATTGACTTTATTACTTGTAACCCTCACTCGGCCGGGGGGCATGCGTATATCATCCTCGCGGTTGATTATTTTACTAAATGGGCCGAGGCGATGCCTACATTCGACGCAAGCGGCAAGACAGCTGCAGTTTTCGTATTCAATCATATCATAACTAGGTTTGGTGTCCCACAAGCAATCATTACTGACCATGGGAGCCATTTTCGAAACATCATGATGACTGAGCTAACAAGCCAGCTTGGTTTGCGCCACGATAGCTCTACTCCTTATTATCCGCAAGCCAACGGTTTGGTTGAGTCAATCAACAAAGTTCTAGTCATCATGATTCGACGGATCATTGGTATCCATCGAACGAATTGGCACAACATGTTATTTTCGGCGCTATGGGCATATCGAACTTCAGTGAAAAATTCAACAGGGTTCACTCCTTTCCAGCTAGTTTATGGCTTGGAAGCTGTGTTACCCATTGAATGCGAAATCCCATCACTTCAAATGGCTGTCGAATTACTTCCAGCTACTTCCGAAGAGGAGAAACGGTTATTATACTTGGCTAAATTAGATGAGACTCGACGTGACGCTACATTAGCTATCGAGACTCACGCGAAACGAATGAAAGCTCAGTATGATAAAAATGTAACCCCTCGAAGTTTTTCGGAAGGAGACCTAGTACTATTATATGATCAAGCTAACGATAAGCTAGGTGCCGGAAAATTCGTTCCCATGTGGCATGGGCCCTACATTGTAAAGCGAAAGCTAGCAAAAGGGGCTTATGAGCTAGTTGACTTTGATGGGGACTCTTTGGGTAAACCCAGAAATGGACTTTACCTAAAGAGGTATTATGCTTAAATGATGGGTATGGAGAAATTTTTAGATAGGTTAGATTTTCTTTCTAGCTAGCGAGTGTGTTAGTTTAGTCAGTGTGCTTAGCTTAGAGAGTGTGGTTTTTCGTCGTTATTCTGGCTTATCTTGGTTTTACTCTTGATATTGCAGATGTCGACGCCTCTCCAAACATACATTGGATTTGCTGATGGTGCTTGTCGTAGTACACGGAATATCTCTTCCGCAGCTTGGGTTATCTATTCGCCCTCTGACGAGTTAGTTTCTATGCATGGGGTAAGCCTCGGTCAAACAACGAACAACATTGCAGAATACAGTGCAGTGATTGAATTATTATCCGAATCTATTTCATTTGGAATTCGACGTTTGATAGTGAGGTTAGATTCTGAACTTGTTGTATTACAGCTTAATAGAGTTTATGCCATTAGAAATCCTGTGTTATTAAGGTTGTTTTTGAGAGTGCGTCTCTTGGAACGTGAATTTGATTACATTGAATATCAACATATTCCAAGGTCTTTGAATACATTAGCAGATGCAATTGCTTCTCGAATGTTGGACAGACATTTACAATAATCATGCAAGTAAATTTAAAAACATTTCATCACATATGTTAAACAGGATAAGCCGGTAATAGTGATATATATAGATAGAAGTGTGTCAAAAATATATACATCGTCTTCGATCATAGGTTGAAAACACCTTATGATCGGCAAAATGATAGTACAAAAAGTCAAAATGTCACATGTGACTACAAAAGTGACTAGTCAATCACTGGTGGTGCTCTCTGTATGACACCACTGCGCGGGCTACCTTACGCAAAAATCTCCTAAACGGTCCAGGGACCGCGACTACGAAGCGCTGAAGCCGGGTAGGAATGTCGTCCATAGTAGTCTCAGGTATATCTGCCGTGAGACGCTCTAGATCATGCTCCAACTCAGCTAGTACTTCTGCAGCCGCGTCCTGTGGGACCGGTACCGGTGCAGCTGGATGTAGTCTATCAAAAGGCCGGAGGTTGGCTGGACGCTGTGGACCAACATCTGCATTTTGAAAATTTTACTGTTAGTTTTGAGACGATATATATGAAAAATAAAAAATACATAATTTGAAAACTTGTGAAAAATAAAGTACCTCTGTCATCCCATTGTTCTCCCTGTGGAAGAACCATGTCCGGATCACCTCGAAAGTCCACTCCGGCATACGGAAAGTCCTGTATCGAAAAAACCTGGTCCTCTAACCAGTGAAAGTAACTATCTGAGAATCGAACCACTGTCGCGCCCTCGTCAGGATGCCGGGCCATCACCGTAACCCATCGTATCAGCTTTGGCTCCCGAGGACCCAAGATATCAACAGTGAGTTGCTGAGGGATCAGCATTGGAACTCTCTCCAAGGCAAAGCTCACGACTAGAGGCCCATATCCAAAAGTCTTTAGTCGTCCGTTCTTTGCCTTGGTCAGTTGGCTCTTCATATGAGCCGACACAGCTTCACACCAGTTGAAAATGGTGCCTTGGTAACAGTCAATTGCCATCCGCATTTGGGATCCGGAAGCAATGTGTAAAGCGGCCGCGCCGCAAATTCTGGTAACCGTGAACGCTATGACTTTGAGTTCACGCAGAGTGATGTGTTTTATCTCTATGCCTTTCGAATGGTGAGCCCCAGGTGTGCACCACTCGTCGCGGAGACTATCAAGGGATTGGCCACCCGGCCTAGTCCCCGCAAGACTGAGTTGCTCACCTCTGTTTGGCAAGCCAGTGAGAAAGTATACATCCGAGGGCTCTATCTCGAGCTGGTGCCCTCCTATGTAAAAGCATTGTTCTTGAACGTTCCATCGCTCAACCAGCCATTCCAAGAATCTTACCTGGCCCCTCATGCCCGGTATGGTCCAATATTTGTATAATCCGCATGCTCTTAGGGCATCCAGGGAAGGTTGATGATTTATTGCAGCTTCATCATCCTCTACATGCTCTCTTTCTCTCCAATCTAACATGGTTAATGCCCTGCACATCAGAAATAGTCATTAGAAATTGATTTGGGAATTTTTAGAGGTTTTTTGAGGGGTTGGGGTTTTGAAATGCGCGTTTCACGGAAGACGCACCCCGACTTTACAGCACAGGGCGCCCGGACGCGGCTGCCCTGAAGGCGGGCTGCGTCTTCCGACCGTTTTCCTCTGTAGGAAAAAGTCGGGGGACGCGGGTCACCCGAAGGGCACCCGCGTCCGCCGAGAGGCGCATTCCAAAACCAAAACCCCCCCAAAAAATGAAACTAAGACCTAAAAATTAATTCTAAACGGATAGAAATGCAGAGTAGGATGTGTAAAATACCTGGATAAGACGGCGTTCAATTCCGACGGTCCGATTTTCCGCAGCGACCACGGGAAGTTTCTTGTCAAAAGCTCCTTTTTCAACCTCAACAGTGAAACGGTAAAAATGACATGGTAAAAAGTCTTTTTATAGGTTTTTTGGATGAATTAGTTCATTTTTTACCATGAAAAGATGTTTTTCGATGTATTTTTGCCTATTTTAAACAGGTATGAGTAATGTGTTTCTTTTGTGCAGGACAAAGGGATTTCAAGGGAAATTGTCATTTTTCACAAACAAAAATATCAGAGTCATCTTTTAAGCCCTTTTCTGACTCCTAAAACATGAAAAGATCGCCGAGCGTTTCTTTTACACTCGTTAAAACGGAATTAAAAGACGGTCCCCTTTTAGCTCTTTTCTGACCGCAAAATCAGGAAAAGATTGCCGGGTTTTTGTCGTTTCAAACTCGATAAGGAAATAAAACGACGTGTCCTTGATCGCTTTTTACTTTTCAGGTCAACGACACTATTATGAAAGTACTCCTTGGTCGCAAGATCAAGCGGTTCCCCCAGGTATTATTTTATACTTTTTCGGGCTTGAGGGACACAAATGTACGAAAAAGTTCAACGTGGAGTCTCCTTTAGTTTTTTCAGACTCTCTAAAATTGAAAAACGCCGAGTTTCTCCTATACTGGGCTCGTTAAACTTTTACAGTAGAGGACCTGTTCAATTACAAACAGGAACGAACCACTCCTTCCTAGGGTTCGAATTTAAACTAGGTTGGACTCGTCCGAAGGATGAGCTTATAATCAAGCATATGTTATCCTCCTCAAGCTTGTTAAAAATAAAGAGGTACTTGCCAGAAATGGTGGGGGAAAAGAGAGAAGAATGAACCTATTTGTCACCTTTTGTCTCAAAAGAAACTTTATTACCACTCTTGAACACGACACTTTTCATTCACCTGGGTTGGGAAATCTTTTACCTCACAGTTGACCAAACCACTTTGAAAGTCTTTAACCGGGTTCCGGGAATTAACTTTGAGTTATTCGTCACCAAGCCATCTGTCGTGTCGTTATGTGTTCAAGAGGTCTGCAAGCAAAACTTTCATCTGCAAAATACTTGTCATCCATTTGACCATCCCTGAGTCAGTCCTTACAGCAACATTTCTTCAACTTGAACAATGATTTCGTGTTGTGGGCTTGCCTGCAACGGGTCGCTTTCTATCGACATCGACACATTATCTAGAAAGATGACTTAGGAATCGACAGTACCTTGAAGTCTGCATGCATCAATGGCAGGTTTCTCGCCTTTGACGTCAGTTTACATCATTGACTTTCGATCAAAGGATTCCGTGAAGTGTTCGACATCAAAACATCTATTCACATTTCACGGGTTGTGCTTGGTACTTTGAGAACCATTGACATTACTGGTGGTCTCTCTCACGCTTGTTAACAGTTTACATCATTGACTGGTAATCAAGTGGTTTCTACCATGTTCGACATCAAATCATTTAATCACATGGCTAGAATCGTACCAATTCGGGAAGTAGAAGTGAAGACCCTGGATCTAGTTTCTACCATCCAGGCTGCGAGGAGTTTTGTATTCATTATCTATGTAGACTAATCATAAACAGATGGCTGCGTCCATACTGTGTCTACAAAAGTCTATAAAAATGATGTACTGCAAGATCATTCCTGTATCAGAGTAGTTAGTCCATTAGTTAAAGTTTTGAATCTGAGTATGGGAATGCCTACCTCAGTGATGATATAATCTTATACATGTATTTTGTGTTGAAAATTGCAGGTTCCAACCAGGTCATCCACAAGACAATCCTTGAAATGATAAAGCGCTTCACCCTTCCTAGAATTACAAACCCTAATCTATTCCAGGCTTCGCACTTTAGGGGGCAATCTGTTACACTAAAAAATGTCACCATGACTACTTACAGTTAGTATGGCTCAAATCAACAGTCATGCTACCCTCTTAGGCAAGTCTTATGCCTCTGCTATCCATCTCAAACTCAAAGAAGAGAGAAAGTCTTGTAAAAAATGTGTTTATCTCTGGGGTCGCAGGTTCTCTCAAGCCTTACCTGCGGGGACGCTCACAATGTTCACAAAGTCTGCGTCTTTGGACGCTCTGTATGTTAAGGGACAGGTGCGTCCTTCTGTAAAAGGCAAAATGCGCAAGTTTCATCTTAAAAAAGTTACTTGTGGTTACTTCTAGAACTTTCTAGAGGTCGGTTTGATGAAATGGATGCGCCTCCAGTTGGTTCATGTATCCCTATTAAGGAGGAACTTATCCCATCAATAAGGGAGCTATCCCACCCAAAGAGGGGGATTATCCCATTGATGGTGGACCTGAATAACCTCTTTACAGCACTATAAATAAAGACATTGAGCCAGAAGGAGAGGAGGTTGGAGCTATACATTTTCTTTGGGTAAATGCTGCAGGAATTAGGACTCCCATTTAGAACCTTGTGAGGAGAGATTGTCTTTGCTTGATTCTACTTGGAAGTGGGTGAGCTTTGTCAAAGTAGAGGAAAACCCTTGATGGACCCTGGGAGGAACTTGCACAACACCAAGGCCAGGTTGTAAGAGTTTCTTTGTTTCGTTATTAATACAAACTGGTTTATTTTTCTCAATAGCTTGTGTTAATGAGTTATTTCATGTGTTCCTTGGTCTGCATGTTGAATATATGTTTTATTATATGAAATGCAAGTGCTTGGTAATTGTTTGATTGTTTGTGGTTGCAGGAATTGAGGTGAAGGAGGAGCTCATCCGGATCGGCAAGGACGGACTACAACAACAGCGTTTTGGAATAAGGTAAGCCTAAACACTTGTAGTTTTCATGTTTTAAAAGGTGTATTTAGAGAAAGATCACTCCATTTTGTCTTGTTTGTCGCTAGAGAGTTTAGACTCCTAGGGAGGTCAGTTGTGTCCGCACAAACGAATTTTTCCGCCACGACAATTTCCTTCAAAATCAGTTTGAGCAACAACTTTAATTGAACCTTGGGGCATACAACTGTCTTCCTGAGTATTATCCTCATAATTGGTTTGGACAACAACATCTGTAGTGGAAAGTCCGTTTGGGTTTCCATTGAGAAAACACAAGGACCTTAAGTTTGAGTATCAATATTATTCAAAGGACATTGTTCTTTTTGGGTCCCTTTTGAACAAACAAAAGGACTCTCAGTCTAGGTTTCAATATTCTCCAAAGAACAATATTCTGTTTGCGTCCCTACAATTTCCAATTCCACTTTCAGTTTCCGGACCCTTGTTGTGGGGAAAAATGCCTATTTAGGACGATCCTATCCACCTAAGGTGTGACAGCGCCTTAGCAACAAACGAATACAGCTATCATTATTTCTTCCTTTATGAAATATGAAAGAGAGGAGATCGGCAGACTTACCGTTGTCTTCCGGCTGTCCCTCGAACTAGATCCTCTTCTCTTTGTGTGTCCACAACTACTTGCCTCCTCGCTTAATCAAGAGAACAGCTACCTGTGACAAGAGAACAACTACTTGCAACAAGAGAAGAACACAATACAAAAGCAAATATACATATTCATAAATGATTCAGGATTAGAAGTAAATCAAATATACTAATGCAATTACACAAAATACACCAGCATATAGGAAAGAATCAAGATAGCTTTATTGAAAGTAACAGGGTTCAGGAAGAGATACAACCCATAGGGCTCCAACCCAGCATCTCCTTCCCAGCAGAATGGAATTCCTTCTTCAGCTCCTTTCAAAGCATAACACACCCAATATTTCTAGCCACAAACCAACAGCAATTCTTTGCAAATACTAAATTCCAGCCTCCTTAGACCTCATGAGAGAGATCTATATATAGGAGTTTTGGAGAGAGGATGAGTCAGCTTGAGGCTGGTATGAAGCTGACTAGTGTCCTCTCCCACTTCAATTCTTAAGTCCACTTGGAGGTTCTTGTTTCCACTTGGAGATTTGGAACCTCTTACTCATTACCAGTCGAATTCCCTGATCCAAGTGTCATTTTGGAAGCTTCCTGGGCATTGACACCTTGAGGAATGACTCTGCCACTTGTCCAAACTCGCTCAGCGCAGGTAGCCTTCTTTGTAGTTGACATTCAACGCAGGTAGACAGTGGAACAATTGACATTCAGCGCAGATGCTCAGTGGAGCAGTTGACATGATCTAGAATTGCCTTGTTTTTGAGTGTTTTCAGGTGGAGAACTTTTGTTAAGTGCTGTGGTTTGCTGGCGTTGTTCTTCTAGGGGTAGGAACAACATGTTTAGGGACTTTGGATCCCTTGATTATTGACATTTCATGCTCAGTGATGCAAGGCACAAAAATGTCTATAACAGTTGCCCCCTAAAGTATGAGGCCGTTTATCGGGTGAAATGCTTTATCCAGGAGGGTCCGAAGTTCATCCATCTGCTGGGAGGAGACCTGTAATAAAATACAATACAATACATTATGATTCATACTGCTTTCATGATCTAGCTGAGGCAGGCATTCCCATGTTCAGCTTTATAAATTCATTTTTGTACATAGAACAGATGATCGTCTGATGGTAGACTGATAATTTTGGTGAAAATTATCATCCTTTGAATAGGATGATCATCTGCTGCAATGATGTACATGTTAAATGTCTTTATTTTTCCTGAATATATATCGCAGCCCGGATGGATGAAACTAGATCCGGGGTCTTCAAACTCGTTCGATCTTCACTCTAAGTACAAGTCGATCCATGTGAGAATTGTGCTGAAGTCGAACATGGAAAGACATCGCTTGATTACCGGTCAATGATGTAAACCGTTAACAAGCGCGAGAGGAATCACCGTGTTGGATACCTATAATAATAGGTTTCATATTTCATGATTGATTATTGAAAATCCAAATATGCTCTGCTTTGTTAGCACAAAGATCCCATATTTCCAGGTAATCAGAGGTGTGTGAAATTACTTCAGATATTGAGGACCTTATTACATTTTTGTGGATGATTCAACAGTCTAATCTGGATCATGCCATGTTTCAATTTTGAGTTGTAGAATAGAGAAAGAAGTCTGTCCAAACAGCTTAATCTTGGCAGACAAGTAGTTCAGGTAGAGAAACAAAGGTTCCCAAAAGCCTAATCTGGGACCTTGGAAGAGATAAGGGTATAAGCAGATAGAGTAAAAAAGGAAAAAGCCAAAGAAAAGAAAAGGCAATTGAGGGTTGCAAGTCTAAGTGCCCCTCCAAGAAGAAACTAAAAAATGTTAGGTGAAATAGTTGGGTAGGCAGTTGTGGTTGCAGAAAGGACAGGTTCACCATTACATAGTTGTCAAAGATATTTCGCCAAGGCAATGGACATATCAGCAAAAAAGGTGGTGAATTTCATGGATTCACAGCAGAAAGCATCACTAACTTCACTTTTTCCCCCTTACTCCATCATTAACATCCCCTTTCTCAAAGATTCCCCTCCTTCACTTTACTAACTCCTAATTCTACTATTTAACTCCCTTATTCTACCCCTTGCCCTAATAGTAATAACACTAAGGTGTATAAAGCCCTAAATGTTATATATTCCCTCCCCTAGGCATAATAGCCGAGAAATCTGCAAAGAGGGATCATAGTGGCATCTGGCCACCATGGTGAACCTATCTCTGATACTCTCCCTTTGCTGCAGATCATTTCCCCTCAAAAAATACCTTTGCATGGGTAAAAACCCCTCTCTAAACCCCTCTAGCCCACAAACCCTCCGCAAACCTTATAAAAGGCAAAATCCCGCCTTCAGCATGCCCCCAAATGCAAGCGCGGGTGGTCAGAGGTTGAAACATTTGAAAACCTTGTCAAAAAACCCATAAACGTTAAATTTTTCCGCCGCCCTATCCGCCGTGCACCTTACACCTCCGCCAGCCGTCGGATCAAGCCCTCCAGATCCGACGGCCCACCACAATATCGAACGCCGTCCACGTCCGCGCGTTAACTCCCGAGAACATGACGTTGCGCCTCGTCATGCCTCTGCCACGCGTCGCCCGTTAGACCGTCTCGGAGCTCCCTCTGACACCCTGGGCGCCGTACTCTAACCGCCCCGAGAGACCGTGACGGTTAAAGCCTTAACCGTAACCTTCACGGCTTAACCTCCGCCCGTCCGCTGTTTGACCGTCCCGCCGCGTCCAGCTCACCGCTGACTGTGCTGCCACCTCACCCCCGTTGACCGGTCGTCTGCTGCCACGTCCTCCCCGATGACGTCTGCTGACGTCACATCACCGTGACCCACCAATGACGTCATGCTGACGTCATCCTATAAAAGCGCCAAATGGGTAAAAATCTCATATTAACCAAATTTCACGCGCATTTTTTACCATTTCACTGTTATTGTCTGCTGAACTCTCTGTTTAACCGTTTCTGCCCGGATTTCCGCCAACCTGTAAATTCAACAAAGGCGACCACTCCAACAACTGCAGTACACCTTATTATGACTTCTGCACGTCGAGTTACAGGTATTTATCCTACCCTGCCCTCCATTCGACCTGCATTCTGCTCTAAACTGCTCACAGGCATAATAGGACCGTAAAACAGATTTTTTCACCGCTAGAACCGGGTTATACCTCCACCATTGTCTCTGTGAAGTCCAAAAATTCCCTGCAGAGTTGTAACAAACTGCAATTCATCTGAAAACCCCTCGTCCTGCGTTTTCTCGGCTAAATGCCCCGCTGAATACCTCTGAATTACTACCAGGAGCTAAATTGGGCCCCAAAAGAGTCTCTGTAACCAATTACCAGCAGTATTTCAATTTCTAGCTGGTAAATTCCCCTCTGACAGTTCAGAAAATCAAGTTTTTACCACAGAGGGCAATCTGCAGTCTGTCTTTGCCAACTCACTTGTCAAATTGCATTAGTTTAGCCCTTCACAAGCTATGAAGACTCCCATTGCTCTCAATATTAAGCCTATCAATGCCCCCCACCAAGAATTAGCATGGAAACCCCTGGGAGACATGGATTACCAGATGTTGGACTGGTTTCCTATGGGAACTAAGTATAATATCCAGATGTTAAATGAACTGAGATCCCAGCACATGAGTGGAGCAGATATCCTGGGAATTTGGGAATCAAATTTGCCCATATACAACCTTCCCCAAGTTAATCCCATGCCAGAGCTTATCTACAGTTGCCAAGAGTGCTATGACCCCAGCCAAAGGGCAGTCATTAGCCCCACAGGCCTAGTCCTGTTTCAGATCACTCCAGAGAGTATAAATCAGATGCTGCATTTTCATACAGCCAAGAAATTGACCCCTCTTTCCATGCAAGATTTGATAAGGAGAGGAAACAACCTGTCTAATGACCAGATTGTGAAGATTAACCAGCTATTTGTTACCCTAGCTCTGAAGCAGTCAGAACCCCTCCCATTGGGTACCAATACCTGAATGAGTTGGGCAGGATGATGGTGGACTTGATTGGATATGTCCTGGGATTCAGAGGACTGGAAGATGTAGATGACTGCATATTGGCAATGCTGTCCATATTTGCCCCGGGTAAGCCTCCAGCTATCCACTATGATTATGCAACTTATATAGCTGAGAAGATTCATGACCAGTTCATGAACTTGAAGAGGGAGAGGCTGTTCAGATACACCTCCTACATATATCATCTGTTCTTGTTCAACCAGCCAGCTACCTTCTCTGTCCCTTTGAGGTCACTCAACGCCCAAGGAACCCCAAGATCAGTTGTTTTTCTGGACCCCTGTGTTCCATCGTACCCCACTATCACCTTATACATACTGTGAGTTTATTGATTTATTTGTTCATCCGGCCCTAACAGTGCTGCAAGGTGCCCCTCCTCCTAGACTGACCGATGACATGAAAAGAATTCTTCATTTGAACAAGCTTTACAACATCGGCAACTGGTACTTCTACCAGAATCACACAGTCATTAGGGTGTATGGATGTGAATTAAATCCATTTAGGCTGCCAAGGTACGTTCCCATGAGACTGTTTGCCTTAGAATATTTCAGGCAATTTGGGAACTCAGATTACCTACACTTTCAGAGTAAAAACAAGAAATCACAGTTGAAAGTGAGAAATCAGCTAGGTCCCTTCTTATACAACAGGAAGGAAGAAGGCTGGAAAGAGGCAGACAGGATCCTGGAAGGACTCCAGTTGAAAACTAGTTTTGAGTGGATTCCATATGACCCTAACCACTCTATTTCCCTCAGGAGGATCAGGTATAAGTTAGGCAACTATGCTCATGCCAGATTACCTGAAATTGAAAAATATGCAAATGCACCAGATTGGGAAGAGGGCACATTAGTAGAGCAAATGACTAATGAAGAAATACTTGAGCAAGAGGCTAGAAACGTCCAAAAACAAGTTGACTTGGAAACTTGTGGACAGGTGCCTATTTCCTACAGGAGGCAAATTGGGGCAGCCACTACAACACCAGCAACACAACAGCGAACTGCCGAGCAGACAACCCAAGCAGCAAGCAAGGACAAAGGCAAACAGGTGGAACAACCACCTATATTAACAGAAGAACAGGTTGACACCTTGCTACAGCAGCAAGAAGAAATGGAAGAACGGGAGTTGGGGCAGCAACAAGATAAACCACAAACTAGTGGGCAGCAGCCATTACAGCAAAATAAAGAGACAGATTTGCCCGGATCTACAGAACAGCAGCCCCAAACAGAGTTGTCTCCAAGAACAGACATCAATGTGGACAGCTCAGTCCTCCAAACACCTCAGAAGGAGGACTTAACCAGAAAGAGAGAGAGAGAGACTCCCCAGACTTCATCCTTGATCAGAGGAGAGAAGAGACAAAGATTGAATGACTCCCAAGAGGAGGACATAGCAGTAAGGCAGGCCATGGGCATGGGCCCACCCAGTGGAGAACTCTCGGCCAGCTCATCTCAAAGAGGACCAGATATGACAATGGGAGGAGAGGTCAGCTCTTCTGGCCAGCATAGAGAGGGGCACTCAAGTATAAAGCAGCAGTTCATAGAAATCAAGAGAAGGAGTGATCCCATAAAAGTGCAACTCTATGATCACTTGTTAAAACTAGCTCCCAGCAACCAGCAGAGACTAATGTCTGCTTTTGATGTGAGTGAGGGAAAAATGATAATGAGCCATTTCATGCCCACAACTCTACATCCCCAGTCCACCTCAGATTATTTAAGAACCAACATGGAGGTTCTGGCTAAAGATATTCACCCCATGGATAAGATAGAGTTACACAAACAAACGGGTGAAATGGTGTATGCCTCCCTGGCAGATGAGACACTGGAAAATTACAAATTAAAGAGCAGCCTAGACAATACATCATCCCAGCTAGAATTGGAACGAGCATCCTCACAAGCCAAGGACAACAGGATCAAATCCTTGGAGGAGGTAATCATAGATATTGGACATGATCCCAAGGATGTCAAAGGCATCCAAGAACTGCTGAAAATAAGGGATGCAGACATGGCAGCCCTAAGAAAGAAAATCAAACTCCCGGCCACCATCCATCCACAAACAGATGAAGTTGCCCAGCAACGGCAAGAAAAAGATACCACAGACCTGCTGGTATCCTTATACAAAGAGCTGGTTAGGACTCAAGACCAGCTAGGACAAACTGAAGCTGCAAAGGCAGCACTGCAGAAGCCATGAAACAGAAAGGGGAAGGTCAATCCTCCCAGCCTCCTCCATTAATAATAAATCTTGAGGAAGCACCTCCGATCATCACTCCTCCTCCTCAGCAAACAGGAGCTACAGCACCATCTACAGCCCCAACTACAACATCAGAACAGGCTGCTAGTCTAGACATGCAAAAGCTGCAAGCAGAGATCCGAGCTATGGAAGCTCAAATGAAAGAGCTGGATGGGCTCAAACAGAACTTGGCTAATGTTAATGAGAAATTTGATAAAAGCAAACAAAATGAGGCAGCCAAGGAGAGAGAGGTGAAAACCCTTAAGAGAAGGATTGCTGAGCTGGAAAAAGAGCTTGCACTGGAAAGGGTGACAGCTGATATGAAAGCAGTGTTGTGAGCAACATTGGGAGATCCATTGCCAAACAGTGGCAATACATTGAAACCATGGATGAACAAATGGTGCTCATCACCAAAGCAAACAAGGAAATACAGAGAGCAAGGGCAAGCCTTGGGCACATGCCAGAAGCAGCTACCAGGATGATCAATATCCTGAATTACAAAACCAGCACTCAATTGGCTAGCATGGGAATCAACAACAGGACAGAAACAATTGCCATAGCCAAGAGAGTTGTTACATTGAGAAACTTGATTGGAACCTGGAAAGAAGGACACAGGACATGCAGACAGAAATTAACAGGTTCCTGGAGAAGTTTGTAACACTGCAGAACAGAGGCCTCCCCAACATTTTGAGCAGCGTGGGAAGACTGCTCACCCTGGACAACTATAACAAGAGAATTGATGCCCATGCAGTAGCAGAGATTGCAAAACCTCCCAGCACTTCAAAGGACACAGGGCCAGCCACAGGGCAAATGATGTATGACAGAGTGGAGAACCTGTTTTTTCTCATGAATGAGATAGAGCATCTGTTTGATACACCACCCAATTTCTTCAAGTTCACAGAAGCAGATGAGACTCTAGGGGCAATTTTGGCACATCAACTGCCCACACAGGATGTCTGGAGGCATTTGACCCAGACAATTTTGACAGGCCAGAACCAATAGCGCAGAAGGAAAAAGCAGACACGCGCATGGCAATTTTGGGAATTAAAATTTACAAAAAGCAGAGGCTGAGCCAACTCAGCCAGACCAGTCACTCACCACCAGCAGCAGTCAAAGTCACAGCTGACAGGTCCGAGACATAGTGTACCAGCCTACAGTCGGGTTTTCTATGCATTAACTCCAAATATTCAGACCGACTTAGCTATTCTTATAAAGCTAAATATCTTCTGACAGAGCATTAAAATGCCTGTACTGTGTATTAAATGTGTAATAAATTTTCGACATAATATCTTAAAGATTGGTGAGAATGTAAAGACTGAGATAACGCAGAACTCAGATATTTCTGTAGACCACCGCTAGTATATATACACCCTTCACAGATGCTGAAGGGGTTGCTGGAATTTTCTCTTGGATAACTTCCATCTGCTGTAATATTTTCAGAGAATTAATACAAAGGAGGAATGGAACTTCCAGAAGTTTGGTGTATTTGATGTCTTGTGGTGAAGGATGCATGTTACAGGATTCCATGGGTGTTGCATAAAACTATAAGTATTCTCAAATCTCTTGTCGTGTCTGTTTTGAGTCTTTTGTTCTCTTTACTGTTCTTATGTTTACACTTGATAGCAAGGTGAAAGGATAGTACCAGGATTTAACCATGTTTACCCTGGACTCAAACTGAGCTATTATATATGTTTTCCTCATATACAGTAACAGAATTGTAATTCTTAATTGCTGCAATTCAAAACTGTGTTTTTATTGTAACAGTCATTCTCAGGGATTCAACTTTGCCCCTAAGACCTCTGTTTTCTCTTCTTAAAGCTATCTGTTGGGAACATATAGATAAATAGTGAAAATTCTTAAATGCTTTCACTGTTCGTGCTACCTGTTTCCAGTCTTTTAATCAAAAATCTGTTCTATTAAACACCCAAATGGCCCTGTAAGTCCCATCTTTCATCTCACAGATTCAAACACATTAAGCCACAGACTCCATTGCCCAATGGTACTCAACTTCTCAGAAAACTACTTCACTAGAACCTAAAAGGAATTTCACCAACCAAACATAAACAAAACACAGTGCATAATAGCTAGCCTAAAACCCTACAACAAACAGTTACAAATCATAAAGAGAGAGCCCTCTCTGATCACTGTTAGGCTAGAAGCAGTGATCCAAAGATTGGTTAGTGGTTACCCCGGCCGTATTCCCTTGGGAGTCATAGGGAACAACCTGGGTGTTAACATAATTGGCGACTCCACTGGGACAACTATTCAATACTATCTATCTTCCAAAGCTTTCATCAAGCCTGAAACTAGCCAAGACATCTTAGGACTGTTTCTCTAATACAGGGGCAGTCTTAGGGAAGAGCTAACTAGGGAAACTTATCCTAGCCTTGAAACATATATAGTCATTCCAGAGTTCTTATTTTGCCCTTGTAAATACAAAACTTCTGTATAAAGTTCTGAAAGAACACTTAGAAGCTGGCTCCTAAAAGAAACCCAAGGCATACTAGGGCACACCCTGACCCTGATCAACCCATCATTGTTGATAACCCAAATATCATCCCAAAGAACATAAGGAAACAGCACAAGCAGGATAAACCTGCTGATTCAGATATAAGGTCAGACCAACCCATCCTCATTCCCACTCCTTGCAAAGTCCTTTTTCGTTCCACACCCAATTCCCCTAGTTCATCTTCAACCCCTCAAAGTCCTACCTTTCCATCTTCACCATCTGCACATACTCACTCAACCAGTTCTCCACTTGTTACCCATCCTATTAACCCCAGTACACCTGTAATCCCAGTTGTCCCATTTGTTCCTATCAACCCTATTAACCCTATAAACATGGCTAACAGATATGCACCATTGCAGATTCCAGCCAATGCGCCAGCCCTACCCCAAGATTATCAAACCAGACTCTCATTTTTTGATTCCCATGGCCCTTTGACAGCCATCCAGCATGCTAAAAAGATGCAAGACCACTTTGAGACCTATGAAATTGATGATGATAGTGTCAGATGAGAATTTTTGTCCAAAGCCTAACTGGGGATGTCAGAACTTGGTTTAGATCCTTGAATGCAAATTCCATTGCAACCTCTGAAGTTCTATACCAGGAATTTACCAACAGATGGGAGAAAAAGAGAGATCCACACCATATACTGGGTGAATATAACACTATTAAAAGAGGTCCCCAAGAAACGGTGTTGGAATATTGTGCTAGGTTTAACAACATATACAATGCTATTCCCCAGAACTTAAGGCCCCCTCCTGATTTGGCCCTTTATAACTTCCCTGATGGTTTTGACTCTGATATGGCCTATCAGTTGAGAGAAAGAGACCCTCCAACCCTTGCAGAAGCCCAAAGAGTTGCAGTCACTGTAGAGGCCAACCTAATTGCCAAAAGAAACAGGGCAAAGCTGGAAAAGAAGGTTGGTTTCAAAGAAGAGCCCTCGGGCTTCGATCAGAAGTTGGATGCAATACTAAACAGCATGAAAAGACTAGGTGAGAGAGTGGAATCAGTAGAAAGAAAGTCATCATGGGAAGCACCACAAAACAATACTCCTAGAAACCCAAATTTTAGGAGAACACAGAACCCCAATATAGGAAAAACAGGTGCTGACCAAGATATCAGACCACCTTTTCAAGAAAATTATGCAGAAACTTCCTCGGCTAATCAGCTCAATGAAGATCCTGAGATCAATTTAATAGGTCTGGATGGTAAAAGCCATGTTTTCCTAACACAAGAAGACCATGATGAGGATGAGAACAAAACATTCCAAACACAATCAGGAGAATCCTTTGACTTTAAGCAAGGATATGATACTGCTGTCTATGAAGTCCATAAGCAGTACAAACTAAGAAGTCGGACTGTAAATGCAAATCAGCCTGAAAAGGTAAAGGAGAAACAGCAATCTAAAGAAGCCTCAGTCACTGAACCTAATGACAAAACAAACTTGCCTGCAAAGGAAGTAGTGGTTGAGGAGGTCACTGAATTTCTGTCCACACCACAAGAGCCCACAGCAACATCATCCTCTCACCCAAATCCGAACATCACCCCTCAAGACATGGACATGGGGGCAGGTTCCAAAATCAAGATGAAATCCAACAAGAAGATTCATTGAACAAGGAAAGGACTGCTGTCCGTGACCCTAAAATTCAGGTGGATAAACCCTTTGACCTAGGAACAGAGATTGGCAAGTTAAAGATAGCAATTCCCCTTTTCAGAGCTAGCAAAGCATGACATATATAAGCAACAGATCAAGAAATCCCTTCAGCTCACCAACAACAAAGATGATGTAAATGTGCTAGATGACACTCCAGAATTACTGTTTGGTCCAGAGGTAGATGGAAAAACAGTAGTCACAGGGTTTTACCTTTTTATGTCAGCTTACACGTTCATGATAAAATACTGCACAATGCAATGTTTGACTCAGGTGCATCTCATAACCTCATGCCTAAAGCAGTCATGGAAAGATTAAATTTGGATATAACAAGACCATACAAAGACCTGTTTTCTTTTGATTCTAGTCAAGTCAAATGCTTGGGCCTGATTAAGGATTTGTGTGTGTCCTTGGTTCAATTTCCCAACAAAACCATTTTAATGGATGTTGTTGTTGCTGATATCCCACCCAAATATGGAATGCTCTTATCAAGATCATGGGGAGCCAAACTCCAAGGCTCCCTGCAATTAGACATGTCATATGCAACCATCTCTGTCTTTGGACAACCCAAAAGACTTTATAGGGAAACACTCATGAAATACATGGTCAGCAGTGAAGAAAAACCTCAAAATTTTCCAATATATGCTGTCCATTCGGACATAGACTCCTTCATCCTCTTCAATGACAGCACAAATCTTTAAACGATACATTAAGACCGAAATACCCATACAGAACAAAACATCCATCAAACAAGTGGCACCTGCCAAATTTAATCAGCCCAACAATACCCATTCACCCTCCTTTAGTTGTAAAAATTGTCAAACAAATGATGAAATTATCCTAGGAGACAAATGGGAAAAGAAACCTCAACTCATGCTCACATGGCCATCCCATGAAAAGATTTAAGATCCCCTGACCAGCAAGATAGTCTGTGGGTCCTAGAGTTTGATGGCTCAGTTAACAAGTTAGGGGCAGGAGCTGGAGTATGGATACATAACAAAGAAAAGCCTGTGCACAAGGCAGGGCTATAGACTGAACTTTAAATGCACTAACAACATGGCAGAATATGAAGCTCTGCTACTAGGTCTCAAGATTGCAAAATCATTACAAGCACATAGCCTCTCAATCATGGGGGACTCTGATCTAGTAATTCAACAAGTAAAAGGGGATTTTGTCACCAATGACAAAAGATTAAGGTCCTACAGGTCTGCTGTAATTGAAATACTAGAAACTTTCTCCGAGTTTGTTCTCACAAAGATTCCAAGGGGCCACAATCTCCATGCTCACAGCTTGGCAACATTTGCCAGCACCTTCAAATTCCCACTACAACCCAACAATTGTTTCACAGCAGAAGTCAAATATAGGCCTTCTATTCCAAACAATGTCAAAGAATGGCAAGTATTTGAGAATGATAGGCAAATAAACAACTTTTTAACTTTGCAACAAGAGTTTACAGGATTAAATATTGACCTTGAGACAGCAAGTCAATCTCAAATTGTTGATGGAGCAAGTCAATCACAATTACAGTTTCAACAATCTGCTCACCCAATGTCACTTAGGACAGCAAAACAACTACTCAGCCCAACCATTTTCAACAATGAAAACATTCAACAAATTAAACAAATGGATTGTGAAGAGATGCAGTGCTGAAGATGAAATCATACAACTCAAAGACAATCTTCTCCCAGCAGGCCTTACCCCACTAGAGGACATTTTTGACTCAAATGATGTCCCCAGGAAACCAAAGATGCAGCCATTAGATGCAAGAGTTGAAGAATGTAATATTGGCACTATGGAAAAGCCTAAGATAGTCAAGCTGTCCGCCTCTTTGCCCCCCGATCAAAAGCCCAAATATGTTGATCTCTTTAAAGAATTCCAAGATGTCTTTGCCTGGGGTTATGAAGACTTGAAGTCTTATGATACCTCTGTTATACAGCACACCATTCCCCTCAAGCCTAATCAAAAACCATTCAAACAAAAATTGAGAAGAATCAATCCTGTGCTTCTTCCTTCCATTGAAAAGGAATTACAAAAAATGTTCAAAGCTGGGATCATAGCACCAATCAGGTTTTCTGAGTGGATTTCAAATTTGGTCCCTACAAGAAAGAAAACTGGTGAGATTAGACTTTGTGTAGACTTAAGGAATTTGAACCTAGTATCACTCAAAGACAACTATCCCTTACCCAAAATGGACCACATCCTCCAAAGAGTAGTAGGAGCCTCAAGAATATCATTGTTGGATGGCTTCTCAGGTTTCAATCAAATCCTGGTACACCCTGACGATCAAGACAAAACTGCATTTACTACCCCATGGGGAACTTTCAAGTATGTGAAAATGCCCTTTGGATTGAAAAATGCAGGGGCAACATTTCAAAGAGCAATGGACATTGCTTTTGCAAAAGAAATTCATGATTTCTTGGTCATTTACTTAGATGATCTTACACCCTTCTCAAAATCTGACCAAGAACATTTGAAACATTTAAGACAGATTTTCATAACATGCAGAAAATATGGCATTTCCTTAAACCCCAAGAAGTCTTTATTTGGTTTGGAAGAAGGGAAACTTTTAGGACACATCATTTCAAAAGATGGCATAAGAATTGATCCAGATAGGATACAAGCGATCCTACAAATGCCTCACCCTAGGAATGTCAAAGAGTTGCAAGGATTCTTAGGAAAACTCAATTTTTTAAGAAGGTTCATCCCAAATTTAGCAGAATTGATCAGACTGCTAAACAATATGCTAAAGAAAGATTCAAAGGTTAAGTGGACTGTGGAAGCAAAGCAAGCCTTTGAAAGCATAAAACTGGCTTTAACCCAAACCCCGGTATTAACTAATCCTCAGTTTGACAAAGACTTTATTATTTTTTCTTTTGCCTCCCAGCATACTATTGCTGCTGTTTTATTGCAGAAAAATGATCAAGGGAATGAAAAGCCCATTGCCTTCTTCAGCAGAGCTCTTAGAGATGCTCCTTTGAAATACCAAATAATGGAAAAACAAGCCTATGCATTAATCAAAGCTATCAAAGATTTTAGGATCTATATCCTTTACTCTCATGTTGTGGCTTATGTACCAAGTCCTATTGTCAAAGACATTCTCACCCAAGAAAACTTAGAGGGTAGAAGAGGAAAATGGATTGCAAACATACTTGAATTTGACATTGAAATAAAGCCTACAAAGTTGATAAAAGGGCAAGGTTTGGCTAAGTTAATGACAGAATCAAATTTCCAAGCCTTAGATATCAACCAACTGGACAGTGAAACAGAGCTGGCGACTCCAAAGATCAACGTAGCCTTTGAACAATCTCCATGGTACTCTGATATCTGTTATGTGTTACAAAACCTGTGTGCTCCCCCAGGACTGTCCAGAACTAAGTCTAGGTTCCTAAAAATGAAAACATCCAAATTTTGTGTGTTAGATGAGAATCTACTCTGGAAAAACCATGAAGGTATTTTGCTGCACTGTCTTCTTGAGAATGAAACTGATAAAATTATGCAAGAATTCCATGCTGGAGACTGTGGTGGACATTTGTACTGGAAGTCCACTGTGGACAAAATATTAAGGGCCGGTTATTACTGGCCCACCATGTTCTCAGATGTGAAGAAATTCACAACATCATGCCACAAGTGCCAGCTGTTTGAAGGCAGAAGACAGTTGCTGCCACTTCCTTTGAGGCCCATTTCAACAGAAAGACCTTTTCAACAATGGGGCTTGGATTTCATTGGAGAAATTCACCCCTCATCTTCAGGACAACACAGATGGATTTTGACTGCAACAGACTACTTCACCAAGTGGATTGAAGCTGCCCCATGCAGACAAGCAAATGACTCAGTGATCATTCAATTTCTAGAAACAATATACTGGCTAGATTTGGCTGCCAGAAAAGATAATAACAGACAATGCTGCTGCCTTCAAATCCAAGAAAATGATAAATTTCTGTCATAAATTTCACATCACTTTGGGCCATTCTACAGCTTACTATCCTCAGGGAAATGGTCTTGCTGAATCATCAAACAAAAGCTTGATAAACATCATAAAGAAAGTGCTGGAAGAGAACAAAAAGAACTGGCACAAGAAACTAGTAAATGCTTTATGGGCAGACAGATTAACCACCAAAAGATCAATTGGGACCAGCCCATATGAGTTAGTCTATGGATTAGAGGCCAGATTTCCTTCATCACTAGGGGTGCCAGTTATGAAACTTCTACAAGAAAGTCAAGCAGAGCCAAATGACATGCAAAGAAGGATCAACCAGATAATCTGTTTACAGCAGACCAGAGAACAAGTTTTCAGCAGAGTGCAGATACTACAAGAGAAACTGAAAAAGGCCTTTGACAGAAGAACCAAAGCAGAAGACTTCAATCTAGGAGACAAAGTTCTAAAGTGGGATGCAAGAAGAGAAGACAAAGGGAAACATGGGAAGTTTGATTCTTTATGGAAAGGACCATTTGCTGTCCAAGCAGTGCAAGGTAATAACACTTATTTCCTTAAAAGCTTGACTGTGACTGAACTAGATGAAGGTCCTGTCAATGGCAGGATGCTGAAGCACTATTATGATGGTTCAATATGATAAGGATCCAAAGGTTCATTGTATATATGCAATTGTACATATTCTCTTTTGATTTATATTGTATAAAGAGGTTTTCCCAAGTACTGCAACTAGCAGCAACAGGCAGATAATATCAGAGGTTCTCCAAGAAAGAAGCACACTATTTTGACAGGTTACATGTATCAGAGCTCAAAGATTAAGATGGACAATCGAGCAACAAGGCAATCTGACCTGCTGTTCTTGGTCTTTCAAAAGAAAAACCATCCCCATGTGGAGCCACTGTTGGATACCTATAGTAATAGGTTTCATATTTCATGATTGATTATTGAAAATCCAAATATGCTCTGCTTTGTTAGCACAAAGATCCCATATTTCCAGGTAATCAGAGGTGTGTGAAATTACTTCAGATATTGAGGACCTTATTACATTTTTGTGGATGATTCAACAGTCTAATCTGGATCATGCCATGTTTCAATTTTGAGTTGTAGAATAGAGAAAGAAGTCTGTCCAAACAGCTTAATCTTGGCAGACAAGTAGTTCAGGTAGAGAAACAAAGGTTCCCAAAAGCCTAATCTGGGACCTTGGAAGAGATAAGGGTAGAAGCAGATAGAGTAAAAAAGGAAAAAGCCAAAGAAAAGAAAAGGCAATTGAGGGTTGCAAGTCTAAGTGCCCCTCCAAGAAGAAACTAAAAAATGTTAGGTGAAATAGTTGGGTAGGCAGTTGTGGTTGCAGAAAGGACAGGTTCACCATTACATAGTTGTCAAAGATATTTTGCCAAGGCAATGGACATATCAGCAAAAAAGGTGGTGAATTTCATGGATTCACAGCAGAAAGCATCACTAACTTCACTTTTTCCCCCTTACTCCATCATTAACATCCCCTTTCTCAAAGATTCCCCTCCTTCACTTTACTAACTCCTAATTCTACTATTTAACTCCCTTATTCTACCCCTTGCCCTAATAGTAATAACACTAAGGTGTATAAAGCCCTAAATGTTATATATTCCCTCCCCTAGGCATAATAGCCGAGAAATCTGCAAAGAGGGATCATAGTGGCATCTGGCCACCATGGTGAACCTATCTCTGATACTCTCCCTTTGCTGCAGATCATTTCCCCTCAAAAAATACCTTTGCATGGGTAAAAACCCCTCTCTAAACCCCTCTAGCCCACAAACCCTCCGCAAACCTTATAAAAGGCAAAATCCCGCCTTCAGCATGCCCCCAAATGCAAGCGCGGGTGGTCAGAGTTGAAACATTTGAAAACCTGTCAAAAAACCCATAAACGTTAAATTTTTCCGCCGCCCTATCCGCCGTGCACCTTACACCTCCGCCAGCCGTCGGATCAAGCCCTCCAGATCCGACGGCCCACCACAATATCGGAACGCCGTCCACGTCCGCGCGTTAACTCCCGAGAACATGACGTTGCGCCTCGTCATGCCTCTGCCACGCGTCGCCCGTTAGACCGTCTCGGAGCTCCCTCTGACACCCTGGGCGCCGTACTCTAACCGCCCCGAGAGACCGTGACGGTTAAAGCCTTAACCGTAACCTTCACGGCTTAACCTCCGCCCGTCCGCTGTTTGACCGTCCCGCCGCGTCCAGCTCACCGCTGACTGGACTGCCACCTCACCCCCGTTGACCGGTCGTCTGCTGCCACGTCCTCCCCGATGACGTCAGCTGACGTCACATCACCGTGACCCACCAATGACGTCATGCTGACGTCATCCTATAAAAGCGCCAAATGGGTAAAAATCTCATATTAACCAAATTTCACGCATTTTTTACCATTTCACTGTTATTGTCTGCTGAACTCTCTGTTTAACCGTTTCTGCCCGGATTTCCGCCAACCTGTAAATTCAACAAAGGCGACCACTCCAGCAACTGCAGTACACCTTATCACGACTTCTGCACGTCGAGTTACAGGTATTTACCCTACCCTGCCCTCCATTCGACCTGCATTCTGCTCTAAACTGCTCACAGGCATAATAGGACCGTAAAACAGATTTTTTCACCGCTAGAACCGGGTTATACCTCCACCATTGTCTCTGTGAAGTCCAAAAATTCCCTGCAGAGTTGTAACAAACTGCAATTCATCTGAAAACCCCTCGTCCTGCGTTTTCTCTCGCTAAATGCCCCGCTGAATACCTCTGAATTACTACCAGGAGCTAAATTGGGCCCCAAAAGAGTCTCTGTAACCAATTACCAGCAGTATTTCAATTTCTAGCTGGTAAATTCCCCTCTGACAGTTCAGAAAATCAAGTTTTTACCACAGAGGGCAATCTGCAGTCTGTCTTTGCCAACTCACTTGTCAAATTGCATTAGTTTATCCCTTCACAAGCTATGGAGACTCCCATTGCTCTCAATATAAGCCTATCAATGCCCCCCACCAAGAATTAGCATGGAAACCCCTGGGAGACATGGATTACCAGATGTTGGACTGGTTTCCTATGGGAACTAAGTATAATATCCAGATGTTAAATGAACTGAGAGCCCAGCACATGAGTGGAGCAGATATCCTGGGAATTTGGGAATCAAATTTGCCCATATACAACCTTCCCCAAGTTAATCCCATGCCAGAGCTTATCTACAGTTGCCAAGAGTGCTATGACCCCAGCCAAAGGGCAGTCATTAGCCCCACAGGCCTAGTCCTGTTTCAGATCACTCCAGAGAGTATAAATCAGATGCTGCATTTTCATACAGCCAAGAAATTGACCCCTCTTTCCATGCAAGATTTGATAAAGAGAGGAAATAACCTGTCTAATGACCAGATTGTGAAGATTAACCAGCTATTTGTCACACCTAGCTCTGAAGCAGTCAGAACCCCTCCCATTGGTACCAATACCTGAATGAGTTGGGCAGGATGATGGTGGACTTGATTGGATATGTCCTGGATTTCAGAGGACTGGAAGATGTAGATGACTGCATATTGGCAATGCTGTCCATATTTGCCCCGGTAAGCCTCCAGCTATCCACTATGATTATGCAACTTATATAGCTGAGAAGATTCATGACCAGTTCATGAACTTGAAGAGGGAGAGGCTGTTCAGATACACCTCCTACATATATCATCTGTTCTTGTTCAACCAGCCAGCTACCTTCTCTGTCCCTTTGAGGTCACTCAACGCCCAAGGAACCCCAAGATCAGTTGTTTTTTGGACCCCTGTGTTCCATCGTACCTCACTATCACCTTATACATACTGTGAGTTTATTGATTTATTTGTTCATCCAGCCCTAACAGTGCTGCAAGGTGCCCCTCCTCCTAGACTGACCGATGACATGAAAAGAATTCTTCATTTGAACAAGCTTTACAACATCGGCAACTGGTACTTCTACCAGAATCACACAGTCATTAGGGTGTATGGATGTGAATTAAATCCATTTAGGCTGCCAAGGTACGTTCCCATGAGACTGTTTGCCTTAGAATATTTCAGGCAATTTGGGAACTCAGATTACCTACACTTTCAGAGTAAAAACAAGAAATCACAGTTGAAAGTGAGAAATCAGCTAGGTCCCTTCTTATACAACAGGAAGGAGGAAGGCTGGAAAGAGGCAGACAGGATCCTGGAAGGACTCCAGTTGAAAACTAGTTTTGAGTGGATTCCATATGACCCTAACCACTCTATTTCCCTCAGGAGGATCAGGTATAAGTTAGGCAACTATGCTCATGCCAGATTACCTGAAATTGAAAAATATGCAAATGCACCAGATTGGGAAGAGGGCACATTAGTAGAGCAAATGACTAATGAAGAAATACTTGAGCAAGAGGCTAGAAATGTCCAAAAACAAGCTGACTTGGAAACTTGTGGACAGGTGCCTATTTCCTACAGGAGGCAAATTGGGGCAGCCACCACAACACCAGCAACACAACAGCGAACTGCCGAGCAGACAACCCAAGCAGCAAGCAAGGACAAAGGCAAACAGGTGGAACAACCACCTATATTAACAGAAGAACAGGTTGACACCTTGCTACAGCAGCAAGAAGAAATGGAAGAACGGGAGTTGGGGCAGCAACAAGATAAACCACAAACTAGTGGGCAGCAGCCATTACAGCAAAATAAAGAGACAGATTTGCCCGGATCTACAGAACAGCAGCCCCAAACAGAGTTGTCTCCAAGAACAGACATCAATGTGGACAGCTCAGTCCTCCAAACACCTCAGAAGGAGGACTTAACCAGAAAGAGAGAGAGAGAGACTCCCCAGACTTCATCCTTTATCAGAGGAGAGAAGAGACAAAGATTGAATGACTCCCAAGAGGAGGACATAGCAGTAAGGCAGGCCATGGGCATGGGCCCACCCAGTGGAGAACTCTCGGCCAGCTCATCTCAAAGAGGACCAGATATGACAATGGGAGGAGAGGTCAGCTCTTCTGGCCAGCATAGAGAGGGGCACTCAAGTATAAAGCAGCAGTTCATAGAAATCAAGAGAAGGAGTGATCCCATAAAAGTGCAACTCTATGATCACTTGTTAAAACTAGCTCCCAGCAACCAGCAGAGACTAATGTCTGCTTTTGATGTGAGTGAGGGAAAAATGATAATGAGCCATTTCATGCCCACAACTCTACATCCCCAGTCCACCTCAGACTATTTAAGAACCAACATGGAGGTTCTGGCTAAAGATATTCACCCCATGGATAAGATAGAGTTACACAAACAAACGGGTGAAATGGTGTATGCCTCCCTGGCAGATGAGACACTGGAAAATTACAAGTTAAAGAGCAGCCTAGACAATACATCATCCCAGCTAGAATTGGAACGAGCATCCTCACAAGCCAAGGACAACAGGATCAAATCCTTGGAGGAGGTAATCATAGAGATAGGACATGATCCCAAGGATGTCAAAGGCATCCAAGAACTGCTGAAAATAAGGGATGCAGACATGGCAGCCCTAAGAAAGAAAATCAAACTCCCGGCCACCATCCATCCACAAACAGATGAAGTTGCCCAGCAACGGCAAGAAAAAGATACCACAGACCTGCTGGTATCCTTATACAAAGAGCTGGTTAGGACTCAAGACCAGCTAGGACAAACTGAAGCTGCAAAGGCAGCACTACAAGAAGCCATGAAACAGAAAGGGAAGGTCAATCCTCCCAGCCTCCTCCATTAATAATAAATCTTGAGGAAGCACCTCCGATCATCACTCCTCCTCCTCAGCAAACAGGAGCACAGCACCATCCACAGCCCCAACAACAACATCAGAACAGGCTGCTAGTCTAGACATGCAAAAGCTACAAGCAGAGATCCGAGCTATGGAAGCTCAAATGAAAGAGCTGGATGGGCTCAAACAGAACTTGGCTAATGTTAATGAGAAATTTGATAAAAGCAAACAAAATGAGGCAGCCAAGGAGAGAGAGGTGAAAACCCTTAAGAGAAGGATTGCTGAGCTGGAAAAAGAGCTTGCACTGGAAAGGGTGACAGCTGATATGAAAGCAGTGTTGTGGAGCAACATTGGGAGATCCATTGCCAAACAGTGGCAATACATTGAAACCATGGATGAACAAATGGTGCTCATCACCAAAGCAAACAAGGAAATACAGAGAGCAAGGGCAAGCCTGGGCACATGCCAGAAGCAGCTACCAGGATGATCAATATCCTGAATTACAAAACCAGCACTCAATTGGCTAGCATGGGAATCAACAACAGGACAGAAACAATTGCCATAGCCAAGAGAGTTGTTACATTGAGAAACTTGATTGGAACCTTGGAAAGAAGGACACAGGACATGCAGACAGAAATTAACAGGTTCCTGGAGAAGTTTGTAACACTGCAGAACAGAGGCCTCCCCAACATTTTGAGCAGCGTGGGAAGACTGCTCACCCTGGACAACTATAACAAGAGAATTGATGCCCATGCAGTAGCAGAGATTGCAAAACCTCCCAGCACTTCAAAGGACACAGGCCAGCCACAGGGCAAATGATGTATGACAGAGTGGAGAACCTGTTTTTTCTCATGAATGAGATAGAGCATCTGTTTGATACACCACCCAATTTCTTCAAGTTCACAGAAGCAGATGAGACTCTAGGGGCAATTTTGGCACATCAACTGCCCACACAGGATGTCTGGAGGCATTTGACCCAGACAATTTTGACAGGCCAGAACCAATAGCGCAGAAGGAAAAAAGCAGACACGCGCAGTGGCAATTTTGGGAATTAAAATTTACAGAAAAAGCAGAGGCTGAGCCAACTCAGCCAGACCAGTCACTCACCACCAGCAGCAGTCAAAGTCACAGCTGACAGGTCCGAGACATAGTGTACCAGCCTACAGTCGGGTTTTCTATGCATTAACTCCAAATATTCAGACCGACTTAGCTATTCTTATAAAGCTAAATATCTTCTGACAGAGCATTAAAATGCCTGTACTGTGTATTAAATGTGTAATAAATTTTCGACATAATATCTTAAAGAGTTGGTGAGAATGTAAAGACTGAGATAACGCAGAACTCAGATATTTCTGTAGACCACCGCTAGTATATATACACCCTTCACAGATGCTGAAGGGGTTGCTGGAATTTTCTCTTGGATAACTTCCATCTGCTGTAATATTTTCAGAGAATTAATACAAAGGAGGAATGGAACTTCCAGAAGTTTGGTGTATTTGATGTCTTGTGGTGAAGGATGCATGTTACAGGATTCCATGGGTGTTGCATAAAACTATAAGTATTCTCAAATCTCTTTGTCGTGTCTGTTTTGAGTCTTTTGTTCTCTTTGTCGTTCTAATGTTTACACTTGATAGCAAGGTGAAAGGATAGTACCAGGATTTAACCATGTTTACCCTGGACTCAAACTGAGCTATTATATATGTTTTCCTCATATACAGTAACAGAATTGTAATTCTTAATTGCTGCAATTCAAAACTGTGTTTTTTATTGTAACAGCCATTCTCAGGGATTCAACTTTGCCCCTAAGACCTCTGTTTTCTCTTCTTAAAGCTATCTGTTGGGAACATATAGATAAATAGTGAAAATTCTTAAATGCTTTCACTGTTTGTGCTACCTGTTACCAGTCTTTTAATCAAAAATCTGTTCTATTAAAACACCCAAATGGCCCTGTAAGTTTCATCTTTCATCTCACAGATTCAAACACATACAGCTACAGACTCCATTGCCCAATGGTACTCAACTTCTCAGAAAACTACTCCACAAGAACCTAAAAGGAATTTCACCCAACCAAACATAAACAAAACACAGTGCATAAATAGCTAGCCTAAAACCCTACAACAAACATTACAAATCATAAAGAGAGAGCCCTCTCTGATCACTGTTAGGCTAGAAGCAGTGATCC